>JAEMON010000004.1:3557869-3570573 GCA_030264115.1 Lygus lineolaris | reverse complement strand
CCGAGTAGGCAAAATCTCCGTTCAAATATCAGCTATTCAAAAGCAACTTTCTTTCGATTCCACAGAACCGTTGTTTACATACAGAAGCTTCCTCAGTTACTGAATTTCATTAAGAATGAATGATAGAACTCTCCGATAATAATAATTACAAGAAGGTACCTACTCATTGTCGCCAAGAGCTGATTATGAACCTCGCGGTAGGTGGGTATTTCATGTCAATAGGATCTTTGTAGATGGACGATCTATACAGAAAATAATAAACCGTTATGCAATAATTTGCAGCGTTTTTGTTATGATAATACAATGAACAACTATATTCCATTCGCTACACAAATGGTGAACACAACGCTGGTGGCGAAGGGATACTAAAGTTCAATAATGTTGGTGCATGTTGAGTAGGTAGGTCAGTACACAGATTCGTAAGTAAATTGCACCGTACGGCAATTTAATTCTTATATCAATATCATTCGATAAAAATATATACATTAGAGGTTACTTTTATAGTTTAGATCAGGGCTTCCCAATCTTTTTAGTTCGTGGACCCCTATTTCAGGTGATAATCCACGGCGGACTCCCTACGAGTCGAGCGCAAAGAAACTGTTAAAATTCAGCTCGAAGCCCATGAGAATCGTAACTTCTTAGTTCAACTCCAATTTTTCCAGTAACCCCCCGGGTTGAGGGTGAAGAGACAAAATCTGGCCTCTTCCCTTGTTTCGTCCGACCTGTTTCGCTTTATCCCGCCTCATCAGGGACTCTATGATCTGTGGGAATATTCCACGTCGTCGTTGCATAGCAGTATGAAGAAGCAAGGTAGCAGCGATCAATTAAGTACCTTGCAAAATAAGGTGTGATACGTGAGGAGTCGTTTTTTGTTTTTAAAAAACTCTAAATACTTTAAGGGTGAGGGGACACTTAACCCCACATATTTATGGGACCAAACAACAACATTCGTTGGACATAATTTTAATTTTCGGTAAGAAATTAAAATTTTAACAGAATTCGAATAATTTTCAGGTAATAATAAATTAATATAGTACAGCCATAGTACAGCTATCTATACGTAGAACAAATTTCTCACGAAAGTGAGGGACGTTTCGCCTGAATGGGGCTCACTCACAAAATGTCATTAGTTTTTGTCGATGGTAAATAATAAGTGAAAAAGGGAGCAGACGAGTAGACATTGGTCATGTACTATCGGTAGGTCGTACAGTGTTCAGGGTGGTGTACCTAGTTCGAATCTAATGAAATAAATCTATTGATAATTCGTTTTTTTCTGTAAGCTTAGAGGTGGGGCGTTTGGACAATGGCAGTCTATTTTTTTTCCAAGTTCAACATCTCAGCGTCCAGCTGAGAAATTATAAGAATGTTTTTGGCAACAGGAAAACAGCTATCTGCGCAGAAGGGTTGACTATCATGGAAAAACAATAAACCTTGTGTTATGATTAGCACGGTTTCAAGTCTTCAGAGGATCTTTGGACATAGCTAACCAGAGTTTGAGGAAGGAAAATATTATATACGAACGAAAAACTGGATGTTTGGGAGTCAGTCAACTACTCTCAGAGTATCTCTTCTCTCCGTCAAAACGTCACTCCGAGGATTGACAGCTGCAACTCAACGGAGCTTAAATCCGATTATTCGCTCAACATGCGAGTGTTTCTGCGGCTTCAAACTGGATTAGAGGCGGAAAACTCGGTTTAGAACTCTGTTTTTCGGTCATGTTTGAAAGCGGACGGAATAAGTCCAGTTGAAGCGAAATAGCGACAAGAAGTCCTTACTGCATGACGTATTCCACTATCTGGATACGTGATTACTTACCATGAGAGTCACGAGGAAAGTCATCAACTTATTGTGGTGATTACGATTATAACCAACTCCATCCGAACTCCACTTTATTCGATTCCATGCAAATCCAAGGCATAAATTCATAAATATGTGAAAGAGTCATGCGATTCGATCAGTCTGCCCATTAGCAATGAATGCCAAATTTTGGCATAAAGGTTGGGAATGAATAATGTAGTCCAATATACAGGGTGTCAGGGTTAAGGTCGTACCACCGGCCAGATATTGATTCTACAGGTCATTTCCAACAAAAAATGTCTCGTAGAGTTTTTTTTCTGAACCCCTTATTTCTCGAGGTATTTCAATTTTAAGATTTTGTTTTTTCTTTCGACATTTCATCACTAAAACAGCCATAACTCCCTTTATTCACCGTGCAAAGCTAAAAATAAACATACCATTGGAAATAAAGTTAAATTTCCTATCTCCACGTTGGAAAACCAAAGTTGTTTTAGTAGACGAAATTGGTGAAAAATTAACTTGAAGAGTAAAAATTGCCAAATCTTGAAAACCACCACTTTCTTTCAATCGCTCATAGGTCCCAGCCATCTAGCGTTATGATATTTCTACTGTAAGCCTCAAAGTTGTGGCAAAATCTCAGCTTTCCAACGGTGTAGTATTTTCAATGGAGGTGCACCAATAAAGGGAGAAAATTGTGTTTGAATGCAAAAAAAACGAGGGGTTTTCAAGGAAATCGGGTGTTTTAGGGTGTTTGCGACCTGACCATGACTTGAGGAGTTAGGTGTCGTTTTCCAGGTAATTTTTCACGCTGAATCGAATGGTGACACTCCAGATTCATTTCGACTGATGAAAAATGGATTTTTCGATTAAAAAAAAAAAAAAAAGTGAATTTTTGAACATACCAGCATATTAAACCCATATTTTGTTGAGCTAACGAACAATTGAGGAAAATAAACAATAATTATTTGGAAAAATTCAACCAGTACACAAACATTACTAAAATATGAGTTGGATGTGCTGGCACGTCCAAAAATTCACTATTTTTATCGAAAAATCAATGTTTTATCACTCAAAATGAATCGGGAGTGTCACTATTCAATTCAGCGTGAAAAATTACCTGGAAAACGACACTTAACTCCTCATGGTCAGGTCGCAAACACCCTAAAACACTCGATTTCCTTGAAAACCCCTCGTTTTTTCAAACACAATTTTCCCCCTTAATTGTTGCACCAACATTAAAAAATATCACACCATTGAAAAGCTGAGATTTTGGCGCAACTTTTTAGGCTTACAGCACAAAAAGCACATGCTATATGGGAGGGACCTATGAGCGATTGAAAGAAAGTGGTGATTTTCAAGATTTGGCAATTTTTCCTCTTCAAGTTCATTTTTAAACCATTCTGTCTACTGAAAAAACTTTGGGTTTCCATCAAAGAAATAGGAAATTTAACGCTCTTTCCAACGGTATATTTATTTTCAATTTTTCACTGTGAATAAAGGGAGTTATGGCTGTCTTAGTGATAAAAAGTTGAAAGAAAAAACAAAATCATAAAATATTGAAATAACTCGAGAAATAAGGGGTTTAGAAAAAAAACTCTTGGAGACATTTTTTGTTGGAAATTACCTGTAAAATCAATACCTGACCGGTGGTACCATCATAACCCATAACCCTGACACCCTGTAGAGGATAACTTATTTTGAAAGTTTGGAGGAGAAAAAACTTGAATTCCCTTTTCACGATGATTCTAATTTATTCACCATAGTTTTTCATGTCAACAAGGATTGGATTAGATTGAACTTTATTTTCGAAAATGTCGGTCCATAATTTCGTGAGAGTAAATTTTGGGCTTATCGCCCCCCGTTGCATCCCTCTGAAACTACATGATCGGAATCGAGAAAAAAGGAGGAAGGGTGGGGGGCATCTCTTCGACACTACTTGTTTTCGACAACCCCTCTGTCGAAGAGTTTCACAGCACCCCTACGCACCTCGACGACAGCACGTTTCCTGCGAATCTTCGACACTGCGATCCTTCGACAAATCGAAGAGTTGCAACCGCAACAGCAAGTGTCGACTCTTCGACAAAAAGTGTTGAAGTACAGCAGTGTCGAAGAATCGGAGGAAAGGTGCTGTCGTAGAGTTTCAGAAACTGCTTTGCAACTCTTCGACAGGGTTGTCGAAGAATCGTAGTGTCGAAGAGTTGCCAAGTTCCCAGGAAAAACCTGGCATGTAGGTGTACATGACACATTGCGTAGATTATATCCAGACGACATGTGTGATCCTCGAAACATCCTCTCAATTAATAAATTTCAGAAAAATATCAAAATATGTAAGAACTCGAAGATCGGAAGTTTTGTAACCTTTTTCGAGATTTTGTGAAAATATCAAAGTTAAATGCCGTTTTCTGTTACTTAGATAGAAATGTGCACGTACATGAGGAATACGGTCATTTTCCCAAAAGATTAGGTATGTATCACAAAACTAGAAACATTATTTATAATTATGGTAATGATTCCCTCGCATTAAATTTCATAAGTCGAAAATCTCTAAAATTCGGTTAAGTAGCGAAATTCATTGAAAATCATTATTCGTTCAATAAGTCATCCAGAATTACTGCAATCTTTTTATTTTTTTATTAAGTAGATATTAATGTAATCAATTATTTTAATTCAATTTACCCTGAATGTCTACCTCGTGTCTCGAAAAAACACTCAACATTTCCAAAACTACAGAAAATGTTTACCCGCCTCATATTTATCATCATTTTTAAGGCAGGCCCTCAGCTTGTGGTATTAGGAGTTGGAACTGTCTATAAAGTCTGGCCAAACAAGACTAATCGCCTGGGAAATAAAGGAGGTTTTCCAATACAAGAATCATCTCTTTCAACCCCCTGACATACATACAATAAATCAACGACTCCCCAGATCTCTTATCCGCCCAGAAGGAACGACGCCAAAGGGTTTATTATCAAAACAAACCGATAAACCTCCATCCCGATTTGATATTTCCTATATTTTACATCTAGTAGGTACTCTCAAGGGTCCAATTCCATTCTTTGGTGTCAATGATTAACCTCACAGAGGTATACATTGCTGTAGAGCTGTGTCGGTGTTGCAATCATTATTAAAAGGTGATTTTGAAAAATCGTGCAGATTTTCGCTCCAACCATAGCAAATTCCTTATTTCAAATAAAAACGCACATTGGGCATTTTCAGATCAGGATGGTATTTACAATTTCATGATGAAAATATGCCCTCACTCGGATTTTGAGGGAGCGGAAGAATGCAAGAAAAAGCGCAATAATGGTTGAAACCGTATTTCACCATCTGGTGCGGGGCTTCATATTACTTTACTCACCAGTAGACGAATGAAAAATGGCTAATTTAGTGGGTTAACGCTGATTTCGGCTGTCAGAATATTTTTGTGGAGCTGAGGGGTATTTGAAGTTGTTTTTACTTGAAAGTAGAGTAAGTGTAAGTAAGATCCTGTGGATTTTTTCTAAATCGTTAGAGCAGTTTAGGAGGAAAGCTAAAAGTCTGCTAAAAACGACGTTTCTCTTCCAGTTTTGCTTAGCTTTTCCCTCCAATTATTGTCCAGGAGGGCTGAAACTGTTGGAGCCTCATCCTCATACATGTAGGAACAAATCCTCGAAATCGGAATTACCTAGATTGAATACGTATACCTACTGACTCACATTCACTTGACCATTATGTCGAGAAAGTGGATCATATGACGATTAGAAACATCATAATGTGGTGTTTCGGAAATTGGGTTTTCTGCTGGTTTCAATGCTTTCCTTTCACCTTTCTTTCTGTTGGGCAGAGGAGAGTAAAACTTTACTAATTTATAATTTATGGGTTTTATTCATTGAATCTCTAGGTGAAGTCAAATTTTCACATAAGATGCATCCTACTCTGGAAACGGGTGAAATGTTGAATCATTCAGCAATCTGCTCGGTTTTCAACTGACCGATTATTTAACATGAAATTTTATGCATAATCCTAATCATTTCTGGTAATTAGTCGGGATTCAGCCAGAAAACCCTTTTCATTTAAAGGAGGAAAAAAACCTTTATTTACCTTTATTTAGCTACGTTTCGGGTCTAAACTGGATCGATCTTCAGGCAATCAACACGATACAATACTTTTAAATAATTTTGATGTAGTTATAATCATATTTGTATAAAACACACACTAATTGAGATGGAAAACCAAGAAAAGAAGAGAGAAAAGTGATCCCAACTAACTACCTACAACTATACTAATCTTTCCTTCCACATCATAATCCTTATCCGGATCTGATTATGTGGGAGTTGAAGTAATGTTGCATGCAAAAAACAACCTATCAATTTCTCGTCGTATTTTTCGTTTTCACATCTCACAATAGTTGTAGGGTAAATAATTAGTTTGGCATTTCAGCCAAACAAAATATACATACCTAAATATATAGCCACAAAATATCTAACCCGTTCGTAATAATTCATCGCTTTCGATAGTCAGACTGACGTTAATTTTGAGGAACTCATTATTCGAGTGCAATTGCATACTTTTGTACATTTCAGGCATTCATGATCTTACTATTTTTTTAT
Organism: Lygus lineolaris; assembly: GCA_030264115.1. Classification (NCBI taxonomy): domain Eukaryota; kingdom Metazoa; phylum Arthropoda; class Insecta; order Hemiptera; family Miridae; genus Lygus; species Lygus lineolaris. The sequence continues at coordinate 3,564,190 of JAEMON010000004.1, read as the reverse complement.
CTTTCTGTAATCTCAATTGGTTCCATCAAGTACCTTCAAGCAAAGAAAGCAGCAAAGAAGAAAGCAAAATAGGAGGAAGCAAAGAATAGACAAAAATAAACACAAAAAACACCTAACTAAATGAAGGGCCGTATAACTCATGTCCCTCAATGTGGCGTGCGCGTGCTTATTTTAACGAATTTTCGAAGAAAATGAAGCTATTGCAATGGCTTCTGTTGAATCGTAAAAGTACGATAATTAGGTGATTAGAATTTAAATTAAAAACGATTGGAGATGGAACATTTACTCGTAGTTCTATTAGCTTGGCAGCATTGCTCCTGTGAATCGTCGACGAGACAGCGTGGTCCTGCCTTTCTCTTCTATGGTCGTCCCTCGAGGCAACCATTCCGCGACCCGAAATTATATTCAAAACCAAATTTTAGTAAGTACGGGAGTTTACCGAAAATTTAAAGTGCCGATCGCTTCCCCTGCACCACCTTCACGATCTGTTTCGTTCGTCTTTTGGAACACTTGTGGAAAGGACTCGCGGATGTGCATCAAATTCAAGGTGAGCTGCCAAAACTACCCATTTCTCCATCTCCAATTTTACTAAATTGACTCGTTGGATATATTTTATCGTTTTGGGTCATTTGTTGCCAATTCAGTTCGAAGGACAACCAAAGCAGTCCACTGTCGAATAGAAGTTTCTGTATTATTTCCATTAATTGATTTAACAGCTAAACAGCTTCAAAATTTTAGTTATGCAAATTTTTGAGAATTTTCTTTATGGTAATCCGTTCCAGGCTATTCTAAAACGATTCCTGAAATTTAACACTTTTATGTATATCCACTCTAGACGATATCTGACCCTGGAATCGAGCTAAAAAATTAGAAGAAAAAAAATCAAAATTTCAATAGTATCAAAACAGATACGAACAGAGTTCGTTGACCAAAATTATTGGAGTACTCCAAGGGTTCAAACTTTGAAAATTTAGATTCAAAAATCGCTAGAAAAAAAACACACACACTAAACGTGTTTTTGGAGATTTTTGGTGTGCATTACCAACGAAAGGGTGCACAGGACGACGGGGTCAGGAAGCACCTCAACCATGCCCCAACGTAGCTTAAAATCCTATTTCTGATTTTTCACGTTTGTGATTTTGGAAATTCATCGAATTAAGTTTGTTGCACAATAATAATGACATACTTCATGATTTGAATCATAATTTTAAATTCATTTCACCCAGAGAAAACCGGAAGAAACCAATGAAAAACCCGATTTTCATCGGTTTCTTCCAGTTTTCTGTGAGTAGAATGAACTTAAAATTATGATTCAAATCATAAAGTATGTCATTATTATTGTGTGACAAACTTAATTCGATGAATTTTCAAAATCACAAACGTGAAAAATCAGAAATAGGATTTTAAGCTACGTTGGGGCATAGTTAAGGTGCTTCCTGACCCCGTCGTCCAGTACACCCTTAAGCACGGAAAAATTATGGTATATTCGGAATCAGCGTGGAATTTCCTATGAAAATCAGCCACAAAATCGGTTGAAATGATTCGTTGAAAATTCGCTCATCAACTCATGATGCGTTAATGGAACTTCCCCAGACATTAGATCTCAATGAGAGCTTTCCATAAAGGGGGGTACACGTGGGGTACTCCATGAGCAGAAAAAGCTGTTAAAATAAATTTAAAATGATGACGTTACCACCGCGAGGAGACCTTCTGCCCCATAATAATTATTTTGACGTGCGCGACTCTTTCCAGCAATTTTTTGGCTTAATCGGAGCGAATTTTTAGCTCGAAATTGGCCCAAGGGAGTTTTTAGAGCGTTTTTCCTACCCATGCGTACATGAATGTGATTGTTGGTAAAAGTACCAAAGCTCCACAGCTCCAACTTTATGAAGATCTCCTAAATAACTTCGGTGCGAAATCTAGTCTTCTTTTCAAAATTTTTCTAAAACTTTAGGTATAGGTACGATATGGAATAGAATAATATTGAATATCACAACAAACATGTTTATGGCTGTTTGAAGGAAATAAATAACGCTTTGTTACTAGGTATTTTATGTTCAACAAAGAAGTGACTATCGAGTTGCAGGATTATTTTTTTGCCATTGAAATGGGTTTTCGAGGGTGCTGAATAATGCATCCATGGGCCTTCTTAATGGGAATTCGGGCGTTTTTGGATAAGAAAATAATGGTGTGTTTGGCGTAGGATTGTCTGCTTGCATTTTTTTAAACTGTTGATTCCTGATAGCTCGGACGAGGTGGACAAAAAACTATTAAAAAAAAAACACGCGATAGACCTACGGTTCTACAGTCAGATCATTTAATAATGATCAATTATTTTACGTCATTCAACTCCAAAGCTTAACAACGAACATTGCATCTTAACATCAAATACAAACAAACACAACCACCTGTTTTCCTTAACACTCGAAGATGCGATATGTTCTCCGTAACGCTTTTTTATGTCGCGAAAAAAATTAAAATCGTCCTGTCATCCTGTCATCCGTCATTATCAAATGATAAAATGCCTAAAAAGGATTGGTGCCAACCATTACAACGACCATTATTCTTTTCCTAGCATTTATATATGTGGCACTATTCCAAGTTACAAGGTCTGCTGATTGATGGTTACTTTTGGTTGTTACTGTATGGTTACTTTACTACTTGTCGGTTGTTTTCACTGTGATTGGGAATAGTAGATCTCCAAGTTCTTCCAGGTACTTTTCGTTCTTCAGTGTAATGACTGGATAATAGCTACTCGCACGATACTCTTATAATCACTGTTCGTTGGCGAATAATAAGAATAAAATTAAAAATTGAACAGCACTTGTTTCATAGGATAGTGTAGATCTTGCAGTGCAGCACCATTTTTCTAGTCATATAAGTGATGGTGCTGATTCCCACGTAGTCGAACCAATGTTTTGGTCAACATCCTGGTATATTATTCAGCCGCAGTTCACTAGTACATTGCAGGTAGTGTAAATATTTAAAGTTTCACCTAAATATTCGTACGGAGTGTTAAAAATTCACCTAATTATTTAGTCATTCCTGCCGATTTTTTTGTTGTCTTGTTTTTCGAAATAAAATTTTTGTTGTTGAAATGTATTATAATTTTAATAACAGATAAAATCAATTAGTACTCACGTATAGTTTTTTGTTGATTGGAGATGAGATGTTTCCAATCCGAGGGTGGCTGGGGGAATGTGGGAGAGCCGCCCCCTGTTCAGAGCTTTATAAAGCCGCCGCCCCCTCGGGTTCCCGCCCCTCCGGGATGCCGCCCCCGCCGCCCCCTGACGCCAAGTCATCACGCTGTAATCCGTAGTTTAGCCAACCAAACTCCACAAGTGGTCCGAGATGAGGGGGCGGCCGAGGAAGACGAACAGAATTATCACATATTCAAGCGAATTTTCGAAGAAAGTGGAAGTAATTGCAATGGCTATTGTAGTAATGCAAATTTTTGAGAATTTTCCCAACAGACATCCGTTTTAGAACATCCTCAAACAATTCCTGAAATTGAACACTTTTAGCGAATTTTCGAAGAAAAGAAAGCTATGGCAATGGCTTCAAAATTTTTGTAATGAAAATGTTTGAAAATTTTCTTCATGGAAATCCGTTTCTGACCATTCTAAAACGATTCCTGAAATTTAACATTTTTTATATGTATATATAATGCCAGTCACTCAAGACGATATCTGCCCGAGGGATCGAGATAAAAAATCAGAAAAAATTTAAAATGTCAATTACATCAAGAGAAAGGTCAAGTTCGTTGGCCAGAATTTTTGGAGTACTCCAAGATGTCAAATTTTGAAAATTTAGAGTCAAATATCGCTAAAAAAAAACGTGTTTTTTGAGGTTTTTGTTGTGAATTACCATCTTAAACATAGGAACATAATATGGTACCTATATTCGGAATCAGGGTGAAATTTCCTATAAGAATCACCCACCAAATCGGTTAAAATCATTCTTTGAAAATTCGCTCATCGACTCATGCTGCATGAATGGAACTTTTCCATTTGTATATTGTTAAGCGGTCAAAAACAATAATAAAATATTAAATTCAGTGTACCCAATATTCCTTTGCAGAACAAGTTTGGGACAATTTATCTAGTAAAATCCTCGGCCCGATAAAACGAGTATTAACGCTTCACGCTGATACATTGTGACATGAATATGTCTTTTTACAATGAGTAGGTGGTCCAAACGCCACTTCCATTTCATAATGTATAAGCGTAAAGTATATCCCTATTTTCTACCCCTTAGAGAAGACTGACGGTAACTAAAAGCTTCGCGGCACATCTAGACCGCGAATGGGGCCGGTATACCAAATTTCATTAATTTTGGTCCATGGTAACTACGGAAAGTGCCGCGTACGGCGGACGGACGGATTTTTTTTTATTCGATTTTTGGATTCTACGTATCTTGAAACGTAAAACCTCAAATTTTTAGGGGGGGTTAAAATTTTTTTTCCGTGCTCGATTCCAAAGGTTCATTATTGAAAATAATAAACCAAAATGAAGTGTTAATAGAAATATAAATCACGGAAACAATGAAAATCATTTAGGTATATAGGTGTTCTTCCAATAAATTGAGTGCGCTTCACCCTCAGGCTCCGAGCCTTTAATTCAAGCTGTTTAGTTCCAACTCTTTAATTACATTCAAAAACTTATTCACGATTTTGAATGGAACTACGATAGAATTCTGTGTCGGAGGAAAATTCATGTCAAACCCTCGTAACTATTGAAACGTAACTCAGTCGGTTTTTCACCTAAAAAAAATCCTCATCCACTTGTTGGAAAGCTACCGATTGATGCCGAAATTGTATGCGGACTGCTCGGCCATAAAAACAATGAAACCATAATAAGACAATGAAACCATAATAAACAATGAAACCATAATACTCGTATCAAACATGGTAACGCTTTTGAGGGGACACAATTGTGGATTGACCCCAGCGAAAAAACATATACCTATCATGTCAATAACAAGACTTGAATTTGGAAAGATCAATCCGAAACTGACACTTATTATTGACAACCAATTTTCTACAGCCAACAATAACACATGGCAATAACAACTCGAGTTTCCCAACACTTCTCACTTCTTTCCTTGGAACTATCTTCCTACGCTTCTTCCCGCGATCTTCTATCTTCCTGCAGTTTCAATTCCATGGAATTTAACGACCACATGAACGATGCTGTTCGTTATCTGCGTCGCAGTGCTCTTCACCTAATCGTCTGAAAGCGTGAACCTGGATATCAGATGTGTGGCAAAAGGGAAACCAGAGATTTTTACAGGATGTTTTCAACCCTTCGCACAGAAGTGGGTCTGCAAACCCACTGCACATCATCCCTCCAGTGTCCACGGATCTACTTCCAAATGGAGGTTCGAATGCTGTCATCAGTGGCAATTCATTTGAGAACATCGAGGGATTTGGAAAGCACGCCTTCTTCATGTCTCAATACCACGTATAACATGAAAAAATTAACACTTTTCCATATGTATAACATATTTATTTATTTATTCATATTGTATGCCACTCCAGACGATATCTGCCCTTGGAATTATCTAAAAAAAAAAAATACGAAAATTTTTTAAAATGTCAATATTATTAAAAGAAAGGATGAGTTAGTTGGCCAGCATTTGTGGAGTAGGTAACTCCAAGGGGTCCAATTTTGAAAAATATGCGTCAAAAACTGTGTTTTTTGAGGTTTTTGGAAGGAAATACCATCTTGAACATAGGAACATAAATGGTATATTCGAAATCAGCGCAAAATTTGCTATAAGAATCACCCACAAAATCGGTTATATTGATTCTTTGAAAATCTTATCCTCCAGACCTATTGGGAGGTCAAGGGTGCTTAGAACTAGGAATGAGTCTTCGGCCAGCGTTTCCCATCGGATGATTGTGAAACATGAGAAGATCGTATTCCGAGAACTGTTCAATCATCCCCCGTCAATAATACATCGTATATACGTAATAACTCATACTTAATACGTAATGAAATAACGTCCTACACGTTGCCCCACACGTGCGCCCAAGTATTGGTGGGTGATGTCACTCAATATAGGGCACCAAAATCTATTTTGGGTTAATATTGAAGATGAATATTTAGGATCTCACAATTTTACCTACGAAATTTAAAATCAAAAGATCCGAAATTCAAAAATGTAAGTTGGATCATTTGTTCTGTCATAGTTTCGAATAGAATTGGCTTACAACATAAGGGTTTGATGGGTTAATTTATTAATTACTGATCAGATCCAATAGGCACAAGTTCGGAAGTGGATCGAGAGGAGGGGGGGTGGGGGGGGGGGGGGGGGGGG
>JAEMON010000004.1:3508180-3528611 GCA_030264115.1 Lygus lineolaris | reverse complement strand
CACCCAATTTTTTTTCCGCTTCCGTCCTGAATCACCCTGTAGTCGGTTCCGCTCGGCATGCCTCCCCCTCCTCCCGACCTATCCCCGACTCGCTTATTTCGACCGTGTGCATAGAATTTTTTCTGTCTAAAATCACGTGTTTTCACCGGACATATCTATGTACTCGATTAGGTGAATCCCACAAAGGGAAGTCGTCGGTGAGTTTTTCGTGATCCGTATAAATCCTGAATGGCAGGAGAATTTTATGGAGAAATCATTGGCACATTTTTGATTTTCTGGTAAAATTGGGTATTAAATTCGTTCTATATTGATCGTAGATCGGGGTCGTAAATTTGATCCTAAAAATTCGAAGAAAAAACTATCCAATTGGCGACTGAACATTTTCACATGCATCTACTTGCGATGACCGTGAAAAAAAGCCACGCCTCACCCCGTTTCTAATGACTAGGTAGGTCTCTTATGCGCTACATTTCCTCGCCTATACTACATACTGGCAGTCGCATTGCCTGTAACTGGTCTAAAACTTAGGTTCGAAAGGCTTATGAAAATTTAAACAACTTATTTTCCTCAATGGCTGCTAATTTTATCCCCATTACCAAAATTTTCCGTAAACAGGAGTGGATTATCTCGGGCCAAACTTGAACCTAAAGGATCGTAGGTCGTTAGATAGTGATGGGGGGGGGGGGGGGGGGGGGGGGGGGTATAGTAGGTAGTGGATGCCCTCAGTGATAGCGTCAAACAAACTAAATGAATCAGCAATTTTAATCCTGGAAGCGACGATAATAAGCGACAGCGGATGACAAATAGCTTCCTCTCGAAAATTTCACTAGTGGATTAGATAACACGGAAATTCGGATAGAACTTGAACCGTTGGTTTTTTTCCGTGATTCACTTTTATATTCAGCCTACGATTCAATCCGTGCGTTCCACAGGATACTTGGGTGGCCGGCTCTGATCGATGAAGTTGTATGGAACACATTTCCAAATTTAGTACGACTTATTGACAATATTGTCAGTTTCCACGTAAATAGTGAGTCAGGTACACGGATAAGGGGGTATCGGCTGGGGTGAGAACAGTTTTGTGCACTTTTCTCAACTAGTCAATCGAATTCAAATCTGTTTTTTGGCATTCATTCTAATTTTAATTCCGCGGAGCAACAAACTATCGAAATTTTAAATTTTAAAAACTTCCAATATTGTATCTCAAATTTAAATTCTGAATTTGAAATTTTGATACTTAGTCGGTTTCCCTGCAGAATCATGAAATAGAAATAATGCTGAGAACATAATATTTGGAATTGATAAATCATTGGCTGAGAGAAGTTCATAAAACGTTTCAATTAAGGGTGAAATGGAGGTGTTTTTTTTTTTTTTTTTTTTTTCAAACTTATTGGCCCTAAGTAGTAATAAGGTTGTAGTGGGAGTCAATATAAACTCTTTGATGGACTAGATTTGGGAATTTCTGAGAACAGTTCACACCCTGGGCCTAACACGACCCACCTCTCTTCCAGAGTCAGGTCTATCCATAGAACCAGGAACCCTTGATGGATTTAGGAACCCTCTATTCATCATCTCTAAGAGTGAACGAGAAGAAAAAAATTCACAGGCTTGAAAATCCTTTTCAGACCATTCTAAAACGATTCCTGAAATTTAAAACTTTTTCATATATAGATATATCACTCCAGATGATATATTATGACTCTGGAATCGAGATAAAAAATCCAAAAATGTCAATAATATCAGAAGAAAGGATGAGTTCGTTGGCCAGAATTTCCGGAGTACTCTGAAAATTCAGGGTCAAATTTTGAAAATTTAGAGTCAAAAATCGATGAAAATCACCCACCAATTCGGTTAAAATTATTCCTTGAAAATTCGCTCATCAACATTGCATGAATGTTCTCAGTAAACAATGAAAGTTTTGGGTATTTTGTAAGAATGGATGAGTTAAGACCACCCCCCACGTGGGCAATATTTCCCCGACTTGTCAATCGATGCTGACACAAAGGAAATCGTTACATTGGGATTGACGCAGGTAGGATGTCGGTGTTGGTCCATCCGTGTTTACAATAACGAGATTGTTTGACGTGATATTCCGGAAAGTAGCTTGCAACAACCTCCACTTGTCTCTAGAGGCAAATATTCCAGCCCGAGAAAACGAGCTTCATGGATTCTTCAAAGTTCAAGATTGTTTTGATGTTGTTTTTCCATCAGGCTTCGGGAAATTTTTTTTCTGGATCGAGTGGGTTACTTTTGATTGTTCACTACGGAAATACATTGAGATGTTCGCAAAAAGAAGTCGGAAGAATTCTTGACATCCAAAATAAAAAATTCCGCTCGTTCCCAATTCAGAGCTTCCTGAAAAGATTAGGTTCTGAGTCTGTCTGGCGGTCTGGTGATCTATGGTCAGTAGGTAGGTACCTTTTCCTGAACAAATATCCTAAACTATTTGGCCAATTTTTATGAAATTTCAAGAGATTCAGATGCGGGTTGGTCCCTAGATTGTCCCCGATACCTCAATTTCATCGCTACTCAACTCTTCCAATTCTAGAGCTCAATCAATTTCCCACAACCGAACGGTTCATGGATCGACAGGGGTTCCAAAAAACAAATTAAATCGCGATTTTCCACTTACACCCACTATAATGATATAACAATGGGTTTTCAAAACAATAATTATCTGACATTGGATGACCGAAAAAATGAAGTGTCAAAAATATAAAGGAAAGGTTTCATGATTCTTTGCGCGGTGAAAATCACGTTTTAGGCCTACAACTATGGTGCCTGGTGGTATACTTTCTTCAAAAACTATTTTCATCAGAACTCCAATTATTATTTCTGGACCAGAAGGTAGGTATTGTTTGGTACAGCTATTTGTTGTTAAGGGGACTTCCACATTCCAGTCATTCAATTTTCTACGCTCTTAAGCAACCCTGTTTATGCCCTGTATATTAATTACCTCTTTCCCCTTTGATTTAGACCATCAATGTACAGGAGTTTATACTCGATCAAAACAATCGAATAGTGACATGGAAATTACTGGAGTAGATTGAAGAGCTTTAAGAAGCTTTGTTCGTCGATTATAGCCGATGTTGCCTTGATCAAGGAGTCGTTTCAATGATAAGAGATGGAGGGGGTGACGAGGAGTACTTTGAAGGAAGTCGTTGTAATTTCCCAAGTTTCTCTGAACAATTTGTGGAATTTAGGTAAAATAGCCCAATGAATATCACCTTTGGGCTGGTACATAATAGTTCACTCTGAAAAAGTTCAAAAAGTGTCACCTAGCTTCCTCGTATTCAATGATTTGAACAGGAAGTTCACGATCGTTTTGACATTTTTCTCACACCCACATAATCATCTATTTTCTCACTAAAATTGATAAGTAGTGTGTGTGATGGTACCTTCGTCAAACTGTCACCATCCCAAGATCTCACGATGTTCTTCCGTTATGTCAATATTTCAGATGAGGATGAACGAGACCAAGTGTCACTGGACTACCTCGAGCTCTACAGAAGTTCAATTGAAGAACCGGAGAAAGTTTGGGGAGAAGTTGGCAAAATCCTCGACTGGGACACGCCTTGGACCAAAGTCATGGACAACTCGGACGAGCCATTTACCAAATGGTAGGTAAACCAACATGACAGAGGCGGCTGTGCCTAGGCTAACGATTCAAAAAATAATAAGCCCAAAAAAAATTAGAAGAAATAATTTTACTTAGTATTACGTGAGAACGAGCAGGTGACCGAGCTTCGCATGCATGCGAAGGTTAAGTGCTAATCACTGTTTGCACCTATACATAGCTGTCGCTCGTAACAATGATAATATAAGTCATAGTGCATTATAACAAAAACAATAGGTTGAGTATGATAACAACACGTTCGGGGCTTCCTTTTTATATAATGCTTCATAAATATATCTCATTTAATTTATATATAATTTCGTAGTGTCAGGAAAAATTGAGAACCAGCTCGACGTCAGCATTAACGCAGTGGGGTACATCAATGTCTAGCCAAGAGACGAAATGTAAACAAACGTCGGTTAAAATTCTCCAGATTTAATTCGTAATACCACATTGTTCGCTACACACGGTCTATTTGACATCTGTATAAAAGGGATCCAAAATGCTCAACTTCAAGCTACTCCCACGTTCTCGATGTGGTGAAACTACACTAATTAACAAGGCTATTCTGGCTGGATGGCAGATGGCGGTACGTAGGGTGTTTTGGGGGCTCATCATAACATGGAAGTTAGAAGGGAACATGGAAAGTGAGAGTTACACAGAAATGGTTTCCACATACAGAAGCCATGTGAAAACATCTGATCAAGAGTAATTCCTTGGAAAACGTGGCCCAGCGTATAATACGCTGCGTATTCCACGTTTGATCGAACAAGCAGTCTCTTACATACTGATCCGAATGCTACGAAATTCATATTATGTAACCATGAAGCGCCTTACTCCTAATTACCTTAAAAATTTCAGATTCTTCCTAATAGTTAAATTTCCCTACAATAAGTGCAAAAATGGAGACATAGGTAAGGCCTCAACCTTCGCTCCGACGGCCTGGCCTGAAAATTATAGGAATAAAGATTGTAGGGGACTTCTTCAGTAGCTTGTCGCCGGCCAAACACCCCCCCCCCCCTTTATCACTAAATTGAAGAAAAATATGGGACTTTAAATTCCCAAAATATGGAAATTTAGATTGTCCATGTCCAAGATTAACTATATTATCCATGCTAGTTCCATACAGTATTAATTATTTTAAATAATTTTGTGATACATGATTTTTTATTAAACACAAAATTGGTGTGTTGAAGGTACGTGGGAGGAGAGCTGAACGCCTGCTACAACGCCGTCGACCGCCACGTTCTCGCTGGTAAAGGCAACAAAGTGGCGCTCATCCACGACAGCCCTCTCAGCAATACCGTCAGAAAAGTCACCTACGGAGAGCTCCACGAAAAAGTAATTCTCAATCTTGAGAGAACAAAGTGTCTCTTGATGGAGGCCCCAAAAAGCTTTATATCTCGTTGGATTGAAACTTTTCACTTCCATCATCCCCCAAAAGAATCAAATAACAAGATTGGTTGAAAATTGTGTGAGAAAAACATGAATAAAAAAATGGAAGAGCTTATATCTCACTGGGCTAGCGCTGGTTTTACCTCAGTTATTTCCTGAGCCAAGGTCTCACTTTTGATGTCAGTTTGTTTAATAAATAATACCTACTCACTCCTTCAATATTGTTCACCATCAATAGGTTCATTCTTACAGTATCTTGTTGGTTTCTCCCTTCACAATGGGCACTATTGAGCCTCGGTTCCTTTTACCACTGCTGAGTCTTTGTAAATTTGTCTGAACCTGAATGGTTGACTCCAGTCCCCCCTTCACTCTTCTGAACCAATTTGATTCTAGTTCACGTTCCCCTATTACATGAGTAGTGCCAATAATAGTACCTTCAGCTCTTGTTTATCACTATGACTTACGTAACTCATAAAAACTACGGCAAAATTAGGCCATGACGGATAACTCCTACAATTTCATCAGTTTTTCATGCAATTAAGGTTGGTTATGCCATACATAATCCCGGGTTGATTTCATTATTGTCCGATCAATGGCAGCCCCTGCATATCACCTACAACTGAATAACACAACAAACACAATCAATCACAACTGAATCCCCTTAAACACATATTCGCATGACCTAATAATCCGATTTTGATAACAAAATTATGGGCAGTTGGGCTTTATGGGTTATGGGGCTTTCTGGTTAATCTTCTATGAACTTTACATACTCGTATATATACTATTCTGGTTAGATTAAAGTAGAATACTAATGGGGAATACAAACCAAAACCAGAATATAACGAATTTTACTGAATTCTTGTTGATAGAAATGTGCACTACAACTCATACAGACTCAACATTTTCACAATTCTTGTAGGCTGTTCGGGTTTTTCTCGAATTTGAATCGTAGAATGCTACCAACATAAAGTAGGTCTCCATGATCCCTATAGTTCTACAGATACACACAAAATTTCTTAAGATCACGACGTTTCCTTAGTGCCATACTCACTTAGCAAACGTCTTTCTCAACTTAGCGCACTCTTCAGGAGTAAGTGAATATGAATGACCCGCACGACCTCCGAGTCTTGAAGATGAGGTAGCTCTAGAGCGCCGTCTCAATCACCAGTGACAAAAATATAATGGGGAATTATCATCAATTTCTTTTAAAAAAAAATTCTGAGATAATGACTCAAAAGAAAGAATAATGAAATCGTAATGCAAAGTTCCATTCATGCAGCATGAGTTGGTGAGCGAATTTTCAAAGAACAACTTTACCCACTTTGGTGGGTGATTCTTATAGGAAATTTCACGCTGATTCCGAATATACCATAATTATGTTCCTATGTTTAAGATGGTAATTCACACCAAAAACCTCAAAAAACGCGTTTTTTAGCGATTTTTGAACCTAAATTTTCAAAATTTAACCCCTTGGATTACTCCGAAAATGCTGGCTAACGAACTCATCTATACTTTGGATATTATTGACATCTTAAAATTTTTTTTTGGATTTTTTATCTGGATTCCTCGGTCAGATATCGTCTGGAGTTACAAATATATATATAAATATATATTCAGGGTAGTTGATTGACCAAATCAGACTTGAAATTGATGATTTTTATTCCCAACGTTTCTACCCAGGGTCTGGGTCCTAGTTATGGGTAATATGTTAGTCTGGAGTAGTCTCGAAGGGTGGTAAATATTGAAGTTAGTTTTTACAAACAAATGTATCAACTGTGAAAAATGAGGGAGGAGTTACTACTGAATTTTGACCTTGAGTGACTCTTGTTCATCATTTGTTCGCACATAAGCTATTAAAATATAATTTTATAACTTAAAGGAATTTACTTCGAATTTAATGTCGACACACAGGGTTTTAACATGCAAAATCCCGTAAGTTGCGTGCGACCGGACCAAGACTCAGACTCCTTATCATTTCCGTATTACATTTCTCGTTTTGAAATGATATTACATAATATAAATATATAAACACTGAATGGAGGTCAATTCATTACTCAACACATAGGTACCTACAGGCAGTTTTGAATTCAAGATTATAACAAATGTCAAAAACTTACTTCTTTGGATGACCAGTTCTTCTGCACCCCGTCACTTATTACAGGATTTTACTTAGGCATTTGGAGATTACCAACTTACAGGTTATTGAGAACAGTCATAGAGAAGAAATGGAGCATTGTAGTTTGAATCTGTTGTTACCAGAATGTACTCAAGGCCCACATTAACCAATCAAGCTCAAAACCTTATTTTCGAAAAAAAAGTGTTCTTACAAGCTTTTGCAGCGTGGCTGTCGATATACTAGTTGAAAGTGATGGAGATGTAACTTCAGTACATGGATGAGTGTTATTCATGAGCAAATATTATTTGCTCAGGAATAACACTCATTCAATACTAAATTCATTCAAGTTTTAATATGAATTTGAAAATTTGCAGGCATCTCTACTCGCTGGGGCGCTGGCTCGGTACGGGGTGAAGGCCGGCGATCGAGTAGTGCTGTACATGCCTCTCATACCTGAGACCATCATCGCCATGTTGGCCACCGTGCGGCTCGGTGCCATCCATTCCGTCGTTTTCGGAGGCAAGAACCCAACTCACTTTCAAACGTAATTTACATGAAATATCATTTCCAAGTCAAATGTGAGGTTTTCAAAAAGAAAAATCAATTGGTTTCTAAAAAAAATTTGATATTCAAATACACACTCATCCATGTTTTCAAAACTATTCAACGTTTTCTACACTAAACTCGAGATATTCTAAATAAACCTTCTTACCCACTCCTCGCACGTAAGAAACAAGATGATGAATGACAAGAAATTTTAGGTAGGTATAATACATTGTTTAATTACCCTAGAAGTACAGTTTATTAACAGTATTAACAGCTTGTGGGTAATAATGAAATGTTGTGGCAGCTTTTCTAAATCGTTCGTGAAAGTCGTTCGTAATAGCCAAAGGTTCTATTTGGAATGTAATTTGCTTTACTTGACTCGAAATCTCCTTTAGGTACTTTAATATAACCCGTCATTCTTGAGTAACAGGATACGCTGCGAGAGAGCTGTCAACCAGAATAGATCACGCCTCACCGAAAGTTATCATCGCTGCGAGTTGTGGTTTGGAGCCCAATAAAATCATCAAGTAAGCATCATCAGTAATTAATCATAATATTCATCAATCTAAGAGATTACTATTATGTAGGATGAACCAGCAACAACGCACAGTGGTCTGAAACACCGATAAACCTGGCCAAAAATCAAATAAATCGGATTGTGTCCAAATTTGGTTTGCAAACGTCTTCGAGGTTGTGAATAAAGATTTTAAAGTCAAAAAAAAATTGTCATAATAATTGTACAATGATTGTATTGTGGGGCTCAGATAATGTGATGACGTGATTTCCAGTAATTTCGTGGGATAACTGACCCCTGGGTTCTGGCCCCACGTTGGGTGCCAAAATGTACCGGTTCTACTTCGGGGGATGGGTGGAGGGAAAGAATGGGAAATAGACTTTATTGAAATCGGATGAACCTCAATCGGAACTGACTGCGCTCCCGGCTGACTGCAGCACTTCCTTTTTACACCTACCGAGTGAGAAATTCCAAATTTTGCCAAAAAGATTAATTATTTTGCGAAAAGATTAGCTCGAAGGACAACAATTAGGGCTATAGAACATTGTAGAATGACTGTTGATGATTGTTGTTTGAGCAAAGACAAAAAAAAAACCAAAAATTTTCGCAGACAAATTTCTTATCAAGGGGACGTCTCTAAAAAGCATCAAATAGCTCACAGTGTGATATTTGAACGTTTTGTGACTGTTCAGCTGAAAACATTAAAAAAATCTTTAAGAGGGGAAAAGCTAAGGAATTGCGATTATGCGAGTTTTTGTTATTACCTGTACTCATGTCGCAGATTGTCGCAGCTGATTCTTATAGGATTATGTTAGCGGGATAAATTACCCATAGAATGAGACCAGAACGTAAACCGGGTAACACCGAGTTTTGGAGGAATCTCTTTTAACTAAGAGAAGTTTAAATTTGAAATCGAAATTTGAGAGAACTAAAGTCGCTTTAGAAAATGTTGACAAAAGAAATCACTCACCTCTTGATGTGTTGTCCATAAGCGTATAATTAACCTACAAAAAATATTGGCGAACAAAAAGACACTGTCGACACAGAGCAGCTTATTATTGTTGACCCTTTGAAACCACCTTTCAGACTAATTCAACTTTGAAGGGGGACTCTAAGGCTTGGAGCAGATTTTATTCAGTTTTTTTTGTAGACAAATGCGCTATATACACCAACGATCTGAACATTGAACCAAAACCACACCAAAGTAAAAAAAAAATACATTTTTTCTCGATTTTCGACCATGTTTATCAGTGTTTCAGACCACTGTGCGCCGGTTAGAAACAATTGCGTGAAACTTTACATGCATAAAGTAGAGTAGAATGCTGCCAAACTCACCTTTAGCCGTGCGACCTACCTCCCTATATCGCCAACGGTTTGAACCATAGAAGATCCTGTTGGCAGCATTCTCGTCCAATTGTTGTCGTTTCAACCTTTTTCCTGAGACAGGTATCCTTCAAGGAAGAATAGCAAATCAGAAATATTACTTTCATGAATTGTGTAGATGAATGCTACATTGATTAGATCGCGATATAAAGATGAATTACTTGAATCTTACCGCTTGCATAGCCACCACGATAAAAGAAGTCATCGTTACTGGAACCGATAATTTTTCTCTGATAGCTTCAAATAGATATCGATTGGTCACCCACTTATTCCCAAGAATCAGCTTTCAGCTCTATAAAAAGAGAGTCGCTTCCTGCTTAATTCAACAAATCATCACATTCCGGTTTTCTTCTTTCCTCACTACCCAACATAGGGAAACTGACCTTTTGTTCGTAGGTGAAGTTGAAAAAATGAACTCGCCCAAAATCAAAATTTCCACTTGCATTTCGGATGAACGGTCTCCGAAAAAATTTTGTTCCTGTTCATTATGTTGAGGTTACCAGATTTTGATGAAAGAGAAGGAGATACTTCCGTTCTAGTACAATGAGTTCGTCCTATGATGGACATAATAATAACTGCAGACTGGTTCAAAATGCATTAGGTATTTATCAGCAGGCACAAGAATGGTTTCAGTTATGTCCCTAATGAGTCAATTTTCGGAACTGAACACTTACTTAGGTACCTTATCCACCTATATCTTGATGATATTCAGCAATTAAGTGTTTTGGTGATTGTATAGTGCTTTGTAAAAGTAAGTGTTATACGCCGAAGTATACAAGTCGAAGTAAGTAAAAGTAAGTTGTCCAAGTAAAATGATAAATATATGTACATTTTTTCCTGCAAGAAATATTTATATTATTAGTGTAGGTTCGATACATAATTGATGAAATTTGACCTAACAAGTTTAAAAAATATTCGTGTATTTTTTTTTTTTTTAACTTTAAAATTTAAATATAAATTCGTCAACCAAAGATCGAGCACAACACTTAGTGGAACGACGGTAACTGGACTGTGATGGTGTCCCGCCTCTACATATCCTCATTTCATCACTATCAGAATCACATAATAATGGAATCGTATACTCGTTGTGAGGGGATGTTGGTATCCTTCAGTTAAAAATCGTATCCAGCGTCTCCTTCACTATCTTACTCTTGTTACGTATACTACCTACCTTACTCTACTGGTTGGTACGTGTTGACCATTTTCCGTTTCGGAATACAGATGACCAATTAATTTTTAGTGGAACAAAATGTTTTCGCGAGGAAACGCTTTCTTCAGCCTGGGTGAATGAATAAGTATGATTGGTCGGGGGACGTCCTCCCAATGGTTATTGTATGATTATTGCTACCTACGTTTCTTGCACCATGATGTTTCATGGTGTCATAACACCAATGTCACATGGACGGTAGACAGATACTGTATGAACTAATATTATGTTATTATAGATTCACCAGCCTTTACTGTTTGGTTGTTTATGATTTCATTCTTTATAACATTCAAATAGCTAATTTCATAATTGACCATTTGAATCCGAGTCTGGTCTGAAAATGAGTGTTAGGTCACTCATAATCCTCATTTCATTGGATTTCATACCTGGTAAAGTCCAGGCATGGGTAGATACAGTGTAAAGAATGATTTCCCAACATTGGAGATTAGGCATAGGCAATACTGGTTATGGTGGCCAGCTTCAAAGAGGAATCATTAATTTATTTAAATAATGCGTGAAAAATCATGCATCTTCTTATTTGTTTCGTTGAGGTACAAAACTATCTTGGACGAAGCTCTCGCCTCGTGTGTGGAGAAGCCCAAAAAGTGCATAATCTTCCAGAGGAGGAACGTGGAGGTGTGCGATCTGGTGGCAGACCTCGACATCGACTGGGAGGACGCGCTCTACAACGCCGACCCTCACCCTTGCGTCCCCGTCGAGTCCAACCACCCCCTCTACATCCTCTACACCTCAGGAACAACAGGTTGAGCCCTCCAAAATCAATCATCTCTCAATACGAGTAAATTATATCATGAGCTCAACTGTCATCATCGGGGGGTCAGGATTTCTATTATCTATGTATCCTGAAGAACCTGAAAGACTATCAGAAGCTATGTATCCTGAAGAAACGTTTTTTTAAATTATGTGATGCAATGAAGATAGGTCATTAGTCATTATTAATACCCTGTATATTATTGTGTTTTAAAAACTGGTTCAATCCTCAATGTTTTAGAGAGATTCACCAGTTGTTACTACCTATGTGCTGGGCTCATTTTCTTTTCTAGCTTCTTTCAAAATCGCCTATCACAAAATTCATGGATTATTACATCCTGGTAGACCATTGGCCTATGGAGATATCTCATTAGCGTACTACGCATATACAATCTAGACTAGCCTCACGTACTAAGCTTGAAATTAACTTGACCCCCCCCCCCCCCCCCCCCCCTCCCTTCCCACTCTACCTGTAAATCCGGTGAGGATGCAGACGTACGTGCTGAATGCAAGCCATACCTGAATGGTTCTCGCACCTGAATTTACTCTCTATGCAGCATCAGAGATTGTTGCCAACACGATTTGCAAGCATGCTCTGGATTTTGCCACTTTTTACGCAGACAATAAGGTGTTAGGGGGAAAGGGTAATACGTAGTTGCAGTCTGAACAGCGCCATCACCCACTAGTAACTTCGAGGCGTTCTCGCAGTTGATACGGCAGAGTTCCGGATCACAATTGTTGGAGGGCTACATTCAGAAACATGAAATGATGACGGATGGTTTGTGAACTCTTTGCATACTAGGCTCATGTTCAGCTCGCATACCTTTGGCCAGATCAAGGGTTGTCCGAAGCCTCTTTTCTGAAAAACTACCAGAGATGACACTGGAATCACAGAGATCAAGAGACTTTCGTTTCGATTCGAAATCCTGACTACCAACCTAATCGTGAAATTTGGAAGAATTTTTCTAGAGAAACCAAATCGTTTAAATTATACCACACAGAAAGACAAGACAGATATGAGTGCACCTAACTACTAAAAGAGACTACAGACCAGGGCCTCACGTTGAGGTTGATTTTGTCTTGAGTATCATAACAGCGTGTCGTGACAGTGGCTTGTATATCGGTTGATTCTGTTTACACTCCTTACTACTCCCGTTTGATGCTCGATAATAAACTGTCTCTTGGTTATACTGGTTCTGCTTAAAAAGCTCTGCAAATTATTACACAACGGTTTATGATTTTCTATATGGATAACCCATCTGTAAAGATCCTATTTGTATATATAAAGCACCTACCGTAAATAAAGCGAGGTCCGCAATAATAATTATTAAAATTACCTCAGAGTTGTAGTAGGACCTTATAATAACGAAATTCAGTAACTAAGGAAGCTTCTCAAAGTAAACAAGAAACCAGATAGGGTAAATGTACCCTATGTACAAGGATTAAATGTTTACGCATGCGTAGAAGGCTACCGTTGGGTGGCTGGTAATGAATTTCATAGGGGACCATCTGGGGGCTAACCAGCGTAATCCCTTAAAGATGCATCGAAATCGGATGGAAATTGTGGAAGTTATGCGTGTTGCAAGGATTCCCGGACAGACAGACAGACACGAAACCAAAATTGTTCAGGAATGTCTAAAACGTAAATTGCGAGTTGAAATTTCGATTTTGGAGATTATAAAATTTTCACATTACAGAAGTGAAAACAATGATTCCGCTACCTTGGTAGACTCGGAAGCAAAATAGTTCATACGTGCCATGTTTTTTATGTTGTTATTTTATTGAGTAAGCCAATACGTGAGTTAAGTTGCTTAAACGTCCATTATTCAGTTACATAAAAAAATAACTATACAAATTTGGTGCAATTGGGTTTTTAAAGTTTTGTCCACTTCTTGTCAGCTAATGGGGCGTCCCCTTGTCATCTATTGGAGCATTCGCTCTCTGAGGGTGTCAACTATAGGTACAAAAAAGCTGGATCGAAAATTATTTAAAAAACCAATGAAATTCACGGACTTTTAAAAATTTAATGAGCTAGTTAGCAAGCTGAATAGTTGTTTCACCAGAAAAAGTAAAGACTGCATCATTGGAACCAATTATAAACTGGTCAGCCTTGAAATTCGAAAAAATTTCCTTAACATGTCAGCCACTGGTAGGTACGTTTACCCTACGTTCATATCGGAATAAAGTTGCATTTTTTAAATCTTTGAACGGGAATTCGACCAACTCGGATGATTTGCGATTCACACTCGTGTTTCTGCCCTTTTTCTCGGTCAACCCTTACGGGGAGCGAACGTTTGGTCCTAAATTTCTCCGCGAGGTATCATACGACCCTAAAAGTTGTGTTTTATTTGAAATCATGGAAAAAAATATACCTTCATATTTGAAGTTTTCGAGCTAGGGCGTTTTGAACATTGCACCCCCTATTTTCTACTCCAAATTTACTATTTGATTTTTCCACAACACATTTTTTTTTTTGTGCTCGATTCCAAAGGTTCACTATTGAACAAAAAAAATACCTAAATGAAGTTTGTTGGGTGAACTGGTTAAACCCCAAGCATTCGCTGTAGGTATAGTTTCTGATGCAAACTCCGACAACTCTAACGACATTGTCTCAAGAACACCGACACTTCGCCCATACCGATTCTTCACCACATTCCTGTGATGTGTTCAGGTCAGCCAAAAGGTGTCGTCCGGACGACGGGAGGCCACCTGGCGGCGCTGACGTGGACGATGAAGACGGTGTACAACATGTCGGACGACGACGTCTGGTGGACGGCCTCGGACATGGGGTGGGTCGTCGGCCACTCCTACATGTGCTACGGACCGCTCTGCTCTGGCATCACCTCCGTCATGTATGAAGGCAAACCCGATCGGACGCCTCATCCTGGACAGTACTTCAGGTCAGTCGTCAAGTCGCATCAACCCAAAAATAATAATAATTAGGGCTGGGGTTTCCATGTGTTTACATATATTATATTATATAGTTCCTGGAACCGGATATCGTCAATTGGTTTCAACCACTACCTAATACGTTACGAACGATTTCCAGTCGATTTAGACCATTTTGATGCTAAATATTTTTACATATTTGGGTTTATTTACATATTTCTCCATATTTTGATCATAACGACATGGTTTCGTCATATTTTCGTATTTTTGGGCTTTCGCGGTTTCTGTGGTTTGCGGTATCGGTTTCTGTGATTCACGGTATTGGTACTCACAGGTTTCGGGCGCCCCGCAAAAACTATAACTCAGCTGGAGTCACAAAATGTGTCTTTGGCAGACAGTATGAGCCATATTTTAATTACATGGAAATCCTAGCCCTAAATAATAACAATTAATAAATACAATATGGAGAATCTAACGATTTACAAACGGGTGAGTTTGTGGCTATTCAATAATATATATAATTTCTGTACAGGAGTACAAGGTGGTTCCAAATTATCCATGAGCTCAGTCTTACATGAAATTTCACGATGATCTTGAATATATTTCATAATTAAATTGTAAAGGGCCCTTAAATAGACCTAAAGTGTTCCTTCTTGTTAGGTAGGTATGTTTTTATCGTATTGACGCAAAAACAACTTTATGAAAACGGTGTCCATACCGAGGATATTGCACGGTATTTCTTATGGTAGACTGGTATTTCAACGAAAATAAGCATTATAAAACACATAGGTACCTAATTGATAGGTGTGGTGGTAGGTGGGTGATCCCCCTGCACCTTCTCTATCCAGGCCAGCCACAGTTATCGTGGGAGAAAATCGTCAATGGTCGACCCCTTCAAGAGAAGTGTATGCAATGACACGCACGACCTCGGAGTCTTGAAGGAGAAATAGTTTGAGGAATTCAAAATTCACCACAACCCTCCTCAACGAGAATAAACGAAGTTGAATTTCGATTCTAATTCATTATTTCTTCCGAGTTTACCAAGAATAGCAATTTTCACTTCCGCGAGATGACAATGTTTCTTCCTCCTTGTGCCAATTTTGATGATAAATTCAATCAATCAATCAACCTTTTTTTTTTTTTTTTTTTTCAGGATAATTCAGGAACACAAAGTAAACGCCATGTTCACAGCACCAACAGCCCTACGAGTCATCAAAAGAGCAGACCCGCTCCTCAAGATCGGCAGGCAATATTCACCCAAATCGTGAGTACCCTGTGAAAACACGATTTTTTTAGTATTAGGTAAATTGCTGGAATTGAGTAGGTACCAAAAACATGGTTTTAACATTCACGAAATTTGATGTTTTACGTAGGTACTTAATCTGCGTCTATCGAAAATGAATAGGTAAATCCATCGTCTGATGTGAGCCCACGTCTGTAAACGGAACTTTCGTTGTGACTATGTATTGAATAAATAAATTAATAGTAGTGATGGAATTGTTGAGGGTCGATCAATGAAAGAAATCGACCTCAACCATTCCAAAGATCGACCCTCAACAATTCCATCACTACTTTACTCTACGATCAACATACTTAAAATTAATAATAATAATAAATTAATAGTGTTCCTACCCAATGAAAATTAATTCACCATGAACGCCTGAATTTGTTGTGTACCAAAACATAGCTTTTTTTGTTTACCAACACTGATGAAGAGGGACGGGGATGAAAAATTGGAGAATGATATACCTAATGTCCAGAACCAGTGGTTCAAGATTTTTAATCAATTTTTTGGAATTGAATATGAATTGAAGAATTCTTCTAACCACCCTTCACATTAATTTGAGTTATTATAGAGGTTTATCACAAAATAGATTATTGTCAATATCGCCTATATCTGTCAAGTTCACCCAAAACTACGTTGTATAGTTAGCTATCCATTTTGTCTACTCTACTTATCTTTCTCCAATTTCAACCCCTTAGTAATGAAACTACGTTGATCTGATTGATTACGTATCATTGTAAAAATTTGCGAGAAGTCGATAACGCGGTGGGGTTCGTCCTTTCTTGATGTGATGGGTATGATTATGGGTATACCTATATGGGTAGATGATAGCGTTGATTGACTCATGTCCGAAAGGTCGTGCGTTCAAATCCTTCCCCGGATATCAACTATATTAAACGATAAGAATACAAAATTTGTTTACTCTTCACTTTGTTATAGAGCACCGATCTATATTTATATACCTATTTTTCTAATTTAATCTATGATGTACCCCACTAATATATATCTAATTTTCTGAAAGAATTGAGATTTATGTGGGAATTTTCTTTTGAGTAGAGACCAATGATTTCTAGGCCATACCGAGGATCGCCACTGTCCCAATTCTCTCCACGAGAATACTGAATACAGAAATGTTTGCTTAGTCTTCCTACTGGAATTATCTGTGTTTTCAACCTCTAATAATTATTAAATTAGTAATATGGTTAGTTCGAAGTTCTGGTTGCTTACATTCACGGATACCATGATCAAAAGGGGATCAAACAACTCCACCAGAACAGTAAAGTACATAGACATGTTCAAACATGCCTAATCCTACGAGGTTGTTTATCTACTGGTTCATCTAGCTACCATCAGTTATCCGATCGGTAGGTATATAACGCCATGAACTCTACTGAGAAGGTACCTATCGGCTATAACGCGGGTTTTTGAGGGTCGACAGTTTCTTAAATACAATACTTCAGTGTCATGTTTTTATTCATTCAGATTCTGAATTTTGTGTATGTTTTTATGCATTTAGATCCTATTTTTTTGATATTACCAATTCAGATTCTAATTGAAATTTCATTAAATACCCATCCCTCGATCGATTTAAGTGAAAAGATAAAATAAAATGCAACACCTAAAGATATCGTTTTAGTTGAAGTGTCAACAAATTTCTTCTTGGCTGCGAGTTGGTACTTAACATTTTATTTCAGGGTGGTTGCAAAGTATTTCCCCTGAGGGTCAATTAGGTATCAGGAAAGTGACAATAAGAAAGTTAGGGCGCATTGCTAGCAACCACACTCTAAAGTCTGGGTCAAATGACGATTTTCTGTGTTTTTTCTACCAAAGAGTTATTATCTTAGAGATGAGAGGTATTCTGCCCTCCTTCGGAAGAACGACATTATGTCTATTTTAAAACTTCTGGAGATAAGGGAGCTAAGCTAGAACGTCCCAAATCCACGGGAAAGGTTTCAAAAATCGATTTGTTCTATGTAAATTTTTCAATTTTCATTTTCAATCAGTATGGGTGGAGCAGCAACCGAAACTAAAACGCGTTTTTCTCGAAACTTGGAAAATGGACATAGGACATTCTTCCTACGGAGGGCAGTATTGTATATCACTGTTGAACCTACAAGAAGAGTAACTCATAATAAATGTAATCAAAATTCTTCAGCCGTTTTGGAAAAAAGGTCAAAAAAGTGCTCAAAAGCACGTTTTTCACGCCTGGGTATTTTGCTTCCCAGTCTACATAGGAACATAATTTATAGTATATTCGGAATCAGCGGATAAGAATATATATATTCAGAAGTTCACTATAAGAATCACCCACAAAATCTGCATGAATGGAACTTTTTTTTCGACTCAAATGGTCTGGCGTAACGATTATTCATGAACGTTTTTCAACCGGTAGGTCATCGAGAAAGGATGTACCGTGCTAAAATCCGTTCGCTCGCCGCAAGAGTGAAATTATTGAAAATTGGCAAGGCTTGAAGGTAGAGCCAGCTTTCCAAGTAATTCCAAGCTTTCAGCTTTCATAGTACCAATAGTTGGTACTTCATAGTTACTTTAAACATAAAGTGCCTCTCAGAGGATTTGTCTCTTAGTTTTGTTTGTGGACCCGAAGAATTTTCCGAAAGCAACGAATTTTCAGTTCTGACGCCATTCCCGATATTTGACACGTATTTTCCATATAAGTACTTACCTATAGGTAGTTATCTGTAACAAATGTAAGTGTGTGTTTTATTCGTTTCAGATTGAGAGTTTTATTTGTCGCCGGTGAACACTGTGATCAGGAAACAAAGCTGTGGGCAACCAAAGCTTTCGGAGTAAGTTGTTACCACGAAAAGCCATATACAATTTATTATAAATTGGGAAATGCGTATTTAAAATTGAGGAAACATCACATTTTTGAGGTTTTGGCGGAACACGACCCAGGTTTGTCAATTAGGCTATTTTTGTGTAAGAATATCAGCTCACTGTTTCTTCTTATTGTTCCCAAGAACAACCTCATGAACGGATTGTTTACTCTGTTTAGATCGAAAATATTTGTAAATATAATTTTGATTGTTGCTATTTTCATACATTTGCGATCGGATGAATTTTGAATTATTGTTCTTGTTACGGGGACATCAATCTTACTCTACCTTATTATTTATAAAACAATAGACTAGGTGTGTGAGAAAATAAGTCGGAGGCGTTGTGCAGAATGTACCACTAATGACCACTAACTTGATGGCTGACAAAGCACCCAGAGTATGATGAGGGTTATTTTCAGGATCGAATCATTCTAACTTAATATGTTGAATTTAAATTTTGATTTTAGAGGACTTTTTTTTTTTTTTACTTCTTGCACGACATAACTCCCTATCTTCGAAAGTGAAGAACCAAAAAAGTTCCATTCATGCAGCATGAGTTGATAAGTGAATTTTCGAAGAATCATTCAGCCGATTTGATGGATGATTTTTATACCTAGAAAATTTCACTCTGATTCCGAATATACCTACCATAGTTAGGTACCTATGTTCGTGCGTTTAAGATGGTAATTTACACCAAACACCTCAAAAACACGTTTCTTAACGATTTTTGACTAAATTTTCAAAATAGGCCCCTTGGAGTACTTAAAAAATTCTGGCCAACAAACTAGGTAATCCTTTCTCTTGATATTATTGACATTTTGATTTTT
This sequence comes from Lygus lineolaris, assembly GCA_030264115.1. Lineage (NCBI taxonomy): Eukaryota > Metazoa > Arthropoda > Insecta > Hemiptera > Miridae > Lygus > Lygus lineolaris. The sequence continues at coordinate 3,509,222 of JAEMON010000004.1, read as the reverse complement.
TGGGGATTTTTTATCTCGATTCTAGTGTCAGATTTTGTCTGGAGTGACACACATATATAAATGTCTGAATATATAATTGTTTTAGAATGGTGAAATGGATTTCCATGGAAAAAACTTTTTAAATTTTGCTTTACTAAAATTTTGAAGCCATTGCAAATAGCCTAATTTACTTCGAAAATTCGCTAAACCTACTAACAATAAGTATAATTACGTTAGTATAATTAGAGATATTCTTGGGTTGTGGCGGGGAGGGGGGATATGACAAAAAATTTAATTACCTACCTGAATTTCAATAATTATTTTTAGAGATTTCAGTTGCACCCGTTACTAAATGAATAATTTGTTTAGGCGCCGGTCCTGAACCACTGGTGGCAGACGGAGACGGGTTATCCTGTCACAGCGATGTGCGTCGGCTTAGGCCTTCCGCTGACGCTCCCGAAATACTCAACCGGCCTCCCGATCCCCGGATATGACGGTAAGTTCCACTTGAGGTTTACATTAGGGGCGGTCCTCGAGTTTCAAGGAGACCTTGAGATGGTCTTCGAGGCCGAATCCGTATTCCAAATTCCTAGCAGACCATCCCAAGGTCTCCTCGAATAAAACGAATAAACGAATAGTTTGGATGCGCAGAACCCTCTGTATAGTCTTGTGAATATTTGAATATTGTCTGTTCCAACTGGTTAGTATGCAACTTACTCAAGTTACTGATGAGAACTGGAATCCTGTTCCAACTGCCACAGCGAGTTGCACTCAACTTGAATATTCTCATACCAGCGGAGGAGGAAGGGTGAGTTAAATATACAGGGACACCTTCTGTTACCCATCAAGTTTGTTCCAACTAGATGAGCGATTAGAAGATATACGAAAATCTTCAAGATAGAGATGCACTCAACTTTGAACTTGGGACACGACTTTGAGAATATTCGAATAAATTCACCAAAAAACTGAATATTATTTGAGTTGCAAATTTTAGTAGGAACAAACCTCCTCTCGTGCCTATATGGTCATTTAAATGGGGAAAATACCTATGTGTTTCGGCAAC
>JAEMON010000004.1:3447829-3508170 GCA_030264115.1 Lygus lineolaris | reverse complement strand
ACTATTAGCTCGAATCACTATGTACCTAGCTACTCTTTTGAAGGGAAATGTATCAATTTCAGATGGAAAGAAAACCCACATCCCTCCTTCCCCTCATTCTAATGATCAATGAATGATTATCATTCCTATGTAATCAACCAATCAAATCGTTTCGACACGGCTCGTTTCTCATGCCGTGTCGGGTTCAAAACATAAATTCATTGTCGTATAAATATATGCAAAAAAAAAAAAAAAAAAATCAAATACTCTGTAGCCGTGGTAAACTAACAAATCCAGATTTCCTACGCTCCCCTTTTATAACTGGTGATGGTCAACGGGAACCACCAGGGGTTTTCCCCAAATGAGACGTGTATTCCAAAAATCGAAAAAATGCGTGTCAGATAATTTTATTAAGATTCGAAAAATCAAGCTCGAGCAAGTTTAAGCACGTCTTCAGCGTGCGCAATCAACACCGAGCTCCTTTTTTCCCAATAATAACCCATTGCAATAGCTTCATTTTTTTTTTTTTCAAAAATTCGCTAAAAATCATTAAACAAGTGTTTTTTTGTTTTACTTTTTTGAATATTTATGTCTTAGTTTGCGACGTATACCCACCAAATTATAAGAATGGTTCATCTTCTGATGAGACTTGTAATTTTGAGCTCCTTTTTGTTATCAATTTTGCAGTGAGAGTGGTGAGGGAAGACGGAGTCGAATGTGAGCCAGGAGAATTAGGACACATCACCATCAAACTACCTCTTCCTCCAGGCACGCTGACCACCCTCTACAAGGACACTCAGCGCTTCCTTGAGATTTACTTCAAGAGGTATCCGGTAAGAATGTGGTATTAACTAACAAGAAAATTACAAAACTGGTAGCTGCTGTATGTTTAATAATCCCCTCTAAAGTGAGGAAAATTAGGAAATTCAGGAAAAATTCAATGAAGAAAATTTAACGAGTAAATACGTAATCAATCGGTGATTTGACGATTTGGAATCACCGCTCGATGACGTACTCGTTAAAACTCATGGTGATTAGCCGAGTCTGCTGATTAGGGTTAAGTCATGGTAGAAAGAATACCAAGGGTTAATCAAAGTAAGTAAGCTGAATCGCGCACTATGTCTCCACCAAATTATTATTTTTTTAATATCTACCGATTGTTAAATGTTGTTACAAATTAGGGAAGGTTTATGTTCTTGAATCCACTCTATTTCCAAAATTAATCTGCATAAAATGTTGAGAATAAGGATAATATTACAAACCATGATGATGGGAAGTTTCATTCTTCATTCATCACTTACCACTAATAACAAAGTTAGCCAACCGCCAAACATTTTGAAAAAAAAAAAAACAACTAAAAAAACAGTTGAATTGACAATATTAGTCTGAAGTTTATCCGTTTCTGAAACGGGTGGAGCCGTTCAGCCTTATTGAGAACACTTGAGGCAAATTTTCAATTCAACTTTTTTTTCACAAAACCGGCAGTTCGTAAAACAGCTTTCACCAAAAGGCTGCATCGACAAAAAGGTTGCGATAGAGAAATGGAGACATACAAATTCAAGCCGGAACGTCTGTAATGAATAATTGAGAACTTGGATTGATCATTATTCAGTTTTCCCGGTCCTATCAACTCAACACATTGGCTCTGTTGTTTCGGGAGAATGATTAGTGGGTTTGATTACAAGCTTCATTTCGAATGGGTCACCCTCCATTTTCAGCGCAAATGAAGTGTGCCTCGGTAATATTCCAGCGACCAGAACACGATTTCTGAGAGGACCGTCCGTTTGGACGTCTGTGAATGTTTCAAATTACAATTCAATTTCCGGGTGGGGGTGGAGGGGGGGATGGGGGTGGGTTGTCTTCTCATTGAGCGAGAGTGAAAATGTCAATAAAATCGGAAGAAGTTGAGTTAGTAGGGCAGCAAATTTGATGCTACCTTTTAAGTCAAATTGTGACTGTTGAAGATCAAATATCGCTCAAAGTTCTCGGGTATCGATATTATTAGGTAGGTACCTACGATAGATTTGGTAAATAGTACCTGTATGCCGAATCAGTGTTAATTTACTCGTAGTCTAAGAAAAGCCAAATCCAAATATTTCTTTCCTAAGTCAAAAACTATTGAAAAATACAAGAAAAATGTGGATGTGGGGGAGGGGGGAGGGATGTTTCCCATGAATATGGATGGTAAAAGTGCAATTCGGAATTTAACCATAACCTAGAATTCAGTTCTTGGGAACTGAATTCTAGTCCTATGTACTCACACGGTCGAGAACCCTCACCAAGTTTAACCATAATGATTGAAATACTTATGCATGGGGAAGGTGTTTTAAGTATAAGTTTTAAGAGGGGTAATATAAAATTCCGTGCTCGATTCCAAATATTATTGAAAATAATAAACCAAAATATAACGAAGTACAATATTGGTAACGCAATTCAGGCTAATTTTTATACACCAAAAATCGATTTAAAAAAATTGAGATTTTTAATGAATTCTGCTGAGAGTGGGTTTTTTACGCCATACTGATATCCATTCGAAATTACTATCATACCTACTAATACTTTACAGTTGTTTATAAGGGACAGAGATAAATCAATCGGGGTTGGTACTGTCATTGCTCTGAATGCTTCTTCCATGGTTGAGAACGAGATCCGTGCACTAGACGAATTTTACACGCAGGAAGTAACAAATAACTAGGTAATGAAATAATCATCTCAAGAGCCTGTACGCATTGTTCCTCACTTTTGTAACATGGACGTACCTATAGAATCAGTTTTGTGAACAATCCATCGAAATTGGTAGAATAGTTACGGAGTTATTTCTATGACAACAAACGAATACATAGCTTCTTATTCCTACCGTCGGTAGTGAGGAAGCAAAATAATATCACCACGTTATTCAGCGTAAAAAAAACTTTAAAATCATGTGTCATGCTTGATAGTTGACTACACCCAAGAAACTCGATTTCTTGGTTTTAGGGCACATGTGGAGCGTAGTTGCTCATGTTCTTGCGCACTCAAATTTTCGAGTGTGGGGTCATTTTTTCATGAGATTTTGCGTAGATCTCGAATCTGAAATAATAAAGGGGGGTTTCCATTGAAGAAAACAAAGTTTGTGTCATTTGCGATACTACAGCACATGTGGCAGGCGTGAAAGTATGTCTCCTGAAATCTATGTCAAAAATTATGTCGAATGCTGTTAGAACGAATTTTTTTACTTGGATCCTAGGAGAAATTAGGGGGTGTAAGCCCTTAGTGAATCACCCTCAACCTGTCATTTCAGGGTTCCTACGACACCAAAGATGTGGGATATAAAGACGAATACGGATACTTGTACGTGACTGATCGAGACGATGACGTCATCAACGTAGCTGGTCACCGCCTATCGACCATTGCTTTGGAGGACATCGTATTTTCCCACCCCGAGGTGACGGACGCCGTGGTGGTCGGAGTGCCGGAGGTCACAAAAGGAGACGTTCCTCTCTGCTTGTACGTCATGCGCCCAGGTCAGCGAAAAAGTCACCAAGGTCTCATAAATGACGTAATAAATCAAAATCAACTAGGTCACATAAAAAATCAAAATGACGTAATAATCACCTAGGTCACGTAATAAATCAAAATCACCTGGGTCAAAGTTACCTAGGCATCCAAAATGACATAATAAATAAAAATCACCTAGGTCACATATTAAATCACAATGATATAATAATCGCATAGGCCACATAATAAATTAAAATGACATAATAAATCAAAAACACGTAGGTCACATAATGAATCAAAATCACCTTGGTCAAAGTCACCTAGGTATCCAAAATTACCATTCAAAATTATTCAATCCAGCAACGATTTAATTATGGTCTCTCCACCCTATAAATATCTGGAGAAAGTTAAATTTTAAAGGGAATACCTACCTACCTAATGTCGTAACTCCTTCGTGAATTCCACTCACACTTCTAATAAATTCTACGAGCGAGATAAAATGTGTTAATTAAAGGTTATAATGATCCACAGGTTGCAGAAAAAGCGAAGAAGAGGTGAGTAACGAGCTCGTTAAACTGAGTCGGCAGTTGATAGGACCAATAGCAGCTTTGAAAATTTGTAAATGCGTATCCGCTCTTCCAAGAACAAGAAGCGGGAAGGTGGCGAAGAAATCCATCGCTGACCTGGCGAGAGACAAACCTGTCAAGGTAAAAACTTAACATTATATTCTGGTAATTGATGACCCTCATTGAGAAACCACTGTATTGTAGTCTGTACAGAGTGGAACTAATAAAATACCCATTCAATTCGGATTAAGAGGTACAAACTGAAGATGACAATATCGGCTGGACGCTGCTCTTCTTCCCTTTTTTTCTCCATAGGTAGGATTGTTGGAATGCAGCCAATAATAAAGACCTCCAAACTGCTTCCATTCGTTTATTCTTTACAACGTTTCGGGTCAAAACCTCGATCCATCTTCAGGTAAAAACCTGTACATGAAGAATGTAAAAGATGCCATTTTTGTTGAAATTGAAATTCAGGTTTTTTTTTTTTTGCTCAACATTTACAGTAGTATTTCAATGATTTGTTTATTGGAATTTTCTCATCCAATCCATGATGTGGTGCGTTGAGCCAGTAGGATGTTAGTTGAGTGTTGTTTTGCCCTCTTTCTTCCTGCTTAGTGTGGTTTTTTGGAGGACAAGATGTACCTAGGCTGTTCTTTCCCGGGCATGTGTCTGTTTGGCCCAATATCTTCTCTTCTTCCCAATGGTTGACACCTTCGTTCTACTGATGTACTGTACAGGTTTTCACCTGCAGATGAGTCGAGGTTTCGACCCAAAACGTCGTAAAGAACAAATGAATGAATGCAGTTTGAAGGTTTTTACTATTGGCTGAATCCCGACAATGGGCAATATTCCGGCTGTGCCTAGATTGTAGTGAGAGCTTTCCAAAAAGGTGCTATATTTGGGTATCCGATGATTGGAAGTGAGCGAAAACGAGTGCCGTACAAAAGATACAGATGACGTCATCCAACCTCCGCTCTTCAGAACAGATGACGTCATGCGTGATCTTCTCACCCGTTTGACAGCCAAACTAATGAATATTTTGAGCTGAAAATTAGAACTGAGGGGTTCTCAAGGGTGCTGATTCAGAATTTGAAGTCGAAAATGCAAAATTCCGACATACGGGAATTCCCCATTCCCACCTAAGAACTACTATTTATGCAGCCGACTAGTTCTACCTTGTGCTTGATTTTCTCCGTATAGCCATAAATGATCTTCATTTTCACGCTGCCTCGCTATGATAAGGCGCGGATCAACTTAATTTTTCCGAAGATTTTATTTTCACGACAGATTTACGTAGCCCTAATTACTCGGGTAGTTGCTTGTTAGTTACACATATTAGGGCTACCTTGCCAACTATCTGTTGACCTTCAGTTTGAAGTATTTCCGTTCTGATGGCCATCATGCCTTTTCTATAGGGTGTTTCATGAACATGGACGGGGATTATTTAAATCAAAATTTTATTAAAAACAATTTATTTTTCCAAATAAAGTACATAAACTGTTAGGAAATACATTCGAATTTAAGTGTGGAAGACGATATCGGGCATAAATGTGCTCCCTGGCTGCGTCGACATGCATGAATTCTCTCCACAAAATTTGTCAACACTCGCCCACACATAATTATCCTGATCGGTTTCGGCGATTTTGACGCGAATTTCTTCTCTCAGTTCCTCAATATTGACCGGTTTATTTTCATATAGACTCAGGAGTTGATGTTTCCCCATACGAAGAAATCCAATAATAACATCAAATGCACCCACGGGGAGTGACTGTTCGGTGCGGATTATGGAGCAGAGGGGTTGTTGGGCCATTCTTTTTTTAGAACGAAGAGGGAGAAGCCAGTCAATGGAAAACGATACCAGGAACATGATTGAGAACTTTTTGCGGGCGGCCTTTTTGGATACATCAAGGCTAGAGCTTATGAAAATATGCCGAACAATATTGAGGAACTGAGAGAATAAATTCGCGACGAAATCTCCGATACCAATCAGGACATGTATGAGCGAGTATTGACAAATTTCGTGGAGAGAATTCATGCCCTTCGTCGCAGCCAGGGAGAACATAATGCCCGATATCGTCTTCCAAACTTGAATTCGAATGAATTTCCAACTTAACAATTTATGTACTTTTTGCAAAAATAAATTTAAAAAACTCGACGCTCCGCGCCTCGTCCCTACTTTGAGCCTTTGGCTAACATCACAATTATTCATGAATAATGTTTTTGCGTCCCGTTTCCCCTTTTCCTTTATCACATTCCTCTTTGTGCTCATCTTTATCACATTCCTTTTTGTGCTCCTCTTTATAAGATTCCTCTTTGTGCTCATCTTTATCACATTCCTCTTTGTGCTCAACTTTATCATATTCCTCTTTGTGCTCATCTTCGTGACATAATTTCGTGACATTAACTTCGTGACACTCTTCGACTCTGGTAGGCCACCGCAAAAATATTATTCATGTTAAAACATTGAATTGTGATTGAGTTATTTCCGTAAATGTTTATGAAACACCCTATTATTTATGTTGAATCTCACTGCAGTCAACTGCTACGTTTTAAAAATATTAAACAAAAGGAAATCAAAAACCACTATCTCGTTTGGAGTGAAAAACAGGGCTTGTATTCTCAAAACGTAGGTCCTATCTCAAGAAGTTTCGATAGATTTTCTTAAAGTTTATAGTTCACGACTTTTAGAATCGGATGAGACCACCAAGAGCATAGTTAGCCATCCATTCGCCCCAAGGGCAGCTCTAAGGTATCTAATGAGATGGGGCTGAGTTCACGAATATGGATCATTTAAGATAATGGTTATGAGAGGAGGGTGATTAGGATTAAGTATGTAAAAATAAAGTAATTAGTTCTCACATTATATCTTCTTCCAAGTCATGAATACAATAACTAATCATTATATTGTCTTGATCCAAAGCACACGAGATAGAGAATTTATATTACTTGCTCCCAAAGAAGATAATATTAATAGATAGGTACTAGATAAATTACTTTAAAAAAGATACCTAAACCAAAGAGAGGGTCATACAAAGGAGGTGACTGCTATCAAACCTAGCCAGTTAGCCAGAGTTAAGATAGGCATTTTGTGCATCCAATTATAGGGATTAAAATAAATATAAATAAATTGCAGAAAAGTTGTGGTAGTGCTACTCCGTCTTTTGGAAGACACCCCTTGAAATCAGGAAGAATCAGTGCTTTAGTGAATTTAGTCCTTTAGTAGGATCATTAAATCAGTATCCGTGCTTGTGGAGCATAGTAGGCCTCAAACGAGCATTATCTTAAATCAGCCTTAACCTTTCTGAACCTACAGCAACACATTAACCGGAAAATCCAAATCTATAATTTTTCTGTTTATCAAGTTATGAACTTACGTAATTCGGGGGTGGTAAATATTCCATCTATTCTTACTGTTGAGAGAGTCTGAGGCTCAGCCTCGGGAAATTCATCCAAAACCCCTCCTTGATTAGCCCCTCAATGGACTCAAAAGGGGAACACGTAATTATTATGTAGTGCTACCTCAAGTCAGCTACCAGTGCAGAGCTAGTCATAGGTACTGCATGACTCCATATTTTTCATGTCCATAAATACTGTAGATTTCTCCAACCATTTAACTTTTCATGTCCATAAATATTGTGGATTTCTCCGACCATTTAACTTTTCACGTCCATAAATATTGTAGATTTCTCCGACCATTTAACTTTTCACGTCCATAAATATTGTAGATTTCTCCGACCATTGAAGACCCGACCGTCTACAAGGAGATCAAAGCAGCCTTGCAGAAGGTGGGATACGCCACAGAAGCTCCCGACCCTCACATTTAACCATGTCAATCTGTGTTTCGCCTGAAATTCATTACTTCAGCATTATAAAAAATATTGTAATTCTCCTCAGTGATATCTATTCATTTCTAAGTTGAATAATTTAATAACTTTATTATTAATTGATCTGAAAGATATAAATATATTGTAGCACATAAGGTTACCAACAAAACGAAAATCATTGTAGACGAACATTATTTAAGTAGGTAGTTTTAACTTCACATAAACTGACATTGATCATTTTTAGTTGTAAAACTGACAATTCAGTTATCCATTTGTAAATGAATGCTTCGAACAAAGGAAATTGAATCAACAATATTGGAATAATCAAGACGTTTAGAAAAATTATTATTTAGGTATATCTAAGTTCCTACCTAAAAAATTGTCCTATGAAATCTGAATATTAGGAGAAATGGAATGGTGCCAGTTACATTATTATCACATTGTTTTTAAGGAACTGTAGCTCACACATCAATTTGATGATCGAATAACCTTTTCTTTTTTTTGTTTTTGTTTGTTGAACGTGTACATTTTGATGTTACCTACTATATTATATTATTCTTGACTTATTTATCTACCTATTAGTAAAATATACCACCGTGTTGTCATACAAATCAGACCAGGGCTACCTAGTTGTTCTTTCTACCAGCAGACTCTCCTACAACCAACCACACTTTATTGCTGAAGCAACTGAGAGGGTTCCTCATGTAATAAATCATATCAAGGGACGGCCCAGTGGTGTACACCTAGTCACTTTAATATTTGATTTAGATGCTGAATTAATTTATTAATTTCAAATTCGTAACGTGGTTGTTTAGCACTATTCACCTCGGTCTTTTTAGGAGAGGGCGATGCAAGGACAACAAAAGTTATTCAGGTATTTTCAGGTTTAGAGTGTGCGGAAGGGGGTTCAGAACCTAATAAAAATCCTTGTGGCGTTTGGTACACTTTTCTCGGCTCCTACTGGACCGATTTACTTGATTCTTTTTTTGTATTGTAGATCCACTCTACACCTACCAGTGGAATAAAAAAATATATCTCAATGGATGTGGGAACATTTTCACAATATTTTTAATTCCAGTCATAGCCCTAGATTTCCCATACAGGGGAAAGAAGAATTTTCTCAATAGCTTTGGTACTTCCTGAGAAAAATGTACCAGTTCCTCGAAAAACGTGGTTTTGAGAAAAACGCGATTTTCTGGAAAGGATATGAAAAATCGATCGCCTTTCTCCTTCTTCTCGTTACCAAACCTATTCCAATGTTTCAAGGTTGGTAACACATCAGTGTTGCCGCAGTTTTGCAGTATTTTGAGCAAAAATTCGGTTTCTCAATGTTTACTTTGAGAGCATTTTGCAAGATTTGTGTTTACTAGGTACTACCACTAGGGCGAGTGGAGGGGCGGCTGGTGAGGCGCTCTCACACTCCATCCCCTTGGAGCGCGCACGTCTCCCTCCATTTTCCACCGTATCATAAGTTCAAAAAAATAAGTGTGATACATCAAAATGTCCAGATTTGAATGGAGAATCCAAAACTACCACTAACTCAAAATGTCAAAAAATTTTCAAAAAAAGGTGCTGAACCCCCATTATTTGGTTTAGATGCTGAATTAACTGATTCAAATTCGTAACGTGGTTGTTTATCACTATTTACCTCGGTCTTTTTAGGAGAGGCCATTGCAAGGACAACAAAGCTTATTTTGGTATCTTCAGGTTTAGAGTGTGCGGAAGGAATGATCCCTTGCCTTGGTACCAGTACCTTATATACCTAGGTACTTCCTCTACTTCAACTCCTTGTCCATTGGAGGGTGAGTAGAGGTCACATTGGGTTGCTGACCCGAGGTCGTGGGTTTTCCCCGGGCACCAACCTTGCCCCTGAGTATATTTTAGGACGAGCATTCTGATTTAGTTACATGTAATAATAATTTCATTACACCGTTGATCACTGAAGTAAAGCTATCAGCGGCTTAGTCAGTAGCTACTTGGATAGGTGACCGCCTGCGTGGCAGGGATCACACATCTCAGTATTTTCACGGCTGAGCAGTTGGTCGTCGGCGATCCCCTCTGCACTTAAGGGGGTGAGGCAACGAGTAGCCAACAGCAAAATCAACGGGGAAAATTCTGATACTCCCTTTGGATCGGTAGACGGATGAAAATCTCACCTGAAATGGTTGTTTACTTTCCCAATTTTACTTATCAATAGTCCTAAACGAGATGAAAACTGTACCTTTGTACTTTGCCATTACAACGCATGCACAGTGCACCTACAGCTCGAAACGAAACGAAAATACTGATATTATACTTAGGTATAGTATTTTCCCGCGGAGAGCAAACATAGGCCTTCCTAGGAATTGTGTGAGTATAATTATGTGAGTCCTCTATTCCACTAACCAGAGTTGGGCGGTAATTAATTACTTTTGGTAATTAATTACTTTTTAATTACCAATTACAGTAGTTGGTAATCATAGTTCAATTACCAACTACTGTAATTGGTATTTGGAGGAAGAGCAATTACTTTTTGCCAATTAGTAATTGTAACTGGAGCAATTAATAAGGAGGTAATTAATAAGGTAATTAATTCTTTTGTGGTAATTAATTACCACTTTTTTCAGTTACCAATTACTGTTATTCGAGTAACCAATTACTTTTAAAGTAGTTAATTACATTTGGATTGTCAGGTACTTACTATCGAAGTAATTGATGTATTCTTCAGCAATTAATTATCTACGTTTCGGAGTGTTTCAACTGTTGCAGATTTTAATGGAATTAAGGCCATAACAAGGACTTTTCGAGGGGTAAATCACTATTTAGGGGAGGATGTTCCTCATGAGCATAACTGGTCAAAACCTGTTTTGAAATCATCACACATCAAAAACCGTCTCAAAGGATTGGCCTTACGTTCTGCAAAGTTTTGATTTTTCGGAGGTAATTGGTAGTTAGTAATTTTAGTTACCAACCCCAAGAGTAGTTACAATTCTATAAGAAATTACAACTACAAATTACGTAATTAGAAGAAGTAATTGCTCAGTTTCAACTACTAATTACCTACTCAAGTAATTGGTAATTGCAATTACTGTTCTAATTACGTAATTGTAATTAGTAGTTGTGATAACTTTTGCCCAACTCTGCCACTAACCAAGACCAAACAAAGCTGGGTGAGTGAAGGTCGCACCTACAATACCTGGATTTTATAAACTTGCTGATAACAGAATATAGCATTGGCCAGTCATATTTAGTGTTTTCCCAACCAAATTTAAAGTAGGTTGGTACTGATCAACAATTCGAATCTCATTGTTCACAACTAAATTCGATTGAGAGATAGGTAATTCCAATTATTTGAATGATAAAAGACCAAATTTGATCGGGAAAAAAATAAATTTGGTATGGAAAAAACTAAATTTGACTGGGAAATGAAATATCAGTTATCAGTAAATTTAACTAACCTACACTCACCCAGTTAGTTACCTACTTTACGATACCACCTTATGTTTGATACCCAGCAGCATTGAGGAATAAAAGAAAAAAAAAACAGATTTAATTAATTTCAAAATGACTTTATTAATAACATTTAAGAACTTTTGGGTGACCCATAACATACTTTTACATATCTATTACTCGATTTCATCACATTTCTTTACCAACTGAAGAAATATTTGGAGGGGGACTTACGTGAAGTAGGTAATGATCATTTCTCATTTTAAACAACATTCTTACGTCTACTATCATTATCGAATATTTTATTCACTGTTACAGAGAAAATTGAGTAGATTTTTAACGAGAAATCAATACATTTTGGAATTATGAAAAATTAAAACGACATGCAAATAAAAAATTATAAACGTAACAAAACGTAGAATTTAATTATCTCATTTAATATACAACAATAGAGTGACTAGTTCAATGAATTAACGTAAATGATAAAATTCGTCAAGTATATACAATAAAATGGCACGAATTCAAACATCGCTTTGAGTCGTGGTGACGTCATTATTTGGTTTTAGTGAGTGTCTTTGGTAGGTAAGCGGTAGAACATTTCATTCCATTTGTTAAAAATGTGAAATATAATTTGTGATGTTCACATGAGCATGATTTCCACAATATTTGGTTATAAATGAGAGATACTCAATTTATTGATCATACAACATCAAATATAGAACAATCATGTTAAAGATCATGTTGAGGTGGTTAAGTTCGTAAACTTTTTTTAAAACATTTCACGTGTTGAAACGAATTGGTTTGATAGTATACACCAACATCGGGTATTCTAACGGTCCATTTTGTTTTTCCTAAAGAACCTGTTTAATTTTCCCTCTCAAAAAATATAAATTATTAATAGCAGTTCACGTTGTCTCGCCTTCCGGCAACAATAGTGGTACACTCAATAACGGAAATTTGTTTTAGTTATCCACACGTTCCGATAGAGATTTTTGAAGCTCTACTATCCTTGATAATACGGGAACATACTTATCAATAACAATAAGTACGATATTTCCCGATTGAGAGCGCCTGGTGGGTACACAAGGAGTGAATAGTGAGTCTTTCGAGTTGTCTGGTGTTTGTACTCATCAAGTTCGATTTTCCAATTTGATTTGACTCATGGTTCTCAGGGATGTCCCAATTTTCTTGACTGAACTTGAGACTCCTTTCATAATTTACCAATTTTAGTTTTTATTTTTGGTAATTATTATCCATTTTCAAATCCCGAGAGCAATCCACTATCAAAATTCACAAATTTTGGTTTTGAAATTTCAATAATATTGACGATATGTGGAAGAATAATTACCTATTTAATTGTAGGCAGTTCGTATGGATTCAGCCTAAAAACGACGTTTAGGGGAGGCATCCTGTTGTTTCCAGTGGGAACTGCTTCACTTCAATTAGACAGGAAGTCTCCTTCCTTCACGTAGAAAGGTGCCAAAAGATGCCGAAATGTCGCAAAATAAAGAATGTGTTCTGGTGAGTGTTTTTTCGGCCAAACCCCGACTAACTGCCTACAAAAAATTGAAATAATGCCGAAATCCGATTTGAAATTGATCGATTATGAACGGAGATGCTAAAATAGTTGGGCGAAGGGGAGATTATCCCTTTTTTCAATTTATCAGTCCCACCCAAGTAGTGTTAAGGTTATAATAAGAGTTCCTATAAACCATTCGATAGCCGACATTTAGTCATTTTGGTAAGTGTCCGATATACAGGGAGCAACTCTGGCAACAATACCGGGAAAATTCGAAACGGGTACATAATATTAATAGAATCACCTATCTCGAGGGGCACTAAACCATTTACAAAATTGTCTAAAAAGCAGTCTTAGATAACTACCAAAATAATCGCCTTTGTTTCGGCCAGAAAAACTAAAATTTCATAATGAATATTACCTAGCTCTGCCAATGAGGAAAACCTTGTACGTAACTAGATTTCCAAAATATTCTTTTTATTTTCCCAAGTAGTCCGACTATTGTTGCCGGAAAGCGTTAAGTATGTCCAAGAATCCTTGCCTCACGAGTGGGTACCTTAACTCTCACAATTTTCCTCCAAGCAGAAAAAAATTCAGAATTTCTGCGGGTTATACTTGAATGGTATTCAATTAATTGAATTGCTGAATGATAACGACCAGGCTTGCTGGTAAGTACCTGGAACGATCCATGTAAAATTCTAATTGTTCAATTTTGTCATTATAAAAATTGGCGGGGTCGAATTGACCGGTTAATTTGGGGGTGGATAAAGAGTGCCTTGTACACTGTTTCTCATAAATTGCATGGCTATCATATTTATATTATAGCATAAGCGCATGCGCTAACGTGTTTTTCTAGTTATAAGTACTCTAAGTACATCTCTGGTTTGGTCAATTAGGTAGCTTTATACCTAACCTACTTATTTAATATTGTTATCCTGATTTTTCATCACACGTTCATATTGGCTGTACGAAGGGGCGATTCATCATGTTGTAAACCATCGTACATTTCGACTACACAAATCCTGACTTTCATCTCCAGTGCCTACTTATTTACCTAATTCGTAAACTCAGTCATACAATATTCAAAGGAATAACCAATTTTATTTCATGTTTACCGATCATGGTGGTTTTTTTTTCTAAAACTCAGTTGGAACGGGATAACAGGTTTTACTAACGGGCCGAATCAGTCTCTCGTACAACACTCTTCTTGTCTCTCGTAAAATTCGTATCTATAAATAAAAAATTACATATTGTTTGAATGTAGATAAACGTAATACGTTAATATTAACTGAGCATCAATTATTATTGAGAGCTTAGGTCAAATATTCAAATAATAAGATGAAAATCATAATAATCTTTTGGTAACCAAACATTGTACAAGGAAGAGCTATCATGACCCGTGTTACGTACATAACTCTTAGGTACATAATGTGAGTATTTCCGATTTATTCTTCTCACCCGTTGTGGCCGGATAATTAAATGAAATGTTACAGTAAGTGGTAAAAGAGTACCTATACTAACAAAAAAGTACCTAGTCAAAATTTCTACAGAGTAATTAATAGGTTACGTTATGAAAAAAATAAATAAATAATATCGTAATACAGGGTGGCCCCCTTCATTTCCTCTACAGTCCATATTTTTTAAAAAAACGGACCTAAGCTAGCTTTCATAATTTTTTGCATGGATTTCAAAAATGAAAAAATGGTGCACTTGCGCATAAAGTTGGTTTTGTCTGATGATGTCCCCCAATCATTATTGCAGATTTGGATGCTACTTGAAATTTCACTACAAACGTACCTCCTTGATGTCGTTTTTCGCCAGAACAACGTGAGTAGAATGAGCTCGAAAGCTCGCATGTGCAGAACGCGAAATACGGTATTTCATTAAGCATTTTTTTTTTTTTTTATTAATTGGTATAACTCCATATTGATGTAGGTAATTATGGGTAGTATGGTCGGCCGTGTGTTGTTTATTCAACGTGTTTAGTCGGGATGCGGCCGATGAGGTATAGGACTGCGAGATCTAATTCATGCTCAGTGCTGTATTTTTAACGTTTCGTACATCAACTGTGTACATTATCATTTCGTACATCATTTTGTTGAATCCAAGTTTTTTGATAATGTACACAGTTGATGTACGAAACGTTGAAAATACAGCACTGAGCATGAAGTAGATCTCGTATTCCTACCTCCTGGGCAGCATCCCGACTAAACACGTTGAATAATACCATATTGATGTGGTTTTTGGGGGAAGGGTAGTTAGTTAGTTCTACGCCGTTTTATTCGTATTCACAATATATATTTCGGCCGTAACGCCATCATCAGGCACTACTTTACTCATCAATACATAACAACACACCTCCACTCTCAATGGTCAAGCGAAAAAGCATGTCTTGTGGATACGACTTACGATTTTCTCGCCGAATCTCGTCATACCCGTTTTCTGATTTGGTTGGGGATATCAGAGATCATGGGAGTAAGAAGTCGATCATCTATGTACAATTTACCTATTGACTTCTCACTCCTATGAACTCTTGAATTCCCTACCAAATAAGAAAACGGATATCACCACGTAATTTATCGTAGAAAAAGACGCTAAAATTGTGACATTTATTTTATTTAACTCATCATCCACAAACCCAGTTTTTCGCGTTTTGCACACTCTTTGAGCTCATTCTATGTACGTTCTCCCGAAAGAAAAATTAAATCGAGAGAAATTGGTAGGTTTGTTGAGGTATTCCACGTAGAATGCGAATCTGCAATAATAAATGGTGCAATAATATTAATTTCTTTGCGAATTGAGCACGTGCACAAATTTTGTAATTTTTGAAATATACCCCAAAAAATTAGGAAAGTAGCTTCGGTCTTATTTAGTTTTATAAGGACTGTATAGGAAATGAAGGTGATTAGAAACCCCTTTGGGCCACCCGGCATTTGTTTTGGTACCTACGGTTCGCAAGTTACGAAGTAGGTAAAGCCATTATTCATAACAGGTTGGATACCTACTCAATCATTATCTTTCATCATTGTTTAGTGAAATCGATACTATATAAACATTTCTCTTTGATTCTTGAGGCCATACCCAGAGCCATAAGTAAATAATATTATGATTCCAAACTAGTTCTTAAGGGAGAATGCTTGGATTATTAATTATTGACTCTTCAACCATTATGAATCGCTGCATAAAGTAAGAAAATAACATAATATTTCGGTCTGAACAGTTTCGTTTGTCATAATCTCATAATATTGCCAACTTGACTCGGTGCTTAGAATAACTTAAACACAAAACCACTACAACCATTCAACATAAATATATTCAGCAAAAATCCACAGATCGCGCCAAATCTAATTTCCTACCATGTTTCCCCCAATAATACCTACACACTTCGTTCTAACATACCTAAGTAGTAATTTTTGTCAATTTTCAATTTCAATCAAAGTTAAGGTAAAATTATGTTGGTTGACAATTTCTTTATGAATGGGACAGTCAGAAACTATTAACATTTACCGATGAACAAACAATGAAGAGTGTAGTGTCGATTCTAGTTTTCCGCTGATTATATGTGTGTATTTTATTTTAAATATTCCCAAATTATGATTTCTGGACCGAGTCAAAAACAGCATAACGAATTTCTCGTGACAAAATTCTGCGATTTCGCTAAAGATGGGGCATATCCTGACTATAAAATTCAAGGATGTCATAACGAATATTTCAACGGTTCAATATTAAATCGTTATATGGGTAGTTGGGCGTAGAATAGATCAACATTGATCGAAGTGCTGCCGGATCGGCAGAAGCCAATGTGGAAACGTCACGTAATATGAACAAGTTCTGCTAGCTTTACTGTCAAATCCAACTTGGCAAATATTTGCGTTACCTTACGTGAATAAATATTGAAGAATTATAGCTGTTTGGTCGGATGTATCCACTATCAATCGGTTACGAATAAGAAAACGTGTCTATGGATGATATTTTCGCTTGATGAAAAGGTTGTTGTTGGGCAGATACTTTTGGGTTTCGTCTCGATATTCCTGGCTAATTATCATAATAGATATTATTATTACGTGATGGAGTGGACGGCGTTCAGTTGAGATGAGATTGGCAGAGTTTGATGAGCGACGCGAGAGCCGTGGCGAGCCGCTCGGCGCCCTGACTCAGCTCGTCCTGGTTTTCGGCGACGATGATTCCCTGCACCTGCGTCACCACCTGGAGGACGCCGAGCACGTACGCCGACTCCATCGTCACTCCGTAGTCGACGGTTTTGCGCAGCTGAGACACCACCTTCGAGAGAACATCACATAAGACAATAATGTACAGCGAGACCTTCCAATGCTCAGTGGAGAGAGTGAGGACCGGCAAATCCGTCCACACACTGACGAATGTGTAGTCGAATTATGTATACCTACCTATACCTACATGGTTCGAACCAAAACACTCAAACGCGATTTCTTAGTAGCTAGGTAGGGGATAGTGGGGCAGAACGGGGTGCCATAACTATTTTTGCCCACTGAACAGATAGATCACATAAAATCTAGCAGTGAACACATACGTACTAAAATGCTTCTTTTGAATGTTGGCTAGTTGTTTGTTATACCCATTGAGTGAGAGTTGCAATTCTTAGGACAGGAAAATTTCGTTAGTAAAAAATGCGAAAACTCATATTTCTCAAAGAGGGTGCAAGAGGGTTACAACGGGGTGCCTGTGAGAAAAATTGATATATCGCAAAAAAAATGAATGCATCTTGAGTCCCGTCGTTGTCATCACTTCTGAACTGCTCTGGATCCACCAAACTTGTTCATCATTAGAAGACAATGATGACGATTTTTTCTGTCCCTTCTCAATTGCTTTAGCAGTAGATTTAGCTTTCTTCGCTTTAGCAGATTTTTGCTATTTCTTCTGATCAAAGTTCAGTTTCCTCTTCTTCATAGTCTTATCAAACCTGGTTCTCCCCTTTTCTAGTTCATCTTTGTAGGGTGTGGAGGTCACGATTTCAGGTTTTCCTCTCGTCGTTTTTTCAAGACCTGCTGCAGGAGGCGGCAAATTGCACCCCGTTCTACCCCACCTCAAGCACCCTATATGACCCCAACAGGCCAAACACTTTTCAACAAGGCCTCTTCCCAAATGAGAAGAGCAAACGCAGAAAAGTAAACGGGGATAGCACAAGCAATAGTAGGAGGGAACATTACAAAACTTACCAAATTTTTTCGGAGTGGTGGGATTTCGTTAAGAACTGCCAAAAATGGAGAAATATTTTCCAACAACCTCAGATTTTTTTTTTGAAAAATCGCCACAACGATACAAATATGCGTACCGCACTCAAACTCACAGAGAACGTCCAAAAGGTGAGGAAGATGAGAGTCTGCCTTTTGGACGACAGGTAGCAGCACTAGGGGCTCGTCACGTGAGGCACCCCACTTATACCCGACCACCCCGTTCTGTCCCACTATCCCCTACCTACTAAAAAATAATACACTGTTGAAAAATTGAGAGCCTGAAGAAGTTTTTGCCGTAATTTTCACGCCTGACCATAGAGAGTTTTGTTAAGAAGTTTTGCGTTGAGAAGTAAGTTTTGTTAACTGCCATTTGCTTCCTCACTACTGAAGGTAGGAAGCTATGCTTCCGTGTAAGAAAATAGAAAAAAATCTCGTTCTCCAAAATAAAAATTTCCACTTGCTTTTCACGTCGTAGAGCTTTCTGAACAATTTTGGTTCCGTGTCTGTCTGCGGGTCTGCGGTCTATTTCTTGTCCCAGGCAAAACTATATGAAGATGCTGTCCGAATTTGATGAAATTTTCAAGGAATGTGCGGGTTAGTCCCGTGACGGTCGCCTATAAATTGTATTACCATCAGACCTCTAGTAGCGTGGGCGCATGCGCAAACGGGAATTTCCTGAAACCCCGGTATCTCAGTTCCTAATTGACCTATTTCGCTCAAATGACGAGGGTAGTTGGGGACTGACTCCAAGAGATTCATCTATGAATTTCGTCACGATTGGATCAATGATAGCTACTGCGCATGCGCAAACTTGGAATTTATTGTCATAGGTAGGTATACTCCTAACTCAGGAACTATTCTACCAATTTCGCGGAAGTGTTCACTAACAACTGATTCTATACGTCCATGTTACAAAAGTGAGAAACTATACTGCCCACCCAACTTGGCAGACGTTTTTTTTGTAACTGGTCGATTACAATTTTTACAAAATGTCTTAGTTAATTACTCACTGAAATAGTGAGTGAAGAATTGACTAGCTGATAAAAAGTAAATATAAGTCTTGCTAATAATATTGTAGGTATAAATCAATATTATGTATTTGCAGCTAATTCCATGAACTTCTTAGAAATTATTTTGATTTGTTCATTTTAGCTTCCTCCATTGTTTAGAGGTGATCTTTGTGTATTACACCAGGCCACTTGTAGTAGGAACGTAGCTTACTTGTATATTTATGTCGAAATTTTGTACATTAATTTTAACAATTATAGATACGTAAATGAAAACAATGGCAGTATCATATGAATGTCGTCCCAATAAACTCAGTAGTAACAGTTCCTCATTTGCCAACTGGAGACCGGCGAACTCAGAGACTCATTTTGGAACAAAGTTAACCAACCTGTTGAAGGTTTCCTTTGTAGTCGCCACTTTCCAAAGTCGTATTGGCGCATTTGTGGCTTCGAACTAGGAGTTTCGATGAAGTGACAAGCCTTCGCAGCTCCAAACCCAGCATGTCCTTCATTTCCTGAAATCAATGAATAAATATCAATAATAACTAATTCCAATGTAGTTATTCATAGTCAACTTGATTCCCCAAAATTATTGTATAATATATCAAATGTATGTACGTAGGTACCTACTTCATTCGTTCGAGGTACATTATTGAAATTTCCTTAGTTTTAGAAAGGATCCTTAATTTATTAATCGAAATTAATTATTGATTTATTACGGCCTGGACGAGTCTATGACCTTAGGCCCAGAATCAATTAAGAAGCATTGTACATAAGTGTTATATTCATGCTGGTATTACCCAATATGTTTGTCTTGTAACAATATGTATGTATTGTATATAAAATAAAAAAAATAAAGAATGTTGTCAGTTAGGTCGTAGGTACCTACCTTATCAATTACGGGTGGTATATTAGAATTCACGCAGATGCTAGAAGGTAGGTATGCATGTGGTAATTGAATATCAGCACCCTTTTTTCATCGGATTCACAAATAATACTGCCCATTCGAATGTATATAAGAAATAATGTTTGGATAAACGATGACTCTTTATAGTCTCAGAATTTTTGCTGAACGGTTCCAGGTACCGACTATCACGAGACCTTGTAATGAAAGTCTCAGTCATCACAATAGGATAAAATACTTATCTAGCAATTTTTCCGATGGTAACGAGCTTCCCCCGAAATTTGGGTACACCTTTGCAAGTTTCCGTGATTTTTCGGTTATTTGTGAAGATTCATAAATAATTCTGCGAATAAATATATTTTCACTCTTAAAATGAGAGGTATTACGAATTTCCCTGGGAAGTACACAGGGAGGTACTTTTCTGGGTGTTCACGGGTGACTAACTGGGATGTTTTGGTTTTTTGGGGTTTCCAATAGTATCCATGGTTTTCCTGTGAGGGCATCAATTATGACATTGAAGAAGTAAGGATCCAAAATTATCAAAAGTCAAAATAGCACATAAGTAGAGTATCGGGTTATTGGAAAATAATTGTCTACTAGAGCTTTGTTAGTTATGTTCCAAGGAGTAATTTATTGTATGACCTATCTATGACGATTTCAACCTCCTGGCACCCTGCACTAGAATACAAATCCATAGTCTGCACCACCAAATTATAAGCTTCATGGGAGGTCAATTGGGAACAGACGTTCATTTTTTAAATTATTATTTCAAAGTGTAGATTTAGCAGGTAGGTAGCTTTCCAGGAAGGTGCAATATGTCGGGTTGGAATTGAATGGAAGTAGTAAAGAAGAAAGGGTAGTGAAGGTGAAATGTGAGAAGGAAGAGGCGTGTGACATCATTAGTCATCAAATATCTCCCACCAGCTCCAGTACATGGGATCTGAGTGGGAGAGAGAGATATTCGATACTTTAGCTCACTCCTAGCAAACCTCTCGGATTTTGAAGCTGAAAATTGCGACGTAGGGATTTTTTGAGCTGAATCCATTTTTGAGATCAAAAGCAGCACATTCCGACTCACGTCTGTTCCCTATTGGAGGATAATGGGAGGGGGAATTGTGTAAGGGAATATAGGAGGTGAGATGTCGATGCCGACTGTGGAGAAAAGAAAACTATCTTCTTACTTGATTCGTATTCACGCTCCGTTCAGTTTGAGCTAGTGCCAAGCTCAGGACATCGCTGAACTCCGTAGTAACTCTGAGGGCTTCCACGTTCATATCCGCTTCACCCTGAGAGATGAATTCACAATAGTCGTTTTATATTATCTACGTGTACATCAAACCGAAAAAATCAGAAACGCTGAGCTCTGAAAGTCCCTCTCCCTACCTATATAATATCTGTTGAAAACTTGAGCTCTGCAAACCATTTTGTCCCGAAAATAGGAAATTGACTTGACTTAGAAGGCGCAGTTTCCCCGTTCATCAGCTGAATGGACGCTGTAGGGGTTTGCATGAATGAGAGACTGTAACCATTTAATCTCATATCAATGAAATGTTGTAAGACTGTGTGGGTTGATCGCTATATGATCCTCCCTAGGATAAAGGTTGGTCCGGTCAAGACCTACAGACACTGATTTTTGACATTTTCTGAGTTTAGTTGGGTAGTGATCAGTTTATGCATGTTGTTACTAGTAATAACTGCTCACTTGCATTCTGAAAATGACAATTGAATTCCATCCCAATCATATATACGTGGTTGTTATTAGAAACCCCAGATTCTCATGATCTTGAAGGTCTCATTTCACGTAAGAAGAGTCTCCAACAACTTCAGTTAATAAGTACTACATCAGACATTATGCGCTCATGATGTGTTCCCGGCTCTTCAACTTCCTGATATGAGGACGTTTTCTACTCTCCTTCGTTCAATTCCTCCTCTGTAACCCCCCCCCCCCCCCCCCCCCCCCCCCCCCAAGAAACTCCTACCCATTCAACAGGGGTCTATAAATTCCAAACGTCCAATCTTCAAATAAAAAATGCTCGCAATCATACTCATTATTTTCTTACTGGGAATTGTTTCTTGCTGAAAGAGTCGGATCTGGGAGGCAGCGGAGGAGGGTTCTTCGTATTCGTCTTCGGTGGTCTTTCTGGAGCACCATTCGGTCCAATCGAACTGGTGGTTGCAGGTGGTGACGTCAATCGTGGTTTCCCGTTGAGTTCCGTACCGTTGACTTCCCTCGGCAGGCCATTGGGTTTTGCGACGGGTGGATCAGAAACTTTGATTTCATCCTGCAACATGACAGAGACGTAATAATTATTATTCTCCTTACTTCCCTGCAAAAAGACCCACTTACTATTTCAAACACCTTTTAACTCCTTGATAAGCTCACAATACTATTAACACTAACTAACTGCAATCCTGGTCATCGTAAATTTTAAATATAAGTAGGTACATCAAAAAGCTTTCAAAGCAGACTACCGAATGTACCTGTTGTGTTTACTATAGGGATTTTTCTTGATCACTCTCCTTTGTTCAATCGATAAATATGGTGCGAATTTTAGTAAAGTTTTTTCAGTGTAGTTCATTTCATAGAGGGCCCAACGAACTGTCCTAAATCAGATTGTGCACAGAAGCTGCTGTCTGTAATTTTGATTATTTCCACCAATATTTTTGATTTTGCTCTCCTACAACCACCCTACTTCTGGATTTTCAAACAACTGGTTGCTTATAAATATTAATGTCTAGTCTGGCTCAGCTAATTTTCCTCCTAATCTAGAGGGGGGTTCTCATCCTCTCGATTCTCTCAAAAGCCAATTCTCTAACTTGGGAAAATTGGGCCCATTTTCGTTAATCAGAAGAAGTTCTTTATCCAAGCTTGTTCAAAAATAAGGCACTGATGCCCTCATAGTGATTAAGCGTAGTTTAGAAAAATATATGCAAACATTTTGCCATTTTAATCTTCTTCGCTCGAATCTTGTCCAACTGAACAATTCTATATAGGTATTGGATGGCTCGGTGCCTACCATAGGAGGTGGTGGAGGGGGGATGATGAAGGCGGAGATCTGTTCACTCGTCAGTGATATCGTGGGGTCGACGGCTTCCGTGGGAGGTGGTGGCACCACTCTCGTCGACTCCAGGAACTCCTCCAGTCCCAGGCTCAGGAGTTGCTCGGCACCAGGTCCCATATCCTGCAGATCAAACACGATAAAAGTTACTTAATACCTATCAAACATAATATATATTTACACACATTATTTAGATAGATGCAATTATGAGGTATAGAATAAATACACTGAGCGCGCTGCTCTGGAGGAATCGATGTACCGTAGGTAGCTGACTACCTACTACGTAGTTTCCAAGATGATCGCAACCTGCCCTCTCTTTACTCCCAGCTAGGTATAGGTACTCCAACAGTTTTGTGAGTCAATTTGGAATTAAATGTTATTTTTTTACGTATTCCGCAGCTAAGTAAGTAGTGTTGTGAAATTATTGTAAATCTTGTTCAGCAACTTCATCAATCAATTCGACGAATTGGAAGAAAAAAGTTCCAGTTGCAAGAAATTTTCAGGTGCAATCATTATCAAGTTGAGATGATTGAGTCCATATATGAGTTTGAATGATAACATGGTGGCTCTGTGGTTTTGAGAGGTATGAAGGATTTGCAATCAACAAATCTTCCTGATATAGACGTTTTTAACTTTTTCTTAAAAGTTTGTATAACTCATAAGAAAACGTGAAAAAACTTCCATATAAGGAAGATTTGTTGATTGTAAATCGTTCATGCCTCTAAAAAACCACGAAGCCATAAGCATGTGATAATGCAAACTCATTGTGTACTTACCTATATTTTGGAAATGATAGCAATAGAGCACAGTGACCAAAAGTATGATTAGTGCGGACTAAATTATTCAAAGGGTCATTTGGCGCTGATTCCCTGTATTCAGTACCTATTCCCTCATAGGTTCGCCATGTAGGTATGAAGACACTAGAATAGGTATCTTCTAGAAGGTAATAGGTATTCAAGTGCCATTATCCATGCAGCTTCCTTATCACAAAACAACTAGAAAGTTCATATTTTCGAAAAATTGGAATCCCCTTGAGATTGTTTTTGTATAAAAGAAGAGTTGTAGTCAATCAAATTATGCGTCAAATGAGACCAACATCGGCTTACCAACACCGTTGCCACGCATTTTTGAGTCTTTTGAAAGTTACCCCCCAGGTCTTAAACACGGGATATTTTGAACATTATTTCCTGTCCATCATCCATCAAGAGGAGTGGAAGGCTTATTTTTCTGCTAACCCCTGAGAATGTGTATCACTCCATTCATTCCAACTGACCCACTCCATCGGTCCATTCGGCAAGCCCGTCTGTGGCCGACTTTTGGATTGAACGCGCATCTTTCCTGCGATTTCACTAAACCAACTACCTACTATATTGCGGGGATACATATTGAAAGAAAAAAAGAAAGCAAAGAAGGGAATTTCCATTCATGCAGCATGAGTTTATGAGCGAAATGTCAAAGAATCATTTTAGTGGCGAGTGATTCTCATAGGAAATTTCACGCTGAATCCTAACATACCATAATGTCCCTATGTTTGAGATGGTTAATTTACAGCAAAAACCTCGAAAAACACGTTTTTTTAAAGCGATTTTTGACTCTAAATTTTCAAAATTCGACTCTTTGGAGCACTCCAAAAATTCTGGCCAAAGAACTCAACCTTTCTTTTGATATGATTGACATTTTGAAATTTTTTTCGATTTGTTAGCTTTATTCCAGGGTGAGATATCGTCTGAAGTGACATACATAACCGAATCATAAACATAAACCACCATACCATTAACAGATATAATAAACTTCAGGAATCGTTTTAGAATGGTCTGAAACGGATTTTCATTTAGAAATATTTTGACATTTTGCTTTACCAAAATTTTGAAGCCATTAAAATAGCTGAATTTTTTCGGAAATTCGCTAATACCAAGGTCCTAGATAGTTATACCTTATCCGGAGTGATGGGTGGGGGGAGGAGGGTGAGGTCGATGATGTCGGGGTCAAGACAGAGCGTCGCTTGGCCGTCGAGGTGTCCTGTTTCCTGCACCTTCCGCCACACAGCTTGGAGCGCCTCGAACGTCGACGCCCCCATCAGGTTGTCGGGACTGTGCAGCCCAAAACTCGAATCAGAATCTCTGTTCGGTGTTTTCGCTGTGAATCAGAGAGTGGTTGCAAGGGTATAGATGAGACTTTGGTTTGCTATCTAAATACATTTGATGCACTCCAAACTGCAGCTAAATGAAGGGTGCAGGGGAATAACCCTCTCATCGCCAAAAAGCTGATTTCGAGAAAAACGCAATTAGAAGTTTCTGCAATACGTTAATACTACTAAGTAACTAAAAGATTGATGGTTAAAAAAAAAAGTATTTTCAGCATTCAGAAAGGTGCAGGAATAAAAAATATGGCCACAAAAATTAGCTGCTCCAGCACTGAACTTGAATTTCATCCTCAAAAATCATCAAATTGGAAGTAAGGATTATGATAAATATCTACCACGGAAATGTCAGAAACCCCAATCTATATTTCGGCGCTGGAAAAATGACAATTTCACTTGGAAGAAAATGTAGGTAACAGAATAATTTCAAAGATTACAAGAAGTGAAACAGGACATTTCTTTCACACACGTGCACGCAATGAAGTGGTTTTTCCCCAGTATATCGTAACTTCAACCTGCTTTTAGACGACGATGATGGTGTTTTTCACCGAAAAGGACTGCATATTCGGATAGTACGCCTTGAGATACTGCAGACAGCGTTGTTAACTCATTTTTGACCAGAATGATGGCGATGAGGGGTTTCCTCCCCTGCACCCTTCAATTGATTATGGTTTGGTTGTTGGGCTCTACGTATAGGTATGTGAAATCGTTCAATAATTTTTTTGATGGAAGGAAAAAAACATGAGACAATTCGTAGTGTACTGTGAAAAATAGCTTCAAAAATCATATGTAAAATTATTGGTTTCGACCCTCCATTCTCCAGAATTCTGTTTCGGCATATGCTTTCGGATTCTAATGAGTTTGTTGTATTGTTTGTCCTATAAAAACTGCCAAGCAGAATACAAAATTGGGATGTAAAGGAGTAGAATGTCCTACAGTCAGATCATTCATTGATGATTATTGATTTATTATATCGTAACGTAACGATCGCGAGGTCTCATTTCTTGCCGTAACGTAACGGTCGGGAAAATAATGGAATTGTCCTGATAATCATCAAATGATAAAAGTTCGTGTGCAAAAAGGAGTTTACTGTCTTAGGAATATGTAGAAAACGCGTAGCAGCTCATCAAGTGCGAGTACCTAGTAAGTCAATTATACTACCCGGAGACATAGGTATCTAAGATATTCTTTAGATGTAGAATAAAAGATGACATTGAAGTGATCCTGGTTACGAACAAAGCTGAGCCCGGTTAGAGGACATTATTCACTGTATTCACAGACTTCTAAACCAAAACTACTATGAGCTATAATGATGGTAACGAAATTCAAATAGTTGATACCTAGGTTCTTGATTGATTCGCTAGCATATTTCTGGCCAATTTTCGGCAAGTGACCAAAACATGATCAGGAACTGAAATGGTGATTCACTATCGTGGTTCTAGCATCTTTTCGACTTTATTCAGAAACGTCATCGTGATTTACGCATATACAGGGTGTCTAGAGTTGAGTTGGGATAAACTTCAGGAATCGATTCTCCAGGTCATTTCCAACAAAGAGTGTCTCGTGTAGTTTTTTCAACCCCCTTATTTCATGAGTTTTTTTTATTTTAAGAATTTGTTTTTTCTTTCGACCTTACATCACTAAAACAGCCAAAACCCCTTGATTTACAGTGCGAAATGAAAGATAAATATACTATAGAAAAGAACATTAAATTTCCTATCTAACTAAAAAAGTCTAGTAACTATCTTCATCAGTAGATTTTAGAGGCTCAGAATATAGCCCAAAGTTCAAAATTACCCCCAAAATATGACTTTTCTTTCACGCCTCGTTTCGCTGCTAAGCCAAGACTGTTGTTCTGGGCACTCGACAGGGAAAACTTCCTCAGGATCTCAGCTTTCCAACCGAGTAGTAAAATAAAATAGAGTTAGAGAATAGAGTTTGACGACCTAACCATGACTGGAGGAGTTGAGTATCGTTTTCCTGGTAATTTTTCACGCTGAATCGAATGGTGACATTCTACATTCATTTCGACTGATAAAAAATTGATTTTTCGAAGAAAAAATAAGTGAATTTTTGGAAATGCCAGCACGTCCAACGCATATTTTGGTTAGTAACGCAAATCATTTTGGTGTTGATTGAATAATTCCAGATAATTATTGCTCAGATTTACCTCAAATATTCACATGCTCTCAGCACAATATGAGTTGGATGTGCTAGTATGTCCAAAAATTCACTATTTTTCTCGGAAAATCAATTTTTTATCTGTCAAGATGAATCGGGAGTGTCAGTATTCGATTCAACGTGAAAAATTTGTGGAATTCGATAATTAACTCCTCCATTCATAGTCAGGTCACCAACACCCTACAACACTTGATTTCCTTGAAAACCCACTTTTGTTTGATTAAAACTCTATATTCTCCCTTAATTAGTACACCAAAATCAAAACGTACCTTCTACCCCGTTGGAAAGCTGAGATCCTGAGGAAGTTTTCCCTCTCGAGTGCCCAGAACAACAGTCTTGGCTTAGCAGCGAAACGATGCCTGATGAAATGTCATATTTTGGGAGATTCTTGAAATTTGAGCTTTGAGCTGTATTTTGAGCCTCAAAAATCGACTGATGAAGGCTAGTTAGTAGACCCTAGGAAATTTATCGTTCTTTCCAATGGTATATTTATTTTCCATTCAACCCTGTTAATTAAATAAGTTTTCGCTGTTTTAGTGATGTAAGGTCGAAAGAAGAAACAAAATCTTTAAATTAAAAAAACTTAAGAAATAAGGGGGTTTAAAAAAACTCTATGAGACACTTTTTGTTGGAAATGACCTGTAGAATCGATTCCTGAAATTTGCCCCAACTTAACTGTAGACACCCTGTATAGGGCCAATTTACGAGGAGTTTAAATTTCTTGTGATTCTCTCAGACTCACGTGAGGGGTTGAAGGGTTAAATGAAAACTCACCAATGCTGTTGTGAGAAGGACTGGTGGTGAGTGAGTCGGTGTCGCTTTCGGTGTCTCCGATTTCGATAGAGTTGAAGGCTTCGTTGACGCATTTCTCAATCTCCTTTTGGCCCTTAAACAACCGTCAAGTAAACGCTCTAATTGGTTGGACAGGTGCAGTTAGTTCTGTACAGCAGCAGTGCCGGTTAATGAATCAGGGGTTAAAGTTACGAGAAGCGAGAGTTCAAGCGTTAGGGCGACTCAACCTGGAGTTGAGGTGAGTGAAGCAAAAAGCGTACTTAGTTGTTAGTGGTTGTTGGACTATTCCGGATTGGAAGCAATTTTTTGGAGTCTTCCAAGTTTTGTTGTAACGGGCACTTATTTACTAGGAGTATACTACGTACATAAACAGGAGTGTACACATAAATAGTACCGGAATAGTAAACAATTTGATTTTGTAATTTTAGTGCCTGAAGATGCCCAGAAATTAGGGTGATAAACTTTGTGCAAAATAAATAAACTGTAATATTCTAAAAGGTATTTTAAATCTGCACAACATTATATATCTTACAAAGCAAAACAAACTTCCAACAAAATTCTTGATATTACCTACCCAAATCTACGTCTCATTACGAGCCTAACTTATGCTGAGATTTTCTTCGTTAGTCATTAAGTTTGGTATTAAAATGCACGGTAAATCAAGTCAAGAGAAAATTTTGGGTTGAATCCTTAGACACTGAAATTTGCATTCAACCCCTAAACCCTGCAGAAACTTAAATAATTATACAAATAACATCTCCATAAAATAAGATGGTATTCTCAATCTGACGAAACCAAATGCAAGACTAATCAAACCAAAGCTGCTTCTGACTACCTACATGCTGAATATTAATAATTATTTGATGGACGAAGAAAGGAGCTATTATAGTTTTATCAACATTGGAAGTGGTGCCACACCGTGAGAATAGAGGGAACGACATGATTATGAATAAGCTATACATAAGGAGAGAAATAAATATTAGTGACAATGTTAACGAAGTAAAAAATACTAAAAGTAAATAAGGGTACGATGAGAATCTTGATAAGACATCGTTATGCACGTCAATGTTCGATGACAGATGGGTAAAGCCCCATATCCAAATCTAAGTTCATATCTATAATTTAATATATTTATGTTATAAATTCACCAGAGAACAGTGGGAAGTTAAGATTAAATCGACATATTTACGAAGGTGAATGTTGATCAATACCGTATGGGTTCTTGATTGAGAGTGCCAAGTTACGTGGGGTGAATGGTTAGTGCCTTCTTAAATCTACTACAGACGATCTCTTGACGTTTCTTAACAGATTATTGATTAGTCATATTCAGGAGATGAGAACAACGAACAGAATGTCTCAACGTGTGTGAAACATACCTACTACCGGGTACTGGAAGTTTGCAGTTACCTACTAAATTTAGTTGGTAGTTAGCTGGCAGTTTGAAGTGTTAGTAGGCAGCTTCGTTTTCAGTTAATTATCTTGATTTCTTTATTAGTATTGAGGTCTCGTTATCGTGAAGTTATTTAATCAAGTTTTTATCTAGAAGCCCTGAAGAATAAAAATAAACCGTTCGAAACGTGGGATTTCGAAAAGTTGATTTGAGATATACTCCAGATGAGATGGAAGAACTAAGTACTTTATAGATACTTACCTACTTTCACTCAAACTAGATAAACTACATCTACCTCCATATTACAGAATGAAGCCCTAATTTCCAACTACCTAGTCTAAGAAGGTGCCTACAGGATCTAATTTATTCCGTTCAACTATCAAGCACAAACTTTGACTAATTCCAGAATATTAAGTACCTACCTACGTAGTAGTTTTGCTAAAAACCATAACAAATTATTAAAGAAGAGTAGAAGCTTGTTCACTGCAGATTTCTTCGTTGGCGGCGCTAGTACCTTCCAGTAAACTTTCCAGTACATATATTTTTGTGGACCGCCAAGGTCATAATTTACATTATGGAGGTCATAACACAATTACCTGTGGCCTACAGGAGTTACAGTGAGCTACATTTGTTTATTAAACTACAGTGAATTACAGTTAATAAATTCAAAGTATCAAGGTAGGGACTCTTTGACCTTCCACAACAAGGATAGGTAATTAACTACCTGATTAGTGCTATTAACACCAGAATTCCAGAAAAAGTTAAGGGTTGAGATATCTACCTAGGAATTGTAATCGACTATGCACCTGATAATTCTAATGAACCTATCTAGTTATTCGAAACCTATAGATCACTCGGTAAACTAATAACGAGGTAGATACCTACGTATTTGAACTGACTCATATCGTCGATCGGTTCATCCGATAAAGATAAATAGAGAAAACGGGGATTTTCGAAACTATCAATCATAGGTTATTTGGCAAAGAGGAATTTACCCAACACAATGTATCTATACCGTCACAAGATGCACGTCACAAGTGCATATTTTGGATGGGTATCTTATTGCTATATAACTATTATTCACTCTAATTGGATTATATGTACATCAGTTATTAATTCGCGTTGGTTCTAAAGCATTCCAGGCACTCAGACGGTTTCAATCACATGGTTGAATATGGGAATGAATTGGTTTGGTACGGACGACAAAAAACGTGTCCTGTTTGCGAAATGGAACTGCTTAGAAAAGTAATGAGGGTATTTTTTCGCACATGAGTAGGTATGGTAATGTACAGCGCATGAATGAGAAGTGTGCAATGGTTGTAAGTATGTATTTACAAAAGTACCTATATACTCGTACCTAGAGGGAAGGTACATGGATTGGGTGCTGTACGTTTGCGCTAATCGGAGTACCTACTGGCCCTACTACCTATACTGAACCCTGTTTTGAAGAATGAAAATCAAGAAAATGAAGATCACGAGAGTGATTTGTGATCAATGTGAGCTATTTTCGATCAACAAAAAATACTTTTCGCTACAGATAAATTTCGATTTTTTTCATTGCAATTTTGGGGAATTTGTAACAACGAGGGGAAGATGAGACCAATGAATATGCCTATGCTCCGGCTCTTTGGAGCAGGGACCCGCAGAGCCAATGGGATTGCGATGTCTACCAGCATCGAAGTTTGAACATCGATATTATGCTACCGATGGCCTACCGACAGGCTTTATTGAAACTCCAATTCGAATGTTTTTTAGAGGCCGGCGCAAAAGTATTTTTCCTGAATTCTACACAAAAAATATGAAGGATGGCGTTGATCCCGTTTTTTTACGTAGCTAAATAAAGAAATGCGGGAGGGTGATTCACCACTTAAGGGTGTTCCGGCCAGAGTGTGAACCGTCATAAAAAATTTGCAAATCTCGGGAATTACAGAGTTCATATTAACTCTCACTACAAACCCTATTACTACTTCATGTCAGTATGTTTAAAGAAAAGTAACCGCCCCTTCTCCTCCTCCCGTTACCCTTTTACCGTTTAAACATTTCTCCAACTTCTTTCAGCCAATAATCGATCAATTCCAAATTTGTTTTCCGCATTCCTTCTATTTTTTAATTCTGCAGAGCAACGCGCTATCAAAATTTCAAATTAGGTATAAATTTTAAATTGATAACAAAATGTGAAATTGAATTTTTGAATTGAATTTTTTGAAATTTCAATTTTTGATAGTGTGTTGCCCTGCAGAATTAAAAAATTGAAAGAATGCCGAATACAGAGTTGAAAGTGATCGATTATTGGCTGAGAAAAGTGGGAGAAATGTTTCACACTACTGGCGGAACCTCCTTAAGAGACACCCTGTATACTATCGATGGCCTATCTATAGACTTTATTGAAACTCCAATTAGAATGTTTTTTTGAAAATTTGAACTTTAAATAATCGGCACTGAAATTCGAATATTTAAAAAAGAAAATCAATTAGGTCTCTACCAGCATTGACAGACGTCAGACTTGGAATGAGTTTAAAACAGTGTTGGAAGTTGAACTACTTCGCCATGATTCTAGGCTCTCTGTCCTCAGCTTCAATAGCTCCTACTGGTTAAGGTGACGTGCCGTATCTACCCCTCTTCTAAACTCTTTGGGATTAGCGCAAACGTAAGTCAACGTATGAATGAGGTGGGGAAGACTTTTTTGAAGGCAGGAGAAGCTAAACCGGTCTGAACTTGAACTCCTCATGAAAATACGATACCTGAGTGAGCAGTAACAAGGAGTCAGAGTGCTTGAGGGGAGCGGGCGGCGGCGCCTCGCTGTCTAGCGACATGTGAGATCCGTCTGAATCGCTGTTCTCCCTCTGATGTTTAGACAGATACGCTTCAGAGTTCTCCACGACCGCTTGCATCTCAGCCACCCGGCGGACCACCTTCAAAAAGAGACGTCCAAAAACTCACCGAGTTATTCGACCCGGTGTCAGATGTCCTTCCTAAACTAGGTAACCTAACTATTCACAGGTCTCTAAGAGAGTAGTTAGCATTCAGAGGAGTAGTGGAGTAATCATTGAACATCACAAAGTTGAGTGGAATTAGAGGAAACTGCGGTGGATTTGTTTCGTGAGGCAGCTTGATCCATACCAGTGCTCAGTATCCCATTTCTACAGGTCCCTGGTCATACAGATGATCTTTATGAGAGTATCTACAGCATTCAAACTGATTGGAGATGAGTTTTATACAAAGTTGAGTGAACCTTATGAGAAGTTTATGGAAGCTGAAACTTTGTTTCGTGAGAAGCAATGCAAACAGCAGACCTGCAAGAAATTTTGCAAGGTCCAATCAGGGTGCTCTGCATCAAACTTCTACAGAATCTGAATGTTTAGGAGGTGTGATTTGAGTTACAATTGTACATAGAATTGTGAATAGATTTGAATCGACAGGCAGCTTGAAACAAATGAGTTACAAATTTGGGAAGTTTGCAGAACCTTATATAGGTACCTAGTAATTGTTTAAACTTTGCAAGGACAAAGAGGTCCTATCGTGTATTTCTACAATTTCCGGAAATAAAGCCAGCCACAATGTTCTTTTCAGGTACTTGAATCTCCTGCAGCTGCAAAAACTTTTGGTTCCAACATTAATTTGAAAATTAGTTTTAAAATAAAATTGGACACGACAGGTGGGGGTCATCCATTAAATTACCCATCTCTGCCATCGCATTTTGAGGGAGCTATCCGTCTTAATTTGTATCGCGAGGCATCAGTGTCAAATGAAGATGATTTGCAGACTAGCAGAGCAGACTGATTTTCAAAGTATTCGTCGTATTCAATTCTGTAGACTTCTCCTACATCTATAATCACGATTTGAGGGACAGATCGATTTACAGAAGTTCTAAATCGGAGAATTAGCAGATCGACGGATGGATTTCTCTAGGGATGGACTATTCCACGATGCTTGGGATTCAACCCAACATTACTTACAGTTAATACAAACATCATTCATTTTGTATGGCACTCTGCAAACATTTGTAGTAGGTACCTACCACTGCTGATGTAGGATGTGGTGATTGAACAACACTTTCGCTCTAATTTCCACTCATTTTGGCTAATTTTGGAATCCCCCGCTGGACCATAGGAAGGGTCATTCAATGTAACATTCAGACTGCACTCATCACGGAAATTCAAAGCAAAGGACAACACAATTTATCAGCCACGAATTGGTGGCATAAAAACCTCATAATTTTTGAATGTGTTCTCGAAGCATTGCAGTATTGAACAATACTCTAAAAGTAATAGGACACCACACACTCAAAGTGTAGATAATTTAAATTCAAGCAGGAAAACAATTGAGCACAAAGAAAATATTAGGAAGTTGATGACATTGGAGTACTGACTAACAAAAGAATTACCTACCTAGACCAAATTCACCATACATGGTTATGTATATCTATAAAAGACACTTTGAATGAGAACTCGTTCAAATTGAACTGAATGAGGAACTCGAGGTTTCAACTTCCAATCTAAACAAACTTAAATTTTAACCTACTAGTGAAACGATTTTTGAGGATGCTCCCAGAAACTAAAGTACTGAGTACTTTTAGACACGGATTCCCTACGTAAACCTACGTACCTATTACTAAACGAAGGTTACTTGGGTACATGATAATTATAGAGAACCCTTGAGTACCTGTAACTCTACGTAACGATAAACCCCATCCATTTCAATCCATCGTCTGGCAGTCATACCTACATACAATTATACTATACTCTCGAAATTTTCTTCATTTTGAAATGCTTTGGAAATCAAAAGACAAACAGCAATATACCATTAACTTCATAATAGTTACCAAAACAGTGAAAGCAATACGATATCATTTTCAGCTCTGACTTCAGGAAGTCTATAAAATGGGTAAATATTATATTTTTTATAATAATAGGTATATCATTATTATCTTTTCATCCCAAAATTAGGTTAAAAGCTGGTGATATAAGCTTTTCAACGCAACAAACGTTCTTCACAACCTTTAACCAGTGATTTTGTTAAGTTGACATGCAAGGCTAAAAATCATAGTCAGGCTCTAGACTAGTGCGAAATGGCCTGTCAAAATGACAGTTCTCTTCGACCCATTGGAGAACTGCCACAGACTGCTCATAACTACGTTGAAGCACGAATTTCCTCCTTTGGAATATAATGTAATTACTTTCTACCAGCTAAATGCCTCCGAATGTCATGGCAACATGCACCTTTAAGTCATATAATGCGCAGTCAAGCATCATTTAAGAGTAATAAAATTCAATATAAATACGACAGAACAAAAATGTCAATGAGACAATGATGATGGAAGTATAGGCATCAAAACCTACACATTTTGAGCCATTCTTTCGGTGAAAACAATGAGTTTGAGTTACTGACTTTAGCTTGTGTGTATAATTCATATTGTAGAGAATAGTGCCTTAGGTTGGTAGGTGGCTCCTAATGTAACTTATCGCAATAATTTATGTATATTCACACCCAATCAATAATTTTTGAACCTATCCACCTAATGTCCTAATGTTCATGAATATGATAATTTATAATAGTCTCGACCTTCATAGGTTCATATCAGCCGGGTTATCATCTACAATAACGAAATCCCTAATATGACACCTCTTCATTCCCTGATAATAATTATTGTTAGAATCATATACCTAACCAAATAACCTAGCTATCTTCTGTACCCAACCAGCCCGGAACCTAAAGATGACCTCCATGCTGGTATTATACCTACCTACTCCTATAAGGAATCTTGCAAAGGCATTTCCGTTAAGTTCTTCCCTTAAATTCCCTTCTTTGACAGGAATTCAAACTATTAAAAATGGTATATAATCAAAAGTGGCACTTTTATTGTTTCATAAACGGATCGTGTCATCTGGTGAGTAGTTTAACGACTCGACACTTGGCATAATATTGTGCGATGTAAGAATCAATTAGTGTAAGTATCAAGCTCCTAAATATAGTATCTTGAGATAGGTAGATACTAGAAAACCGACTAGAAAATATTAAGAAAATGTATTCCCTTCTTTTTATGTGTATCATTATAATAAGGCACTTATTCTCCCCCAATAAGAATACCTTATTTATTCTAAGTAGGTATTATTCGCAAAACTGTGCAACGAAAAGAATGGCTCAAACTAAAATGGTAAAAAATAACGATGATAAAAAAAATACCTCGGGGTTATTTGCATCAAGGTAACCCTCCTGCTCAAGAATTTCCATAGAAACAACACTGTGGAAGTCTATACCGTTGTTACTCGGAGACAAGGGGTTCATGCCATTCCGGTCTCTCACTTTACCAGGCCTTGATGAAAAGCACACACACACATCATGAGGAGGGTTAGAGAAGTTGAGATTTCAAAAAAATGCTTCGAGCATAAATAACCTGGAGGTCTATTACATGAATATGATTACATGAATATAACATATATCACCCATGCAACGACCTTTGTCTATATTGGATGGTGACAAAGCTGTCTCCACGCCAAGTTTTCAAATACATTTCTCTTTTTGATGAAATGATCTCCATTGTGATCCATCCTAATCTAATTTTTCTAATAAAAGTTCCTCGTGCAATTTTAAAATTTTTACACAAAAATTCCTAAACTATGTACGCTATATTAAGCCGCCTCACCATCTCAGTAGAGCCCACTTACTACTAGTACGAGGATCTTTTACCAGAATACTACCACTTGTACCTTGACAGAATTAATATTGAACACGACAAAGCGGACAAGCCCGCATAGTCAACTCTATAAATCCCTGATGAGGCAACACCACGTCGCGGAACATGTTGGACCGAATAAATGGAAGTTGTAACCGGATGTGAGCCCTCGACTTCCACCCTCAACCCATAGTTGTATTGCCATAATGGCTACCCACAAGCAAAACAAGCATTTCATGGAATCGACACGACGTTGGGAGGACACGATTATGGTGGTCAGTTCGTTATAGTGCCAACTGCATTTTATTATAGGAACAGAAACTGTTGGAGGCGTAGGGTGAATCACACAGACAATCGACTGTTAGTCTAAACAGTCTCAGCCCAACTGCACAGGAAGAGAAAGAGAAAATGATAATTTTTCTATTCCTCCTGGTTCGACTGCTTAGGTCTGGCCACCAGTACAGTTTTGTGAAAAGTTCTGTGGTTTAGAGGTAGGTATACAGATACGTGTATGACCGGCCTAATGGATTGATAGGGTATGTTTTTGTTTCTAGAAGCGAGCATCCAACTCACTGATCTATGCAGAATTACGTATTCTATGCAGAGTCGGCCTGAGGGGTGCGCGACGTATGCAGTCGCACACTCGAGCCTCATGGAGGGGCATGAAATTGGCCAATTTCGGTTAAATAAATAAATTTGGCAAATTTTTAGAAATTGATTTAAATGTTGGGTAGAAATATTTAAGCTAGAAGGAACTCTGTCTCAGAACTATTACAGTTGAATTTCAAGGTAAAACCGAAGATCTACCCCAATGAGTTCTGAAATGTTCTGCTGTTTTATTTTATTTTACCCAAGAGATATGGAAATTTATTTATTTATTTAAGTCCGGCGGACGATGATTCCCGCATTAGCTATTCATTCTGAGAGTATTTGCAATATACAAGTGTAAAAATCATCGAAACGTTACCCAGAAGCTTTCATTAGTTTATTAAACATGAGGGTGGTTTAAGGTACAAGATTTAACCTATCAAGTCAATCAATAATGAATCAAATTGAGGGACACAAATTTATTGTTTCAGAAGGCGAAAAAGTGCACACCAATTGTGTTTTTAGACCGCAAATTTCAAAATCAGCCTTTCAATTTTATCAATTGAAAACGAGCTGTCTCAGTCAATTGATGAGCTCTCTCAGTCAATTGATTAAGTGATACAATGATACAGTTGATTAATTGTCTCAGTCATTCCCGCCCCCCCCCCCCCTCCCCTCCCCCCTATACCTGGGAATATCCCTCCCCGACCCACCGATAGGAGTATAAAATGTGAGTCTTGCACAATTGCAATTTTCGCAATAGGTCGGCCCTGCTTCTATGCCTAGAATGCAATAGCTCATCGTACTCTGACTGCAAAATGCGGAGAACCAAGCAGTTACAAGGAAACAGGCAGCCCCAAATATTTTTAGAACATCTGTTCACACGGGCTCTCATACCTTCATTGAAATTGTAGCGGCACATAATATAATGGTTGCATGCTCAAACTAACAACAATGACTCTCCAGGTTATTTATGCTCGAAGAAAATATGGGAGAGGTGAGTGAGGTTGAGGGATAAATGGGATATAATCACAGAAGAACAACAAGTACTTGTAAGATCAAGTAAAGTGAAATGAGACATTTCTAGGACAAAAAACCCGAAGACAAACCACAAAACGAAAAACTGAAAAAGCTGCTGTTGATCTATAAGCGCCAAAATTCCCAAACTGATTATTCAACATTTTTGCTGTGAACCCATTAGAAGTGAAGTGGTTGGGTGGTCTCTGATTGGAATTCGGTTTGTAAAAGGGATTTACGTAAATTACCGATGCCTTGCGAGGAAAACCTTTCAAATCCGAAGTTATAGTGAATTTTCATAGAACTAATCTTCTACACGCAACACAAATTTCAAGAGATTTCTATAGCGATTTCGGATCTTCAAATAGAAATAAGTTGAATTTAACCCATTAAAATGCACCAAAATTGATGGCCTTTTAACTAGTTCAATAGGTATTATAGATTACTGATATTTTGGCATAGTTTAGTCGGTTTTTGGACCACTTCTAGGGTCAGATATTTTCAAAAATTCATAGAACTTGAGTTGAGTAGGTCGTAACAACAATTGAGCCGTTTTCGTTGAAACATCAATAATAAAGTTTGATGTAGAGATGTGCTTAGAACTGCGATGTAACAGTTTTTCAAACTGAGTTGGTAGGAAAACTATCGAAATTAGAGATATTATCTGGCGTTAACCACGAAAAAGCTCGCATTTTCGTATGTTTTGGATCTTGGAGGTTTTCCCATGCACGGCAGAAGACGATTGAAATTAGTTCAACAACTTCATTATTCAATTAAAAGTAAATTTTTGTCATAAATATGACAGGAGATAGTTTATAACATTGATTGAAGAAATTATCAGGGAGTTGTCATTATTATGTCACATTGATTTCGGGTAGTTGTATTGTACAGCGAAATTGGACACTTGGACAGGTATAGTTAGTACCAACCTAGGCGTGAGCAAGAAATGTTGAAAATGCAGCCCCATTGAGCTCCAAACATAGACTTGACAAATGAGATGTTCTCAAAACGTATACGATGAATTATTGATATTATTAATTCATGAATGATGTTACACTTGAGCGTAATCACAATATTAATCACCAATAAAATAAGAAACAACACGAAATTGGACGGACAGTCAAAACACAATTCACCACCAACCATCCAAAATCGACGACATTCAAATTCCCACGAATACGTATCACCAACCATCACAAAACAAGTAGCAACATGATATTTTTTTAGGTAAGTAGGTAGGGTACAGGTTGTGATCGTGAGTAAATCTTCCAAAATTGTATTTAATACAAAATCATATTGTATTCATATTGTATTGCTGAATATGCCTCGTAGTTGGTATATTCATAGTTGATAGCACTCTAAGAATTTATAGTTAAAAAACAGTCATGCAGTAGGTACGATTCTTGATAAGCGACATTTCATGAAACAAATCAATTTGTAGCATTTTTTTTTTTTTTTTTTTTAAATTTGACCAAGTTCTAACAAATAAATGATCAAAGAAATCCGATATGTGGTGCACGAAGAACAAGCAACAACCTCCGATACTGAAAAGACCCGAATTTCGACTGTGAAGAGGTTTTATTATATTTATTACAATGAAATATAATATTACGAATAGGTATGCTCGTCTCTCAAAAGGTCAACTAATTATTGTAGCTTGCTATAGGATGGTGGAACTGACGTTATTTGGTCTGCCCTCAGTTCCAATTAGCAGTGGTTTATTTAGCGGTTTTCTGGGTTATTTATTTACTGAGATGGTTTGATAGACAGAACAACCGATATCCACACTCTCCCGTACTTGTGGCAGGGCTACTTCTTGATTAACTTGATTTAACCTATAGTCAAGAAGGCCAAGGGTTACAACGTTGCACTCTCCTCAAAGAGGACCGACATGGCTGTTCCCACCAGCTCTTCAGTAGCACAAAACCCGTGTCACAAGTCCGGAAGAGTGTGGATATCGCAAGGTTGTTCTGTCTATCTGATCAGTTCAGTAGATAAATAACCCGCAAAACCCCCAAATTATTGTAGTTTTTATTTACCTTGATCTTTAAATTCATAATGTACTTGAATGAAACATTTTGGGTAGATCGAAAATAATTCCCACAGCGTTATTATTATTAAATGAGGGATAGTTATGAAGCGAGAGGTTGTGGGTTTGAGTCCCAATGGGGCCACATCTTTTCACCCTAAACTGTTTAAATTTTGCAATTAATGAAAATTCATAGCCTCTTTTAATGTTATTCACATTTTTGGAATTGTTTTCGGTTGTCATTTCTAAAATTAGGGGATTTTCGAGATTTATAGTCTCGCTCAAAACAACTTAACATTTATTCTACGAAATACTTTAAAATTTTTATTCACCTTAGAATTGAAAAAAAATCCCTCATTAAACAGGTAGGTACCTAACCTTCCCATTAAAAAAATTACCTATTACAATATCCCAATTTTGCATGGAAATTTTCTAACTACGGGTCTTGATAGAATAATCATAATAATGGTACTGGAAGAAAATCTAAAAAAAAAACTTTTAATGAATCCTAGAACATCTAAAGGTCTATGAAATAGAAATGGAAAAAATTTCCAACTCAAAGGAGGATAGAAATGCTAAAAATACAACCACTATTTTTTGTGGCGTTATGCACAGCGAGTTCAAATACACAGGTAAATGAGTAATGTACCTTATATTTCTCTATTATAATGACCTGAAGAAAATAATGTTATGGGATATTACCAAGAAAATGAGGAATTTCATGTTCGACATCAATGCAAATTCTGGTTAATCAATTCAAGCATTCTAGCTTCCGCAAGTTGGTAATACGCCGTTTGTTATAATTATATCGAAAGATGGAACTGCTTATTTGCAGAACTGGCCGTGGAGTATAACTGATACATCGATACGATAGGTATTTGGTCGTCTTAATTCGATTCCGTACCAAGAAGGCACACGGGGATCCTAGATGGTAGGGAATAGATCTAATACGATGTTTGAGAGGAACAA
This sequence comes from Lygus lineolaris, assembly GCA_030264115.1. NCBI lineage: Eukaryota > Metazoa > Arthropoda > Insecta > Hemiptera > Miridae > Lygus > Lygus lineolaris. The sequence goes on along the minus strand of JAEMON010000004.1, from coordinate 3,467,414 downwards.
GAGATTTTTGGGACAAAAATAATGCAGTGTTTGGGTAGATGTACTCACAATAATTTGGAAGAGAATTTGTGGTGTTTTGAAGAGTTGTGCGTGGGAGAGATAAATTTTATAGGTTTTCCAGGGAAGTATTTGTGATGCTACGATGTGATGCTACGTTGTGATGTTATGGAGGGATGTGCTACCCATATACGCAGGTATGTACCTACCAGGGATGGGCAGTATTTAATGGGAACTTGGCAACTCTTCGACACTGCGATTCTTTGACAACCCTGTCGAAGAGTTTCAAAGCAGTTTCTGAAACCCTACGACAGCACCTTTTGTCCGATTCTTTGACAAGCGAAGATTACAACTTCACGAGCTGAAAGATCGGGAACATGGACCCATGTCAGTTTTTTACCGTTTTCTCTTTATATTCTTCTTCCAATATTACCGAGTGTATTACATATTTCACATTTCATATTTCGTCGCTTAAGAAGCAAGACGCCCTATGAAACAAATCCGAATTTATTTTTCAGGAGGAGGAAAAAACTGAATTCAGCTTTTGATCACCTGTCCCTTTGTTTCGCGCTATTCAGTCACTTCTTGCCTTCCGGTAGTCGTCAATACTGAAAAATAGTATTAATTAAAGAAATAGGACATTTAGGTTGATTTGGGGTGCCGTCCTAATAGGTGATTGAGGTATTGAGGTCGATGGGGGTGTTATGTTTTTCGAGTATTTCTCGATTTTTTAGTCTAGTTGAAGCAATTTTGAGCTAACCAGTCGATGCAACGAGAAAAGGCGAATAAGAATGAGCCAAAACCTAATTTTCGTGAAAATGGTAAATAGGGCGTGTTCAACACGCCGTGTTGCTTCTTAAGCGACGATTTATTCGTTCCATCGTCGAGATCCAACAATAGAGGCTTTTACAATGGCCCGTCATCTCAGTAGCTAAGGGTTTCGCAGGTATAACTGGCTGCCGAAGAGTTGCAATGTCGAAGAATTACGAGTGTTTTCACGCTGTCGAAGGTTTGCTAGACTTGTTGAAGGATCGCAGTGTCGAAGATTCGCAGGAAACGTGCTGTCGTAGAGGTGCCATGTGTGCTGTGAAACTCTTCGACAGAGGGATTGTCGAAGAGTTGCCCCCTAACCTATTTAACTTCTTCAGTAGCTAACTACAGTTTCAACTGATACACAAAAATCAATCAGTTTACCTTGAAAAATAAATTATCGTACGAGGTAAATAAGCGAAATCCGTTGTTGAAAAGTTGCAACTAGGTACTCATAATAATTACCCAATACTACTTACTGTGGTTAAAGTCTCAGCAGTCGCTTTTTCAGCTACAGCAGTTGTAGTTGACGAAAATCAGTTCTGGGCCAACTACTTACTACTAGGTACCTACTTTAGGTTGTGACAAGTACTTTAGGTTTGGTTGTATTTTGTTAGTTGTTTAACTGTATTTTGTATATCTCTGGTACCTACAATGTCTAGGAGGGAAATAAGATGTTTACGGATTTTTTTGGTGTTTATAGTTGTATAGGGAAGTTGGGTACATAGGGTGATATAACTGATTCGATAAGATCTGCGATTTTTGGGATTTTTGGGTATAGATAGACGATGTTTTGGAGAACCAGCTGATGCTAATCAAAGCTAGACCACACCGAGCGGCCTTTCGTTCCACCATAACCTTGTGATACAACGGTGGTATCGAAGTCCCATCTTCATCAGGAATTGAATAAGCAATAGTAGGGATGATGGAATTCATCAATATGGCAGAATGTCTCCTAGGAGCTCTCTAGTACCTAACGCCTGTAAGTTAGGACATAACACTCGAAAAAAATATTAGATATTTTGTTAAAAAATGTCAACTAGTAGGTACGGATACCAACTATTGAAGGCAAACACAGAAACAATGGATGAAAGAATACCCAACGAAGAATATGGGTTTCAAACAACACAGTCAATATGTTTGTGCAAAATATTATTTAACGTACAGACCAGAATTTGCATTGAGATCGAGGAATATTATTAATATTAATGTCAACATGCAAATCAGTTCAATTTAACTTCGAACTGCTGAAATAGGGACGAATGAACGAAAAATTGCATTAAGCCGTTCGAATTAAATAACAAAATATTACCTAATTTATGGTCAGGATTTAGTGGTACTTACACGTTCATGTTGGAGTCGACGCCGTTACTTTTGATTATTTTGCTACTACTCCTGCTCAATGTGTGTGTGCCGTTCGTTTTTACCTGGATGGATGAAATTCAAAGATGAATAGCATTATGAATATCTCATTGCAAGTTACATTGTGCAGAATTGTATGGGGAGCAGTCGCTTGAGCGAGTGATTTCGGGCCTTTGTGCCCCTCTTCAGGGCACATAACGCTGCCTTGGGAAGGAGTCTAAGTAAGAAAGTGCTTTCCACAAAGCTCTGAATGAAGGGACATGGAAAAGAAATGACAAGGTAACCAAGAGTTCTAATAGTTTGTTCAAGTAGAGAGAGTAAACCAAATAAAACTGAAAATCTGTACTTACGGTTGATTAATAACTATACCAAATCACTAATTGAAGAAAATTCATTTTCTTCGACAATTGTATAAAAGAAAGTTCGGTTGGCTCAGCAGAGCTCCCATGGCACGGGCCTAGCTCATTCATGAAAGTGTATAAATCTTCTGTTACTCTCACCCTCCTAGTAAAAGGACTCCTGAGCTTTGTGTGTTCTATGATGTGGTAACCAGGTCTTAACCAGGTAACAAGGTCTTAGAATACATTAGAAGGTATTGCGGAATATAACGGAAATCAAGTTAAGGTATGGCAATATTCGTTGAAAGGAAGAGGTAGACGAATTCACAGACATGCAGTACCTACCAAATTTTTATTTATAGGAAAGTTCAAAGCATGAAGTGCGAGAGGAAATTAGGATTTTGGAAGGAATCAATGAAAAAATATTCATTTCACTACCAAACTGGCTCTGAAAAACAAAAAATTTGGACATTATTTTGGCATGTCGTATACTTAATTCCCCAGTATCGTAGAGAGTAATATATATATATAATTCAATATTATGACTCGAAATATGTTTGGCTTCAACTGCTGAATGTTCCAAAATTGATGATTTCTTCCAGAGCGTTGTTGTGGAATTTATGCCACATCTTAGAGTCCAGTATCGTAGAGATGATTCATGAAATGCTGTATTTAAGAGCCGTGATATTTAAAAAAATAAAATAAAATAAAATCTGCAGTTGTTATTTCGGAATTATGTATTTAATTTGAAACGGAATGGACCAACCACAGGGGTACGATGGTCGACAAACTCGGATTCCCCATTCCCTCCCCGAAAACTCGCCGTTTAGCTCATAGTTGTCATGATTATCCAGTAATAAAGTTAGGGTTATGTGAAGATATTTTCTCAGAATAGGTCATCTACTTTTAGGGCGCTTGGATGACCGAAAATTTGCATTTCCCAGTCCTCCCCCCAAAACTTCCCATTTTCCCGAAAATTGAAAACACTTCGTACTGTGTGCTCACCCCACTGTACATTCACCTTGGGTTATTAATCACACGATTCACTGTTATTATGGTAGCCAGAGAGTATTATTACCTCTTTGCTAGGGTTGAGTGTGTGAAGGGGCACAGCGAAATTGACTATTCTGTGTTCATCCATTTCATTATCACAGCCATAACTCCAGGTCGTGGGCTTTACAACATGTTGGGAATGGTAAAGAGGTGCTGTAAAAAAACAATAACATCCAGTTTAATATCGGAAAATACTTTTTTGTTTAAATCCAAACCATCTTCTAACAAACAAGCTAATAGGTAATTAATTTTAAATAAGCTGGTATATTAGTTAATTGCCAGCAGGTACATTTTCACCAAATTTATTTTTCCCCTGAGCCCAATTTGCTAATAAAAATTGTACGGGATAGTTCATCCCAAATATAAATACAAATAAACCAAAATATATAAATTAAATAAAATAAAAACCTATTCACAAGTATATTTTGGTGAATAATACGTCTCATAATGCTTCATAAATGTAAAAATTCATGGTTGGGCTATTTTGCGCATGTGCGAAAGTTATTCTTATCAATGTGGTAGATATCTGCAAATTTTAACATCCAGAAATCGTTCTGGTATCGTTGAACTCGGCTTACAAGACTCTTCTTGTCGTGTATCCACTCGTCCGAGTTAAACGTGGAAAGTTGTATTGTTGTTGTTCAAACTTTCTTTGTTTACGAACGGATTTGTATTCAATCAACGTCTCTAAGACCAATATTTATCACTGAGTTTACAGGACATCCACCAATATTCGACTAAACTGCAGCCTGAAACTTGACTATCACTAAAAAAAACTGCAGAACGATGTTTAAGTAGGTAGATAGTGATGATCCTGACTAATGAGGGAACAGTCAGAAGCACAAACAAACATAGATTGCCAATTTTATAAACACAGAGAACTAGGGAAAGCTCACCGGTATCTACAAGCCAATCGTCTGGATCTTGATGGACGTGGAGGTCCTTGTTTGTAAAAAGTTTGTAATACCCTTGAAGAACTAGAACCAATTCTTCAGCATCTCTTTCCTCCACGGTTAATCTCAATTCCTGGAAAAACACGACTGAATAAACGAAAAATACTGGAGAATATTTAGGGGCTAAGAGGACTCAGTTAGCTCCATCATGTCAATGCTGGGCAAACGCAATGTTTCCAATACTTTTGTTGTTGGTGATAAATGTCAGTTAACATGTTGAACCATACCATTGGAACCCCTTGAACCTCTGAAGTGCAGTAGAACCGTGTAATTGACACGTTTTAAATGTTAAAATTGTAATTGAAAGGTGCCGATTACAAAATTTGTGTAATTATACATTCTAATCAATCACACGTCATATTGATTACCGTTGGTACTATTGTATTCTAGGGACTTGCGGTTCTAACTTGGTCGAACATCAGAACTGAATAGTTGGAGACTAATTTTCAACCAAAAAGAATAAAGTTGTAGAAAATGGTGTTTGCCAACTACTGCCCCATGCGCATTTTAGTTAGGTAGGTATTGATGACGATGACAATAAATTAATAAACTGTTATTGACCCGATGAATAACAGACAAAATGGGATTATTGTTGACTGTAGTACAAAAAAACTATACAACATGAGTCAGTAGCTACTAATTTGGCGGAAATCCATTAATTCACTATACCTCCATCAGCTATACCTGCTCACCTTCATCAGGGCCTCTAACAAAATTGGATACCCGTCCCGTCAACAACTCTTCAAAAAACAACTATCAATAATCTTCACATACTTTCCTCACTCGTAGAAACCCGAAAAATGGCTATTTTGCCAGTTTCAACGCTAATTTCGGCTCTCAAGATAGCTAGAATAGATAGCTAGATAGATAGAAGATAGTTTCGGGGAGATGAAGTACAATGGAAGCTGCTTTATCATTTAATGATTAACAGGACTATTCGATTATTTTTCCGACCGCTAGGTACGTAATGGTATGAAATGAGAACTCGCGATCGTTAAGTTACGATAGAACCGTAGGTCTACTGTCCGTTTTTTTTACTTAAAAAAAGATAATCCTGTGAATTTCATCAAAATCCGCACTAACAGATATTTTGGGAGGAGAAGCTCGAAAATGTGCTTTAAACGACGTTTTTCACCTGCCCGTTCCGCTTTGTTAAAAAAAATTAACCTGGACGGTTATAATCATCATCGTCACCCACAACCTAATCTGCTGCACCATCATTTCATTGCTTCATTTTATTATCACTCAGGCAGGTAATATAGTTGGATTGTACATTTTTAAATGAAGTAAAACGCATAGAAATGGGAGAATGACTAGCCAGTAGGAGTCGCAGGTGTACCTAAATATTGAAATCAAATTTGAAATTATTGCGAATTGAAGACCATTAAAACTGAACCATGACTGCTCTCATAGCCTTGTGTTATGGCCATGGTGATCTCAACTCACCTTGCCAGGGGTCGATGGCAAAAATAAAGTTACTGTCGACAGCAAATGGTCTTCCTTTTCTACTTGAACCATACTCAGCTGTTCAACATCCGCCACCGGCACGGGCTGCATGTAACAAAACAATACACGTAATGCTGAGTGTATCTATAATAGAAAACACGCCGTAAGTACGTATAAATCAGAAAGGTAATAATATAAATTTGATAAGTATATACTCACCAACATATGGAAATGTCATTTCAACACATAACATTTATCTAATATAACGTGCATAAGCAAAAGTAAGATTCATGCTGCGCACGTCTAATAAATAATATTTCGTATTATCATAATAAAGAGATAGAAATTGGTTCCGAATATACAAATTTTGATTTTGGCTCCCGTTTTTCTGAAAAATTTATTAGCTGTGCAAATAGTTTTCTATAGGTTTTACAACGATGGCTGGTTTGTCGGTGGGAGCGATTTCTCGTGGAAAAATTCAGTTATAAGGTAGATGATTTTCATCTCCAAGAATAATTGGAAATAAAATTCATTTGGACATAAACAAACTCAAATGAACTTTAAGATTGGAAATAAATCAACAATAAATTATTGGAAAGTGAAAAGGGGAATTTTTTAAAGTTCACCCAGCGCCATCTTTTACGTGGGAATTACTTTTATTGAGTGATGTCTAATTGAAAACGTCATCAAAATATATTTTGTACGTCAATTTTATGACTACGTGCAGCATTCACTAGCACACGAAGGTATGAAGTGAATAGAGACAGAAGTACCTTCGTTGGTAGGTACATTGAAGTTCACGCATGAAAAAATGCATATTTTCACAAACAATCATGTTGTACTGAGGTTAGCAGAAGTATCATTAATTCGTTAGGTGAATAAAAAATATTAGAAAAAGGGAAAAGAACAGAAAATACCATTCAGCATTACATTTTTACAAACCATATTGCTTCTCAGTCCGGTAATTTGACTTATTCCCAATTTAGGGCTGACTAATATCACATTTTCGACGTTACTATCCTGCAAAAACAGAGACGAAAATATGTGTAAGTAAACTAACCAAAAAGGGTGGAAGTTGTGGTATTTACGTAAATTTTATATACCTAAATTGTCAAATTTCAACATAATTATCACAATCAGATTTAACAGTGAAAAACCAAGTTTTCAAATGTGCTCAGGAGAACTCAAAATCCACAAAATTCCTGCTCGATATGTAATTGAGAGTCTAGCAGACTCGCGTCTCTTATTGCACAATCGTGATTGCAATTCTTATTACGAGCAATAGAACATTTTGCTTGAAAGCATGACACAGGGCAATCAGGTGGGCAACTGAAAATCTGCCCAACATCAAGCGAGTACTCTCAGGAGGATGAACGAGAGATAAATTGGCAGCATGGAGATAGTGTAGGTAGTGTGTAATAAATACAAGGCTCTCCAACGAAGTGATGAACGATTTTTTAGGGTGGAAAATGAGGGAAATAATAATCTCTCTAGCAACGCTTGGTTGCAAGTGAGAAACATTAGAAAACTTTTGTAACAAGATTTCGTTCCTCAATGGGGACACAGTTTAACAGTTATCATCAATTTTGAAAAAATTTTCCTTCAGGATAATGTCCCAAAAGAAAAAATAATGAAGTCGTAAGGCAAAACTAGTGTATCTGTAATTTTAGAATATTCATTGAAATATTTATTATTGCATTATGGCGGGGAAGTGACGTTGAAAAGTGTGTCGTCTGTCATTGGCCAATTCCATCCAAGATGTCAACCGAACAAAATGAAACACAAAGCCCATCACTGTTTGGGCTCCTGATTAGTGAGAATAAAATTAATTGAATAAATTAATAATTATTAGGTAATTGATAGGAATTAATTTTTAATGAATTATTTAAATTATTCATATTTCCACTGCTCTCAATGCGATCTTAGCGCATTCTTTTACGGTTCAGTTCTTTTAGTGTGACGTAGGAAAGGGTTTCTGAGCCTTCGGAATTCCGCCTGTTATTCAAACAGCTGAGATTTTATTCCAAGTTTTCTCCACACCCGAACGATAAACTATTTTTTCCTTTGTATTGGCAGTGTTATTGCAAAAAATGCAATAACGCAATGCAACGCAAAGGCAGAAAAACTGTGAGTTCCTCTTACACGATAATTCACCATTTCGTTCCTCGATACGGTAATATTATTGGGCAGTTAGCTCAAGGCTAAAGCAAATTACCTGCATGTAGGTGTAGATATATATGTACTTGATGTGTATAGTTTATGCAAAATTACCACACTATTCGTTGGGAAACACTTGGCTCCGTAACTTGGTAACTGGCTTATTATTGTCAGGTAGTACAACTTGGCCTGAAGCGCCGTCAGGCATTTGTGACTTGACCCTGTCATTGTGTAATTTAGTTTCAACAGGTGAGTCAGAACTTTACGAAGTTCTTTCCTCTTCATCGTTTCGAGTAGTGACGTGGGAACGAATTTTTCCAGTCCGAAGTCTCTCCTGCGGACAAACAATACCGATCCTATTCATCTTACATCAAATATATTCATTTATTACATATACCTTAACAGCTAATAAAACAGTCAGGAGCGAAATTTCAAAACCCTACTTTTCATCCTTCTTTCTTCTTGCAATCTTAAACCAATTTTCAGCGATTTTCGATCTATAAAATCTTATTGGAGTAACTTGATGGGAATAACAAAAGTATAGCAACTTGTAAGTTAGGGAGACATATATGAAGAGTACCTCTTGCGCTTCGGATACCCTAAGTAAAATGGTAGAAACGTCTGACGTCACCCAGGATTTTCAGATGGGGTGGGCTACCGGGGGGTTCGGGGGCCCTCCCCCGGAAAATTGTTTTAAAAGTTGGGTGTTCAAAATGGCGTTTTCAGCCTATTTGGGCTCTTAAAAATGTACGTTAAACACATGTTGTACAAGGAAATCCTTGTTGTTTCCTAGTACAAAATGTACGTATTTTAATGAGCAAACATGTGTATAGGCGTTGATATAATTATTATGTTTCGTGGAGGAGGATGGATTCATCCTTCCTGTCCGCCCCTGGGCCTTTACAGTGTGGATTGCTAAGGTCAGAAGAGATCTCCATTCTAAAATATTTGTATATCTACACCAAGATCACTTTGGTACACGTTTAAAAACGTATAAACAAGCATTAGAGGTTAGGAGATGACTTGTATCAAGCAATCCGCATCTTATAATAATACAACTTAGAATATGTTTTTACTTTGTTGGTCAAGGCATATTAAAAAGTTATTTATTTTTCGGATGGCGGAGGGGGAGGGGGGCGCTTCAGACCCCTAAGACCAGACCCCCCCCCCCCCCCCCCCCCCCCCCCCAACCCACCCTGGACTCTTGATAGCTCCCCCGGTATAATTTGAACAAGAAGTTCACGATCGTGTTGATATTTCCCTAATCTGAGACAAGCAAGAAAACACGATCGAGAATTTCCCCTTATTACCTGTATTACCTGTGGACAATTATTTTTTACGCGTTTGCATATGCCGTCGTGGCTGCCGGTGATCCCATTGCGATGAAATTCATAGGAAATCATCTGAAGGCCAGCCCCCAACTACCCTATCATGTGGGCATTGAGATAGTGTTGAACCGGTATTTTGTGGAAATTCACGTTTGCTCTTGCCTTGTCGCTCTCATTATTGGTCCGATTGCCATGATATTCGTAGGGGACTTTTTAAAAGGCCTCATTCATTCATTCATTAATCTTCGGGAGCCCGTTCGATATCAGTCGGGAGGACCAATGACTTGCGTCTCTACCTGGAAGGCTCATGTCCCTTTCATAATAATTCCTGAATTATGAATTCCTGTTCGATCTTAACTGCTTTGCCCGCTTGAGTGGAGAGGGGTTCGTCCAACGGTCACCGACACATAGACGGTCACCCATCCACCTTATTACCAAACCCGAACTTCGGTAATCTGACTGAAACTGGTTTATTATTTTCGGCGAGGCCATTGGATTCTAGGGCATTCCTAAAACTCCATAATTGCATCAAATAAATAATAGAAATCGGATCAACAATTTGAAGCTGACACAGACAGACATTATATTTACCTACTTCTCACTCTTTTTTAACAATAATTGTAGCAATTATTGAGCCATTTCTGAGCAATTGCCTACCTGAGCAATTATTGTTCTAAAACTTGAAACGCTTGGGAAAATGTTGATTTTCGAGAACAAAACATTTTCGGATCAAATAAAAGAACAAATTTTCTTAAAAGTGATTCGAAAAACTCATTGTTGAAAAGATAAATTTTGGAATAGAATGAATTTGGTGGAAAATATGGTCCCCACATCACTATTGGTAAATTTCCCTCCGAATAATTAAAGGGAGGAAGAAGTTTAAATTCATAAAACAAGATAGTAAAATACCTACCAACAAACTAGAAGTAATTTCTAATGATACTAAATTAGTATGGGATTACTATATTGGTTGAGGTAGCTATCTATTTAACTATTATAATTTCAAAATATAAAATAATATAATGTAGAAATAGGTACGTACTCTACAGTTTTCACGGTAATTTTAGAAGGCTGAATATTGTTGGCGAGGCAGTGCTGGTGAATGTGAAGCGCAGCTAACCTCAACGCTACGTCATACTTCAGCTCGGGGGCGTAGCGTTCTTGAACTACATCATTACAACACTGGAAAACAGGGGTGTATGATCATGATCAGAAGTTTCAAGCATATTAATATACAAGTTTAACGTATAACTACCTGTAAGTACTGCCTATAATAGTATGAAGCTTGAATAGTGACTTCAACCATCAGGACCAGCAAACTGAGCTCAAGCTCATACATGTATCCAACCATCAAAAGGATAGAATTTTAATTACAATAAGTTCGTAAATAATAATTAATTACTTTTTGCAATTATCGCATTATTGAAATTACTTTCCAGTCACTTTAGGTATTCAATCTTATTTCTTGTAGGTAACTGGAATAACATTCAGCTCCGGTGGTGAAGGTGTAAAATTAGCTACTGCTACTACACTGAACTCGATTACGTCTAAGATATTAGCGATTATTTGGTTATCAACATTTCATAATTTTATGATTTTATTATCCAAATTGGTTGAAAGGAGTGTTGTTGTACCTGCAAATAGAAATATTCGAAAGCCGCTAAGTCTTTTTGTGCTAAATCGCAAGGATCACTCGGGACGAACGCCACCCTGAAGAGGCACCGAAGATTGTGAGTTCCTGGGCGGGAAGCAACCTGCAAGAAAAAAACGTATAGAAAGGAGAAAATGAAAAGAAAAATCGAAAATAATAGAGAGAGCCTATTATTTACAACAATTTTCTACTTTCCAATTTCTTTTTTTCTCTAGGCTACATCCCCTATGTACGAATATCATAGGCAGCCTTAAGCTCTGAAAATTAATACAACTATTATTATTTTCTGTTTAAGTAGGTAACAAAAGTTCTTCTCCAAAAGTTCCTGTGGTAAAAATATGGTCCGTCGTGGGTGATCGAGAGGCGCAATTCGTGGCCCAGGTTCGATTCCCGACTGAGAAACGAAATTCCTCGAAAACGAGGATCAGGAAAACTGAGTGTTGACTAGTAAATATAATATAAATTGAGATGCCGTGAAGGTTACCCAACGAAATCAATATTAAATTTATTTTTGCTTCCAGACTGCCGTAGGTAGGAAGCTATGTTAATGCAAGAAAGGAAGAAAAAATGTGTCTTCCAAAATCAAAATTCCCATTTGATTTTTACGTTTCACAGCTTTCTGAACAATTTTGGTTCCGTTTCTGTCGGTCTGTTGTCAATTCCTTGTCCCAGGCAAAACTTCATGAGATTGTTCGGGCTAGCCTCTTGACAGCCCCCATCACTTTCATTGCTACCGGGCCACTAGTAGCATGTGCACTTGTACAAACGTGAATTTTCTGAAAACTACGATTTCTCAGTTCCTAATGGACAGATTCGCTCAAATTCGGATTGTGGTTGAGGGTTTACTCCAAGACAGATACCTAGGAATATTGCCACAATTGGATGAGTGATGGCTACTGCGCAAGTGCAAACTTGAAATTTATTGTCATAGTCATAACTCCGGAACTAGTCTATCAATTTTGCTGAAATGTTCACTAACTGATTCTATACGTCCATGTTATAAAAGCGAGGAAGCTATACTGCCCACCCAATTGGCAGAGGTTTTTTTAAGTTCTTCTCCAAAACCTCCTGAGGTAAAAATCCGGTCCAGAGTTTCACACTAATTTACTTAGATACGCGTAATACCCGAAAAAAGCTATTTCGGGTGTTTTTCTGCTAATTACAACCCTCAAGAGTATTTTCCTAGAGATGATGAGTTTTTGTTATCACTCGTACCTTTAAAAAGTGTAAACTCATTTGAATATCATCAAACATCCCGGAGAAAAGGTCTAAAAGCACTTAAAACGACTCCCCTCCTACCTGTCGGTTTATAACCTCCCTCAAAACATGATGTTCCACTTTTTTATGTGCGTAGAATCAAAAAAAGGAATTTAAAAAATCCGTCCGTCCGCCGTGTGCCGATTTTCCTACATCGTGAAGTGGTCGTAATCCAGACCATTGGTGACCATCCATACAATACTTGCCAATAAGTAATACACCTACCATGTATGATTCATACATCTTCTGTATGAAACGTATAATATATACTAGTACCTACAAATAATAGTAATAATAACAATATATTGATAATATTATTGTCGTCAGCACCGAATCAGTCAGTTCAAATCAGCGTCGTCACTTCGCTTGAGCAATCTCAGATAAGGTAATATCAAAGTTCAACTTCTATGTTTTTGATTCATATGATTTTAGTTCGAGTATGAATGAGCCAATTTTCTAGCTGAGTTCCGCAGTTTTTTTTTTTTTTTTTTTTTTTTTTTTTTTTTTTTTTTTTTTTTTTTCAAGACCCATTGTGATATTTTCGCTTTACTTTCAGCCTTCTGGTCAAGTAAGGCAAGCGAACAAAACTTATTTGTTCACAATTCATTCGGTCAGTCTATAGCGTAAAACGTTCTGAGCATCTTTGCACACACCTGGACAACCAGTAGGTGCAGACTTACAGAGAGCCTTGAAGGTGGAGTGGCCATTTAGCGCCATATATAAGTTTGCTTTGATCAACTCTCATCATATATAGCTTAGCTGACTGGTTCAACGTCGAGAATGATGGTCTTCTTGACGGCTACCTGACCCGCAGATACCTTGTGTGGTATTTCCCATATCTACTCCCGTCTCTATAACTAGCTTGTGTGTATTTAAGTATTTACATGGACAGTTTATAGGTGTCATGGGCTTACATGGGTACCTTCTAAATCCAATCTATCTTACCCTCGAAAGCGTGTGCTGAGGGTTGAGGAGGGTGAGTTTGTTCCGCCGGAGCGTTTTGACCTGCTCGAGGACCAAAGCGAAGTGGTTGGTTTCCTTGAGGCAAAGTTTGCACTGGAGAGAACTCAGGACGTCCCCGACGGTCGTGTTGGCGTCATATTTGAAGGACTTGGTCTGCCCGTTCTCCAGGAACACTTTGAGGACGTTGGGCAGCATCGTACCCGAACCCCAATCTCCGCCGCTGAGGGTGCAGCCCTGATGAAATATTGTGTATCCTCTATTATTATTGTCATCTCTTTCATTTGTTTCATAAGTTTTCTAAACGCCTATCTAGCCAAAATTGATTAGATATCAAGTAGGTGTTACTAATTATTCTTATTTGGTACATATATTTCATTTATTGTCTCTTGTTTCTTATCAAGATAACAACATTATTTAATTGGTTCGAGATTTGAGGGTGGAATATTATAAGTTTATATGCCACTTCTATGTTGATGATTTATTTTGGAATCAAAACATCACGTAACTGAGCGCTTACATCAAAGCTTGTTGAGGTGTATTAACCCATGGTTCATATTATTATTACCTACAAATGCACAAGACCATAAACACATTCATACATTTCCCATGCTCTCTAAAACGTTCAAACTTATTCATTTCCGTCTTCCAGTTCTTGCTCACATGGTCATGTAAGCAATGATTTGTGAATTTTTTGCGAAATGTGTGTTTTTCCCAATTACCTTTGTTTCATTTTCCCCCAAGTCCCTCGCCCAATCGGAAATCTTCAAGGAAAAAATCTCCGCTTAAAAAAAACCCCAAATTTTGGGGGGGGGGGGGGGGGGGGGGGGGGGGGGGGTGGTGGTCAATTTGGCATCACTGGTTATATGTGTCTCTTTTTTCTGCCTATCATGTCAATATTGTCTGAGGATTACTTGGGATGTTATCTGCGATCCTTATTTCCAGTTTCCACCTTGTAACGAGAGGCCTTTTACCTATACTGAGGGTTCTCCTTGTACCTACATGTACCTACTCCAATTAGTTCACGTGTCAGCTGGGAAGTTAGGTAATTTTTATTACCCAGCTCTTCTTCCCTAGGTTAGTTGGAAGCTTCCTCAGGTTATTGTCAGGACTTCCACAGGACGTCGTATTTCGTTTTTAGTGGAACTTTGATTTCAAAATAAATCATCAACCCAGAAGTGGTATAATTATCTATTACCCTCAAAACTGAACCAAATTGAACATTGACAAAATTACCAAACGAATAAATTATTATTCAAGAGTAACGACTTAAGAGGACACAAAGTAAGGATTGAAAAGAAAACAACTTACCGGAAACAGGGGTGATCCATTGACAACTACGCCTTCAGCAAATCTCACTCTCGAAGGATTGGATTTCAATTTAGCTTTTTTAGCTGAACTCAGAATTGCTGATTTTCTTGACGACTGCAATGGAAACGTTCGAAAATATCATCATAAATCTAATATTTTTTTATTTTCGGTGTAATTTCAACAATGTACAATGTACAATAAATTATTTATTGTTCAATTCTGACTCGAATAACGATATTTAGGAAGGGGTTTAACCCTAGAAAGCCATCGTGTGTAATTTTTACTCATCATCCGTTAGCTTCTGCTGATTGTGCGCAGACCCCGCGAGCAATGTGAACCTCCACCCATCTATTCCTTCTTTAGTTAGTTGCCACTTTGCCAGCCAGACGCCAGAATAAAAACTTCAGTGGGTGCATGTTTTTCACCTCCAAAAAGTAAATACCAAATACATATGTGTAAACTTTACTCAACAATGGGCTTCCCAGTAAAAGTCATGTGTAATTTTTACTCACCCATGGCCTTTACTATTCCTCGTTCAGAAGTGAATATTTCTCCACATGACCTTGTATTGGCCACGTTTTTCGCAACCATATTCTCAATGAAAACAAAATTTAGGTATTATGTACCTTTGTTCAACGTAATACCTACCCACTTATCATGGAAGTTTGTACAGTAAACGTTATCTTGAACAATTTTTATAGACAGAATATGTGCACTCCCTAGGGCTTCTCAGCTAATTTTCTCGATTTTCTCATGTTCAATAGAGACATTCTCGACGCAACCACGTGCTGGTGCAATGGTGCCTCACTGCCACCAATTAGTGCCTGCCACATGGATTTTCGTGTTGGGTATCGTTGGTCATAGATCTTGGAGTTCTGTTCAGATTGGGAACAATTTTTTACGCCACAATAGTGTGGCGCCATCGTGCCAGGCTGGCACCATAGGATGCCACATTTTTCACGGATTTACGTGTTGGGTATCGGTGGTCATCGATTTTGGATTGATGCTCAGTTTCGAGACAATTTTTCTTCTAAAGGGACGTCCCCTCTGAAATGCTCGCATTAAGTACTAAACTAATATGTTTCTTAGCTATGTTTAGTAGCTATTTTTATTCCGACAAGCACAACTTTATTATTTTAGACCATGTCTGACATCAGGAAGGTTCTTGATGACGAGGAAGAGGCCCGTTTGGCTGCTATATCCCCAAATTCGTCGTTAGAAATTGATTCAGATATAGAAATTGACGAAGAGGAAGAAGCCCTTGAAGAAAAAAACGGGACTCCAGGGAAATCTGATGACGATGAAGATGGGGAATCTAGAAAACTCCGTTATTCATCACATTTACCCGTAAATTCTTCTAAAAATAATGTGATTTATCCTTAAAAATGGAACAATCGTGAATGACTAACCTTTCTCATCAATGATAACAGCAACTGAAGTTATCACACGCTTATCCATGGGAAAATATCAGCTTTTAGACTGATGTGTAAATTTTACTCAACGATGGCCTTTAGCGCATCCAGAATCGCGATGGTTTTCTAGGGTTAAGAAGGGAACTATTAATAAGGGGTGTACAAGAGCGCTTACGTTGGTTAGGATGGGCTGACAGACGACGAGGTCGACGCTGGTCTTGGAGGCGCGGACCAGCTGGATGACGTGATCTCGCGGGGCGCAACTCACGTCTTCAGCGTTCACCTCAAGGATGTGGTCGCCAGGCAGCAGCTTCCCATCCGAAGGACCGCCTTCCGTCACGAACCTGCAGCCATATAACCAGAATTAGACGCATTCCCTGTATGATTCTTGGCCATGCAGACAGTTGACACCAGAGCCCAGATTTTTAAATAACATTATTCAAGTAAAAGCTGTACGGGACATTCCAGGGTTAAGTACGTACCTACCTAAAATAATAATGTTGTTTTCAACCTCAAAATATTACAGAAGCTTATTAACAGAATTGAGTTTACGCCAATGTGCTGTCCTTAGTGGGTTTTTGCAGTAAACACATATTTTCGTTTAGGGGGTGACCATTTATTTCGGAATCGAGGTAGCAGTCACTCCTACTACATTTTTGATTTAGTTTCATAGGTTTTCATTCACCATTGGTCCATATAGCGAGAAATCCAATCAAGACGTAGATATACGATTGAGTCTTAATTGGTCAGAGATGGTCAAAAGATGTGTTTTGTTGCATAACTGGTGGTTTTGAAGGTGGGTATCGCCAACTTTTTCACCAATAGTTGCGAAGTCCACTACCTACCCTACCAAGATGAAGGTAGAGAAAGCTGTAACTAAATAGGGATTGCGTCCATTTTTCCAGTTCCTTGTTTCCAGAGTTTCGAAAAAAAATCAGTTGCGAAATCTGGCAATGTGCAGGCTTTGGTTCCAGGCTGTAAGTCCTTAGGTTCGTATCTAGAATTTTGCCTTCATGAAGAGTACTGATGAAAGTCAAATACAACACCAAACATCGTACTTCGGATTTGGAGTCATGTACCTGACAATGACGGGTCTCTCAGAGCCAGCGACGAATCCGAATCCCATGTCAGGATGGCGAGTGAGGTTGACCTGGCGCGGCTGCGGCGGCTCCTCTCCCCAGTCCAGCACCGGCTCCTCGTACGTCGTCGTCTTATTGACATGGCTGACAAATCAAAAATTGAACGTTGAAATATACCTACGTTATATTTATATACTCGTATATTTATTTATAAATTTTGTTATGGAGTTACTCTAATTTATCAATCATTTTGGCAGATGTTATCCAAATTTGTTTACCTTGATCATATGATCTGAATAAAATTTAATTTTCGATTTGAACTTGAACTTGGCTGACGTGTTTTTTTATTTTCCCGATCAAAATTTTGGTAATAGGATATTTTGGGCAGATTCCGAATGAATATACCCCATGTGCCTATATAAAAAATAGTTAATTAGCTGCGGCATCATAAAAAAAACCTATAAAATACACGGTTTTGATCATTGGAACCGCCCGTTTTTGTAAAAAAAAAAAAGAAAAGTTGAAGACCTGAAAATATGGTTTTTGTGGAATGATTTTTTTTCTTGTGACAATTTTTCTCGATTTTTTAGTCATGAATACAAAAAACTTCGAAAAATCACCAAAAATTATGACTAGGGTATTGATGACCTCATATTCGACTCAGCTGTCGTACAATCAGGATCACAATAATTAAAATAATGTTCTCATCATTTCATTTGGATACTCATTACCTCAGCCCCTTGAGTGCAGGGAAGATCGCCGAAGGCCCTACGTGAAAATAATGAGATATGTGGTACCATCCCATCACAAGCGGTCACCCATCCAAGTACTGACCACGTAACATCTCTCACGGCAACCGGTTTGTTTTATCAGACTACATACACATAGATAAATGAAGGGGTCCTAGTTACCCAGTTTCCGGCGTCATGACGTACCTATTCGTTTTCTGCGCAAAAAACGAAAAGGGTCTAAAATTTTTTTAGGAGTGGGCAGGGTGGCATTAAAGTTCATTAATAAAATTTCATTTGAGACACAGGGGCCAGAGTGAAATATCTTATTGGACCTAAAATTCTCCATGGATTATTTTCTTTGGAAACACCCTGAATTCGCATGAGGTTGATCTGTACATTTGGCACGTGAAATGCATAACATCATAACTTTTAATGATCCAACATTGACCCACTTCTTGCATTGCAGATATACCCCTGAAAGCACTCGCATTAGGTACATGAGCGAAACAAACTAGGTGTATTTCTCCCAAGTTAGAGAACCTGGAAGGATTTATTGACGGGATATACTAAACCAGGGCCGTTTCCAGGAATATATAGTCCCTACAAGGGTGGGATCTCTGGCGAGAGGGAGGAGTTATAGCTCAATACTGGAACCTCCATTGACTGCAGGTCTACCTTCTATCTCCACGGGTCCACCTTATAGGACTGCTTCTACTTACTTGATGAAATAAGTTTTCCCGTTGGGGTCCGTCGCCTCTTCCCAACCGTAGGGCAGCCCTCGCCCCACTTCTTTGCTCCACACATCCACTGGAGGGATCCACGAGCAGCTCCCAGTGGACTCACTGCAACACAAAGTAATAACACCCGTTAGTCACAGGGCTGCAAACTCCCACCTTCCATTAAGATCACCAGAGTAATAACATGTTTGTTCTCCTTCTTCAACCTCAAGAGATTTTCTTTTCAACTTCAACCGTATTCACATCACTGGAGTGATTCGACGGAGTTGGTTTGCAAAACTTAGTAGGGGAGACTGTTGTACCTTGATCACGTTGTACCTTGGAACGTTTGCTCAGGCTGGTGCTGCTACCTAGCGGATCTTTCCACGTCTAAAGTCTTCTCTATGGAGGCATATCATATCAGTGTAGTTTCATCAGTGCACAGCGACGTTTAGGGGTCGAGGTGAAAAATGCGAGTAAAAAGTAACTTTTTTAGATCGTCGAGTTTGATTCATACCTATCTCCCACGTTTTCGGATATAGTTGTTTGATGGTTAGCTGTTATTGTTTTTTATGCTATCTAATAACCAAATTACTTACAAATTTGATTTAGAAAAATTTGAGGTTTGTGTATTTTCTGTTTTTCCAAAATGGAAGACCACGTTGTACCTTGGAACAAAAAGGGTCTTGTACCTTGGAACAGAGAACATTTTCGAAGACTACGTTGTATCTTGAAACAAAAAGGGTCTTGTACCTTGGAACAGAGAGAACATTTTTGATTTTTAGTGAAAAATTTAGCTAACTAGATCTCTATTTGCCATGAAACTCTCAGATCAGTTTCCTGTTTCAGGTATAACCCAGCGTGATAGTCTATTGTTTATTTAGCGTTTATTCGCGCTTATTCTATTGAAAGGTTATTCATAAAAATTAATACCTACGTCTATTCACGTTTTTTGCTGCTGTATTGGTGGTTTTTATTACCTACTGCACGCTCCCATTTTTTGGCCTTATTTGCCCGATAAGGG
>JAEMON010000004.1:3433566-3446829 GCA_030264115.1 Lygus lineolaris | reverse complement strand
CTGCAATCGAGTAGACTTAAGGCAAAAAATCTCTCCGTGTGCATAAGAATAAAAACGTCTTCGTTCTTCATATTCTTCATTTTTTCTCAAAAATATCAAGTGTTCCGAGGTACAACGCTCCCCGTTTCAAGGTACACGAGCGGTGCCGTACCTTGGAACAAAAACGTCCCTTTGGATTTGCTTCATAGATTCGCCTGTGCTCGATGGAATTACACTTTTGGCAAGCATAACTATTAGTCAAGACTGCTGTAAAGTGTTGAGACCGAAAGTCGAGCAATATTGATAAATTTCGAAGCACTATCTCCCAAAAACTGAAAAGTGTTCCAAGGTACAACGGTCTCCCCTAAGTTTTTAACGTGACCTTGCCCCAAAATTCAACTCAGAAAATACTACACTGATTTTGTTGTACTATTATTCACCAATGATCATTTGGAATCTAACACGAAACAAGCCTTATTGAACTGCAATGGCCACCGCTTGATCGAGGCATGACGATTAAATAATAAAACGCTGCAAATTATTACACAACGGTTTATTATGTTATGTATAGATAATCCATCTACAAAAATCCTATTGGTATAGTATATACGTGCCTGCCTTAAAAATATATCGCGAGGTTCTCAATCAGTTTTCGGGGACAATGAGTAGGTAGCTTCTTGTAATTATGAGTATCGGATAGTTGTGTCATTCATTCATAACGAAATTGAGTAGCTAAGAAAATTAAGTACAAAAGACACTTGGTTTTTGAAATTAAAAAAAAACTCTACAAGCATATACCTCGAGACATGGATATGTATATGGGGTTGAATTTAAAAAAACACATGACCCCCAGCCCATAGGCATATCCATGTCAACAAGCTGCATTTCAACAGCTGAACATTGAACGGGGATTTGGCTGACTCGGAAAGATTCGCTATTCACACTCGTGTATTTCTGATTTTTTTCCATTCAACCTCGTCCACACAGGGCGGAGCGAACCGTTGGTCACATGGAAACATTGTGTTCTATTCAAAATCGATGAGGAAAATACACCTTCCTATTTGAAGTTTTCGAGATAGGGCGTTTTGAAAATTGCATTCCCTATTTCATACCCCATAGAGAAGACTGATGGTAGCGCCAAGCTTTGGGGCACAACTAGACCCCAAATGGAGCCGGTGTACCATATTTCAATAATTTATTTTTGAACCATGGTAACTAATGAAAGTGCCGAGGACGACGGAGGAAATGATTTTTTTAATTCGATTTTTGGATTCTACATACCGATCTTGAAACGTACCTAAAACATCAAATTTTGAGGGGGGGCTAAAAATGTGGGTTTTTTTTTCGTTGCTAACTCAGTTATAATTGCATAGGTAGTGGTTGTAGTTGCACAAAGGAAGGAACCATAACCTATTATTTTTGTTTTTATCACGATTACCATGTATATTAGGTGATCTCGCCAGCCAGATTATAACTCTGAGGATGGATAATGAATTATCTGAAACGTTGGCCTAATCAAATTTTCTTCTTCCGACCGATTCTCAAGAACTGCATCCTAGTTCACAGTTATTTCATTATCTTCTAATGAGCATTCAATCACATTCGTAAGTGATTCAGTGAACTTAATCTATTGTGTTGTCAAGTGTTGTTTCCTAAGTTCAAATTGATGCAATAGGATAAGGTTTCTTTCCTCTATAATCGTATTTCCTCCATAATAGAGGGAGGAAACCTTAACCACTCACATCAAATAATATTACAATGAACCGCGGCTGAGGAAAGTGTGAACGGGAATAGAATATCATCTTTCTAAAATGAGGGTAACCTACTCCCCTATCTAAATTCGCTTATATTCAATAAAATTGCTTCCGTAGTGGCCGAAGAATGTGGATTTAGGCTTCGTGGAACAAGAACTTCCGTGTCGACTTTCATAACTGAGACGGCGGATTCATCAATTATGACGACGAATCGGCGATCAATGAAGGGCCGACGGATAGGGAGGAAACGCGGGTCTCCAATGGTTCAATAGATGATAGTGAGAGATAATGA
The DNA here is from genome assembly GCA_030264115.1 of Lygus lineolaris. Lineage (NCBI taxonomy): Eukaryota > Metazoa > Arthropoda > Insecta > Hemiptera > Miridae > Lygus > Lygus lineolaris. Next base: position 3,444,804 of record JAEMON010000004.1, on the reverse strand, counting down.
TAGCCTGGTTGGATCCATCGTGAATTCACAATGTAGACTACACCCACCTCCGTGACAGTGACGTCGAATTGGGCCGAATAGATACGAAGTACCTCGTAGGTACCTAGGTAAATAATTCACCCGATTCATTCGTAACAGGATCGATAGAATGATGATGGAAGACTTGAACTTTATCGCACTGATTAGTTGATATCAAATGCAGTAGTTATAAAATGGAATCATTTTTCAGCATTAAACGTTTTAATGATCGACCCAATCTATTTACCATGGCTAATTTATCAGGAATAGGGTCAGAATTAATCAAACACACCTTACCCCCTAGCTTTTGGAAAATATATTCCCATCATAAGGGCTTGAAGGCAATCAATTATACCAGGAGACATCAAACCGCACATCTCCAACAGAATTTTGCAACTGAATCCAATAATTTATAATGTGAACCAACATCAAGCAGTCTAGTAATGTAATAAACCGTCTACTTAGTCAAGAAACTTAGAGATATTAAAATTCAAAGCAAACTTCAAAAACTTTAAAAGTAGGCACGAAAGTGAAAAAGACTCAGTGGCTTTACTCGTTTTTTTCTTCTTCAGCATTATCATGCAGTTTCAATCAATTGTTAGATAGCATTCCTTGCTATCTCTTATTAAGATGTATAATTTTCAAGCTTTACAATGAACGTTTTTTCCGTCTAAACTTCCGGACCGTTTTTGAGGGGGTTTATTAAAAACGACAACAAAGTCCGTGGCCAGGTTGTATAGGCTATAGCAGAATATTCTCCTCTTTCACCTAGAATTGAAGGTCCATTGCAACCGGCACATAGGTAAATACGTCATCATTGAAGATCATTGTGTTCTATATAATTTTTTCATCACCAGGTGACGTTTCAACACGATGACATGGAAAGGCTTCTAAAACTATCCGAGGTAGCAAGGGTAAAATTTTCAGTACCTATATTTGCCATAATAGTCTATTATTATTATTATGCTTTCATTTGTATAAATCTTGCGATTGTTGCAAAGTGTATTACAGCAATAAAGTACATTATTTTATCACCTTGACAAAGAGGTAAGTAACCTAAAAATGTAAATGAAAACGTATCATCCTCTTTTAACAGTTTTGAAGTTTGATGGTTAATTATTATGAAAAGAGCGCTTTACCAATACTGCTATAAACTAGATTTTTTCTATATTATTGCCATAAACAACAGAAATAGAGATAACGTTGCAGTCTTGGGAATAAAACACTTTCCATTCATGCAGCATGATTTGGTGAGCGAATTTTCAAAGAATAATAATTTTAACCGATTGGTTGGGTGATTCTTATAGGAAATTTCATGCTGATTTCGAATATACCATAATTATGTTCTTATGTTTAAGATGGTAATCCACACCAAAAAACTCAAAAAACATGTTTTTCAGCGATTTTTGACTCTAAATGTTCAAAATTTGACCCCCTGGAGTACTTCAAAAACTCTGGCCAACGAACTTCACCTTTCTTTTGATTTATTGACATTTTGAAATTTTTTTTGGTTTTTTATCTCGATCAATCGGGCAGATATCGTCTGGAGTGACTGGCATATATATATAAATATATGTATATACATACAAAAAAGTGTTAAATTTCAGGAATCGTTTTAGAATGGTCAGAAACGGAAGAAGAAAATTTTCCAAAATTTTCATTACAAACATTTTGAAGCCATTGCAATAGCTTCATTTTCTTAGAAAATTCGCTAAAACACATTTTTAAGCGATTTTTGACTCTAAATGTTCAAAATTTGACCCCTTTGAGTACTCCAAAATTCTGGCCAACGAACTCATCCTTTATTTCGATATTATTGACATTTTGAATTTTTTTTGGATTTTTCCTCTCGATCCCTCGGGCAGATATCGTCTTTAGTGACAGGCATATATATAAATATATACATAGGTACATAAATTAAAAAATGTTAAATTTCAGGAATCGTTTTAGAATGGTCTAAAACGGATTTCTATGAACAAAGTTCTTAAAAATGTGCATTACGAAAATTGTTAAGCCACTGCAATGGCTTTATTTTCTTCGAAAATTCGCTAAAACATACATTAGTTCCTTTGCCAACATCCCTGCAGGTATGAACATGATGAAAGCTTTCACACTATTATCCCAATTAGGTCATTCTCTGCGTGAGAGATGTTTGAGGCGTGTTCAGCCGTTTTACTTGATGAAGGGGTCGATTCCAAGGCACAATGTTTCTCTATACCCACTACCCATTTCTGTATAGTGCTTAGGGTGTTTTTTTTTTTTTTTTTTTTTTTTTTTTTTACTTCGACTCAGTATTAATCCCCAATAGTTAGTATATTAATATAGGCTCCATTAGTAAGGTAGGTACCTACGTATAATAATTTATTGTCAAAAGTGTGTCTGTCTGTGTGAAGGTAGGTACGCCTTCTAATTCGCCAGTCACTAGGGATCAGGTGTTTTATCATTGTTTTTCAAACAATAAGAAATTTTTACCTCCAGTTGTACTATATGTGTGAGGAAGGCTATACCGATACATCCAACCCAACTTGGCAGACATTCCTTAGGTATGGACACTGCAGTAGTGACCACTCACAACTACAAGTTGTGGCAGGTGTTTTGTTGCACCAAACTACCGCAGTTGTGCCTTCACTAAGCTCCTTTACATTTTTATAACGTTGTTAGAAATCGAAACCAATAAATTTGTTTGAGTATTAGGTATCTACCAAACTTTTTAATCAGGGTAAGTCTTATTGAGGGAAATTAGAGCAGACTACGAAAATGATCAGATGCACTATAACTATAGGTACCTACCTGTAAAATAGCGATGCTCAGTTTTTTCTACAAACGACCTTAAATTCCCTTGGAAATTCGACAACGACACGATCAAAATTCGCACGGAAAACTTTTCACATAAAACCTAAGATTTCATACAGAATTTCTGATATACCAATCGTTTCGTATTATTCATAAATGAATAAATTGATATTCAAATACATTTGCTATTAAATCATCAGTTACATTGAGAACGCTTTAGAATTCATTTTTCAACGTGAGAAATTTAAAAAAAGACGATCATTTGAGCCCATTCATCGCTCATATGATCTATGGATTACTTGGCTCATACACGTATGTTAGTCAACTAGCTTTTTAATTGGGTAAAAACATAAACCTACTACGAAGGAAAATGTTTTACTGATTTGATACAAGCTAAAATGTGATTCTGATCACGAAGGTTGTTGTCTCGACACGAATTTAGAGAGGTTTTCATGTTCTACCTCGTCCACGTCAATTCTCGTTATGGCGGACGAAATTACCAGAGAAGAGTTACGGCAGCAGGCGTACCTAATTGGAAGGATGATTGATTCCGATCCAAATTACCACCGTGATCTATGCGAACTAGATATCGCGTGATACAACGTGAAATTTATGTTTCTCATACATCCGTGGTCTGGGATAAATGTTTTCGAGGAGGTTAAATGCAATGTTTTGTGTTCTGTTTATTTTGTATTTTCATCAGAACGATATATCTTGGGCCTCTTCAAAAAGTTCATTCATTTTCTGTACACATTCATATTTCCTGTATAGACGGAACAGACGCGGTAATTCAGACAATAAATTTGGTTAAAGCTGGCATATTATTTTACCTTCGTCATTTCCTCCATAGGCGCCGATTTCATGAGAAAATGTGTGTGTGTGTGTGTGTGTGTGTGTGTGCGGGGGGGGTTCTGCAAAGCTAATACCTGATCTTTATAACTTCAGGAGGCTCAGGATTGTAGGCTGAGGAGGGAGCACAGCGGTTCCTATCCGAAATGTATAGGAAATTTTGCGCTGATTCCGAAAATACCTATTATAGAGTGAAAACCCCTTTTGAAGGGGACAGTCCCCTTTTTGCCCTTCATGTCCCCCTCTTCCAAGGGAATGCTAAAATGGCGATGGCCTCATTCGACGCAGAACTCTCAGTTCTTGAACTTTGCTTTCATATGAAAACCAGCCGGTTAACCGTGCGTTGCACAACGGTTGGTTCATCGAAGTAAGAGTAGCCCACCCCTTCCTCGTTGGGTTGGTTGTCCAGATCACAAACGCTCGCTTCGCTCAGGTGGATCTTTGAAGGGCAGTGGGACAGAGCCCTTAGGTTGGATTGAAAATTTTCTCTGAGAAAAACCTTCTCCGAATATATAGAATTATTAAATTTGGTGCTCTCTTTCTCAAGTTATTGCGTGACTTAGGGAAATAGGGATTCATTTTTATATATTGATTGAATCTCTCCACTAAATTCCTCAAAGTTACAGAGAGGTCATGAGAGGTCTGCAGTATGACTTCATTTACAATACTTTTCAGTGATAACTTTCAGGGGAAGTAATGCTGAAGGCCCATTCCAAATTTCAAGCAATTTGTAAACCCTGAAGTGGTCATGAAGCAGGGCAAAACGATTTTATGAGTTGAAAAAAAATAAATTTCCGTATGAATCATCAAAAAAGAATTCCCGGGAATTTGCCCATCACTGGTCACACCCCCATCTTTGACAAGAATCTACTCTTGACTCTAGCATCTAGTTCTTTGAATTAGGTAATTATTTGATTTCACTTTCGGTAGAGCTCGGCAGCTTGAGGCTAGAAGGCCTTGACTAGTTAGGTTTACTAGTTAGGTGCTGACTAATGAATACAACTTTGCGAAAACTCAGCACCCTTATACCTAACATGAAGTCAAGTGGGAACCTTCCTTCCGCGAAATTTCGAGCTGAAAATTGGTACATGTTCCGGGGTTTTAAATAGCACTGAATCCGAATTCTAGGTCGAAAATGCGAAATTCCGAACCCCGTGGAATTCCTCATTCAACTGTACGTACACAAAAACACTCAGAAACGTTTCAAACAAAATCAGGGTTTTTCGGAACAATAAGTTGAGGACTATTAGGGATGTTTGAATAATATTGGTTAGTATAATATTATGGTAGGTACATTGAGGGCCGGATTTACCATTACAGCCCCCTAGGCCCGATTAAATCCCCCCCTCCCCCCCCAACCACCCTCTACTATCATAAACTGATAGGAGGATTTGTCGTCTGAAAAAACATTTCTTGATAGTTAATAAAAATCTCATTTTGCACCATGTTCAAATACTTGTTAACAGCAAGCTAATCATTCATTTAAAGATAATTCTTTGAATATTTATAATATTAAATATTAATTATCTTTCACAATTTTGTTTTTGTGTTACCACTACAGGTTTCGCACAAAACAGAATTGGAAAAGGTAACTAATATTTAATATTCCAAGAGTAACCTCAATCGAATCCAGGGCCAATTAAATGAAAATTTCGAACAAAACAGAATTGGAGAAGGTAACTAATATTATTTAATATTAGTAGTAACCTCAATCGAATTCAGGGCCAATCAAATGAAAATAATAATTCTTTGAGCCAAGTGAACAATCAGTTTTATGTAGAAATAACAACTACAGCTATAGAATACATAAAATGTGAGTAATACAAATACATATATGTATAACGCCAGGACTTTGTAGTCGACCTAGCAGCGTGTGAGCAGTATGAGTAGAATATTTTTTTCATTTTTTTATGTGAACTAAACATTTTTGATTTAGATTTTTTTCCTGCGCCCCTATTGGGCCTAGTGGTAAATCTTTGCCTGGATACATTCCCGCTCAGCAGTGTTGGGCAAACACCAGTTTGCAATTACTTTTGTTGTTGGTTGTAAATCAGGCGTTAACCACTATATTCCTTCATTCAACCATACCGTTCGTTTCTCTAGAATACCATATATCCAACGGGAATCAATGAAACATGAATTTAGAGCCAATATTTACATTTTAAAGAAGTGATCGACACGTTTCAATTACAGTTGTATTTATAAAGATGACAATTACATTATTGGAGTGTAATTATTATCTCTGATTACATACGTTATTGATGGATTAATTGTATTATTGAGACTCAGGCGGTTCCAACGGTATAGCTAAACATGATATATTGAACATGAGGAGAATTGCTGAGAGCCTGATTTAGAACCAAAACAACAGTAATTTCAAAATGGCCCAACACTGCCGCTCAGCGTGAAATTTCGTGTGTTCTGGAAAAAAAAAAATACGTAAATATATTCTTTCAAGAGAATACATTTAACATTGAAGTTCACCTGAAATAAATAGTGAAATACCAGTGTATCGTGAATAAACTGAATTGAAACTGGCAGAGTGCAGGAAAGTGGCAGGTCGTATTCAGTGAGCGGAAGTCGTATTTGTAGTCTAGAAAACATTGAAAGACCATTAATGACTCAGAGAACGAGGGGTTTCCATAGGATGGGTCAAGAACCAAGTCCAAGTTCAACTTGCCAACATTCCGTTCTCCGTCCGTGGAATGCGTGAATGGACGATGGAAATAATGGACTACCTAGTTGACAGTTAGAGGTCGCGCAGAACTTGAAAAATATCTTTATAGACCTCCCTGCCTTCCGTTATTCAGTTGAATGTGCTGTACGTGTGTACCTATTATTATGACGATGGTTAGCCTAATAATAAATCTGACCAGACATTTGGGGGAATTTCGTTGATAACAAACGCCTCTCCCGGAAAACATTCTCCTCGGCCAAAAATTCATGAAATTTGAAAGTGGCCTTTCACCCGAAAATTTCAATTCATGAGCATGGGTTGATGTGAGAATTTCCAAAGAATTATTTTAACCGATTGTGAGGGTGATTTTTATAGGGAATTTGGCGATGATTCCGAATATAAACAATGTACTGTGTTCCTATGTTTAAGATGCTATTTTACACCAAAAACCTAAAAAAAAAAGTTTTTTGACCGTTATTTCCTCAAAAATTCTGGCCAACGAACTTATCCATTCTTTTGTTATTATTGAAATTTTGAATTTTTTTGTTGGATTTTTTAGATTTATTATCCTAGAATTTTCAGGCCGTTGCATTTTATTCGAAAATTCTCTAAAAGTCTAAAATGGAGACACTTCTTAAATTTTCTGTGGCAATATTACCTATAATATCATGTGAACGACTTAGCCCGTTACCATTCGTCTATCAATTAAATAGTTGTACCTATCTAGATACCGTATGATATGCGAATGATATTATTTTAGCGAATTTTCGAAGAAAATGAAGCTATTGCAATGGCTTCAAAATTTAGATTATGCAAATTTTTGAAACTTTTTTCTATGGAAATCCATTTCAGACCATTCTAAAACGATTCCTGAAATGTAACACTTTTAGACTTTCAAATATATATATATACGTCATATTATACATATATACTAATATAATTACATGTATTTGCATAAATATTTACATGTGTCATTTAAGAATATTATGACCGAGGAATCGAGCTAAAATCTGAAAAAATTTCAAAATGTCAATAATGTCAGCTTTTTCGAGGTTTTTTGTGTAAACATAAATTGGTATATTCGGAATCAGTTTGAAATTTCCTATAAGAATCACCCACCGAATCGGTTAAAATGAGTCTCAATGATCAACTCATGCTGCATGAATGGGACTTTTTTGTCATAAGAAATCTCTACATAAGTACCTAGTAAGAGTTTCGAGATAGGTTCCAGAAGATGGCTTGGTACTGGATCATTATATGAAATGCGAATCACATATTTGGAAAATTCCATCACCTTCCATGCAATGCCACAGTAAGTGATATAAGCACACCGCAGTACCTATGACAAAGGTCACCTTCGGAATTATTTCCATACGGCACGCCTCCAAAGCAGTTGTCTTCCTGTCTAGGTGAATTCAAATCGGCTAGGCTTTGACAGGATGAATTCATTATTTTGCGCATCCTACGATGTTTTTTTCAAGAATTGAATGATACTCGTATAGCCTTGCGGGATCCTATACAAATTAATGTCGACACCGCCACTTCACATGATATCCGTTTATTGCTGATACTATGTACCGTGTTTGACAGACGTTCATTCAACAATTCAGTACAAACTTTGAATCATTTTGGTCGTCACGATTATAGATGGTTCGTTGAGTACACTGAGGTAGTTATAATATGCCGCTAGCGGTGGTGCAGGTGCAATGCGAATATTTCAGCTGCGCACACTCTTGTCGACAATTTCTTGATAGAATTTGCGCAAGAGGTTCTGCGCAGCTGCAAAAGTTTCTGCTGGTACAGAAGAAGCACAAAGCTTCAAAAAGGTTTTGCAGCTGCAAAAGCTGCAAAAAGGTTCTGCAACTGCAAAAAAACTTGCAAAAACCTGCAGCCGCAAACAAACCTGCAAAAAGAACTTGCAAACCTCTAAAAAAGAACCTGCAAACAGAACCTGTAAAAAGCAGGACCTGCCAAAAGGTTCTGCTGCAGCTGCTAAAGATTCTGCTCAGCTAAAATATTCCACCTTTCCTACCTGAAGTTGGCTACATACAAAAGGACGACCAAGAACCTCGATTGATTGTGGATGTTATTTATGATAGCAGTATTTTATCTAGTGATTCTCGACAGTTCCATTTTATTCTCTAAAGGGTTTGGAAATGAATCTAGGTAAATAAAGATTTCAATATTGAGTAACATGTTTTTTTCTTTATTGGTCAGAAACTCCGGATTTCTATATCCCTCCAAAACACCCCTCAATTTGTTGACATAACTTCGCAAGTTTGCCTCGTCACCTCGATCCTTTCATACCTTATCGCCTATCAGGCACTTGTCTGCAACCCCTCGTTTATACGAGGCTGTAACGCGATCCATGTAGGAGCACCTAAAACGACGTTGATGACACTGTAAACCCGTAAAATAGCGACGATACCTTTGAAACGAGCCGATAACGAAGAGGCTTCTTCGTCTGCCGCGAAACATTAATAAAATCATTTGCCTTCCCAACTCCTTTTTATAAGATACGCCCACGCGTCTGAACTCCCCGTATTCGCCTTAATGGCCCTGCCAACTATTAGGGTCGTTAAATCAACCCCCTCTTCTGGGCCTCCCCTAAGAACCGGCCCAGTTTCCATAGTCGAAAGATTGAACTTAACGAGGGGTAGGGAGGGGGGGGGGGGAGGATGGGCTGGAGGTGTATTGTTGGCAAAACCTCACCCCTTTCAACTTGATTAAAATCCATCCCTCCATGCAGCGCTGCTGAGATGCTCTATTTTTTATCTTCATTCTCTCTTCCCGTCGAAACTCTTAAACGTTGTGTTTTTTTTTTTGTGTATTAAATTTCCATAAACAAATTCCCCCGGTCATCATGGAAGGGCGAAGGTAGCTGTCGTTGAATGTTCAACTCCCTTGAGATTGATGTTGCCTTGGAAAAAATATGCATAAGTGAATTTTTAAGGTCAGCCTCCGCAGTATCAAAGCCGCAACAATATCCGCCTTTTCCGACCATTATCATTCCTTGAATTGCTGCTGCTGCTGATGATGAAGCTGCAGATTATTAACATGACTTGGGGTGCGCAACGTTCTTTTTATTCTACCATACGCTATTGATTGTGTTTTTCTTCGAGGTTTGACCAGAGAGTAAAGAAAATTTATCGCTGCTTGTTTTTAACTTAAAGGAAGGGAGTTCCCCTACCATGTCTTAAGTGGCCCTTTTCTCATGACAGTAGTCACGAGTGGTAGATATTATTTACCCTGGGGGGAATTTTTGTTTTTATTTTTTCTTCCCTCAAGTGAACCTTGCGCAAGGGAATAAACCACACCCCTCCACCTCCCATCACCCCTTCCAGATTACAGATAGAGTAGGCTCAAACTCAAGTTTTACAAAATACGAGTAAATTCAAAATTATTCACGTGTTTTCTTTAGGAAGAGTAATACCTAATAACATTATAAACTCATAATAACATGAAAACACTAGGGTTGTCCAATCAAAACAGCATCTATCTCATTAATGAAATCTCAAATTCCGCTGCAAATCTAACCAACCAATCACCAAACGTCGGCGTCCAACCACATTCCTGCAAGATGATCCTCTGTTCAAAATGAGATCGAGCATCCGTAAACAACAACTAATTGGCACAACAATCAATTTTGGACATTAAAAGCAGATGTTCCCATGATTGGACATCTCCACAGGCACACTGGTCTGGGATTCTGAAAGAGTGTCTCCAACTGTCACACCGTCTCGAAACACTGTCACGACTCACTGCCTCCTCCTGATTGTATGTCGTGACAGTTGGTGCCAGAAGTACTGCGATTTATAGGGTCTAACCATCCAGCGAAGATAATTATTACTTATTCTTATCTCGATGAGTCTAACGAAAATCTATTCGTCTCACTGTACCAGTACTGTCATAACAGCCTCACTGTCATACTTCATGAAACACTCAACGTAAGGCCCTACAGTCGAATGCATTGTACGAAACGGGTTTATTCATGGTTTCACCCAGCAATGCGTACAGGAAAGAAATGAAGGAGAGTTTCAGTACCTTTTCCTTGAGAACTATGGAAATACCTAAGCTTCCCTGGAAATTGTATAAGAATTGGAATGTGTTATCCTGCAGTTTTAAGTGGAACAGGATTAACCACACACGATTCGGAACCAGAATGGTTCAGAACAATTGAATCAAACGTTTTGAAAAACAAAAATTAAAAGAAAATTCTGATATTTCAGGATAAAATATATATTAATAAATTAATTTAAAATTAATAAATTTTTTTTTTTTTTTTTTGTTTACTTTTTGCTCGTTCTTGACTTTGGGAAGAAGTGAGGAAGCAAAAATATACCTTTTTCCGCAATCATTGCACACAATAATAGTTCCTACCGTGAACAACAAAAGATGTTCACCCATATCATTGTACAGAAAGGCTTAAAATCAATTCTTTTCTGTGGCGTAGGTACAAAAGAAGCAGCGAGACAATGTATGATATTCTCCGAAGATTACCTGTTAGAGAGCAAGGAAGAACTCACCTGTTTCTTTGGTAACCACACCTTCACCTACCTGTTATGACAGTCGTGTGTATTCACGGTATTATAAGTTATCATTCCTCCACAATACGAACCAGCTGTTGGAGGGCATTGTGTGAAAAACGCTCGGCTAACCTTGCAACTTCTGCCTTTTGTTGACCACAGCCCCCCTTTTCAATTCATCCTCCCTTTTATCCCTTTCCTTTTGTACTTTACGGTTCGCTTTCATTTCGCGAACTTCTGCGAAAATACGAGGAAGTCGCCGGATGGGTCGAATCAAAAGGTAACAGCCGGAACCGAACCTGTTGTGCGGACTTCTGCGCCAACGAATGCAAAAATGATGCAAAAATAATAATATGACACAGCAGTTTTGGTTTA
>JAEMON010000004.1:3416180-3427296 GCA_030264115.1 Lygus lineolaris | reverse complement strand
AAGTCTCTCTAGTATCCTCTCGACTTTTCCGAGGCTAATTTTGTCGTTGTTCCAGCTTGATATCCGGCTTTCTTTGGTCATTGGTTTTTAGTTGCATGAATAAAGATCTATCTTGTATCAAAAAAGTCATGAAAAGGACAAAATTTACCTTTCACGGGGAATCACATGCGGAACACCAGAATCTGCTGGACATACACGCTCTTACAACCACAGATGAAGGTTACAGACTTACATGTTATTGTAACTGGGCATATGGAAGTTATTATTCGATTTCAGCCCAAAAGTCCTATTTTGGTGGATCAAGAGCCTCATTTTCTGTCAGGAAAGCTCAAAACCTTATTTTCGTCAAAATTGGGATATACACGGTTTTGCAGATTTACTATCGAACTACTTCATGAAAATCATAATTTCATAAGAAATATCCAGCATGTAGTATGTAGGTACATTCCAGAAGCCGTAGGACCCAAAACAAAGTTCATGAATTATAAAGTAATATTTTTCTGGGTTGAAAAAATCATAGGAAAACATATTTACCTGCTTACCTATTTATGTAGAGGTAAACTGACATTTTCGAGGTTTTTAGGGAAATCACGTTAAATAATTGCCGTTTTTGGGTTTAAAAACATCGGAATCCGGTAAAAATAAAGAAAAAATTGGAACAGCTAATCAAAATAAATATTCCGATGATAAAAATAGAAATAAAAAATATCAAAGCTCAATGTCAGAAAGGCTGGAAACTAAGAGTGATCTTTGCTGAGACTTTTTCACGTCAAGGGAAAAAGGATCGTTCCCATTCAAACAGAATGGAAAGGATTTTGTGCTATTTGAAAACATTTCATTTTTACCCCCATAAATAACGATGTTAGGTGGGGAGTGAAGGGGGGGGGGGGGCATACCTACGTTCATCTGAACAAAATATTTTTGACCCCTCCAATTCGAAATTTGCGTAAACTCGGATTTTTTTCCTTGTCACCTGACTTCGAATTAATGGGTTTTGACACTCGACGTTAGACGTCTCGACTTTATTATCATGAATCTGCACTTGGTAGTCCCTCAAGGTGATTTTCTGGTAAGGTTTGTCCAAAATGTGAGTCGAAATTGTATCTAGTAGAAACAAACAACCAACCACCAACATAATTGTGGGGACAAACCACCAACATAATTTTGTATAATAATATATCTTCTTGGTTGATTTATTTAGTAAATCGTACTTATTACCTACATATTGTCAACATAATGACTTTGTGGGTTTCTGACGGTATTTATTGTGACGTACCGACGATTAAACAAGCTCAAGTTAAACGACAATTTGAGGTGTTCGAGAATAATTTGACTTGACCCCACCCAACTGAAAATAGCATACGGAATATCCGTCACCGGGCAACCCTCCTGCCACAAAATGGGACATCAACACTCACCCCTTCCGTGGCTATCATTAATCCCAAGAACGAAAGGGGCGAAACATCGAATAGCAATACAAGGTCATTTAGGTCATCCCAACCCCCAAAACCAACTGTCCACCACCACAGGGCCCTTCGGCTACCTGACTAATTAAGCCCCCTGTCTGCCAAACGCAATTTGGAACTAGCAGGGCACCGCACCGCCTATAATTTGCCCTTCAATGAATCAAACTGTCTCGTTTGTCACACGTTTCAACATCAGAAGTGGGATGTTCACCACTGAGACCATGGCAGTTAGTCTGCAACTATATATATCAACCATTCCAGAACAAATAGGTACACAAGCTTAAACCGAAATCTAGCAGCATACAGCCTTACATTGATCGATATTTTGAATAAAATGGTAGTAATGAAGAAGTAGGTACCTACACCAGCAGTATGACATAATGCATGGGATCCACAGCTTCATGGCGGTGTGCTCTAATTCCAAAAATGCATAACTAGATATTATCATGTGATGGACCAATGTATGACGTTTTGAGCAGATTTCGAAAAGGCAAGCCAAAAATGATCAGGAGGTGGATAGCTAGCACTGCTTTATTTATCGTGATTACCTACTCCCCAAAACCCTTAAGAATACATAGCCTATTCATAGCGATTTTCATCGTTCAAAATTTAAATTTTAAAATGAGCCAAAAGACCAGTATTTTGACTGGACGGTACCTACCTATTCTATATCGCCTCTGTCAACGAAAACTCATCTAATGTTTTCAGCAATTTTGCAGGTGAGGTAAAATACGACCAAGTCTTGATAATCATAGTTTAGTTAGGTCTGTTCCAACTATCAGCGGTGAAGGTTCAACTCAAATAACTATTCTATCTACTCAGATCCTCCTTCCCACACTCTTTTCGACAATTTTTTGATAGGTCTGCGTAGTTTTTGATAGCTGAACGATTACTAAATAGGTGCATCCACCACAGCTAGTTGGAGCAAACCTATTCAGTTGCGTTTTTCGGGCATTTCAAGGCGGCAAACCGAAAAAATAAGGTCACCAATAAAATCTTAGGGATATTTAACATCGCTTAGGAGGACTACCTGATTTTCCCCAAAAATTTCATTGGACGAGTTGCGTTCACATAGGCGATTATTTGATAAGAGCTAGATTATTCGAACCATTTCTTTGGTCATATTTTATTATCATCTTGGAGGACAAATCGCCCCAGAATCGTCGGCCACATCGACTATTATGGTCAAAATTAGGCACCGATTCAGAATAGGTAGGTGCCCTATAATGCATTTCCCAACTATATACTTCAAAGACATCACTAACTGTCGAGCTGACTTAAAATTCAACTGATGATTCAAGAGATCATGACTGCAGACAATCAACTCACGATTTGTTTCACCGAACCCGAATAAAGGAAAATACTCCCGACTAAAGTAAATCAAAGAGTTTAAATCCTATTTCCTCAAGTTTGATAGGGAAATTCATCGGGAGGCCCTAACAGGCGGGTTAGTTGGAAACAGTAGATAACCTTCCTCTGCTCTGCTGTGGATTAAAGTGAGCCCCTTAGTGACCCCGATACAAATTCGTTAATTAATTCGGGGGCCGATAGGGAGGAATTGCAGGTCTCGTTTCGTGGGCCTGTCCGTGTTTTGGGTTTCTCATTACCACTTTGTCGTGTCCATCGTTTGACTTGACATCGCAGTATAAATAGTGGACCTTTTCACATCCCTGGAATATCCCATTACGATACGCTCTACTCTTAGCGCGGTTGGTAAGCTGGTCTGACTATTTATGCTGAAATAGGCCTCCTGCCCATCCCTTTTATTATGGACCGTACACAGAAATACACTAGTAGTGGTATTTTACTGTCACCACACACTTTCAGAACAGTCGTACGATCTTGAAAATCGGTATCTAGAACAACATGCATCTTATTCTATGTATGAAGAGCATAACGCTCCAAATCATTACTCAGTCGCGTATTATTTTCCATGTAGAGATTGGTAAAGTTTCTGCGTAGTTCGCTGTTCTTCTATGGTAGCAAAAATTACTTACGATTGCGAAACGTTAACAACCATGTTTCTTTAGCACACGGAGCACCTATCTGAGATATCCTGAAGACGGTACCTACCAAACACCAATAAAAGGCATAACCGCATTAAGTCAGCCGATGTCAACTAGTGATTCGGTCGAGTTCACTCTTAATTTTTCCTGTCAACCCTCACAGAGAGGGAACCGCTGATGGAACAGTTCGGTCAATTAATTATTGAGGTCTACGTATCTGAAATCGTAGGAGACAAACCATACCTAGTCTGCTCTGGAAAGTTGTCGAGCTACGGCATTATGAAATGCCACCACCTATTCTTTTCCCCCTTCGAGATCAACTAAGTACAGGCCCCAAATTGAGCCTGCATGCCGGAACCATTAATTTTGGGAGGTCAGACGATAATTTTTCGATTTTCGATATTGACAATAATAAACCATATTGTGCCTCAGTAGATAATATCGAACCCAAAGCCTTCTCTGTTGTTTGATGCCTTGCCATTGGGCAACGAGAGCCATTATTAATGGTCAGCCCAACAGTAGCCGAATGCAGCAGCAGCCTCCAGTAGCAGAATAGTGGACCAGGAGAATGGACTCCCTAAAACAGTGGTTTCGAGCTCTCCAAGGATCACTTTTTTTACTTCAGAGCCTACCAAAGGTCATCACTTCCGTGAGCTGACAATTATATTTCCTCTCAAATCAAAATTTCCTCTCCCATTCCAGCTTTTAGACCTTCATGAATAAATTTGGTTTTGTGTCAGGCTTTTCGACGTGAATTGTCGGTTTTTGATTGTTTTCATAATATTATGAGTCTTTGATAGTCGGTGTATATCTTATACCCTTTTAAAACGAACAGCCTTGAACTTGAAATTGACAGTGGAAACGAACAAAGTTCATTTCGCCTTCCGTAGTCTCCTACTTAAGGAGCTCAAAAACTCAAGAGAAGCTCAAGGCAGCCAGCAAAATCCTCTTCAACATCCAGCACGACCCCTCCTTATCGACAAGGGCGCTTGGAGCTCAGCGCACTTGAGCGTCGAGTGGCAGTCGCCAGAAAATAGGAAAGAAATTCAAGGAGCATCGCAAGTCACTCTACTGTGAGGCTTACTGAGTTGCCTTGACATTCTACTGCGACGAAATAGGTAATCATAAAATGAGCAAAAGCTCTACTTGGAACGTCCCTTTACATGGTGAATAGGAAGCTTGCTTTTAACCCCTATGCGAACGTTACTAGATTACGTAGGTACTAAAGAATAAAGGCAGAAGGATCATTCTTCATGAATTTGAAACTATGCAATAACAATTGTGCTGAGCGGGTGCTTCCACTCCACATTAATTTATAAGTCAAGGCCCAAAAATTGATTACCATTCAGACATTTGTAGGTACGATGACTCACACCTTAGTGTTACACTGGCACCAAGACGCCAATGATCACGAAAAAAATGGACATGAATATCCATTTTTGAGGTCCTCTCAATTTCAACAGAGTCTCATCAATATGGCTGGACACAGTTTGTGACGCAACATCTCCATCTGCTGAGACCCCGGTGACACCAAAGATCGTCAATCAAGATCTCAAGGTTCATTGAAAGTGTTGTACAGGACGACCAATTATTCATATCGATGATCAATAATTGAGAAGGTAAGGCTATTATAACTGATATCACGATGGCATTGATCCATTAAAACTGTGATATTTACAGATTGGTGATCTATTAATGCTTAAACTACAAAGCAACTATCCGTTGTGTTTCGATCACTTTGCACTGCTGTTTTTTACAGCTCTTTAAACATTTCTTTTTTCAATTCCAAATGGATTGCTTTCTTCCAAACTCCCAATTAAATTCAGTTATTAAATTAACATGGTTTAACTGTTTATTACATTAATTTTTTTCTTTATTATCAATAGGCAATGAAATTTCTTCTGTTTAAATCATTCCTTATTAGTTTATTTACCAAGATAAATTTATTATGATAATTAGTTGAAAGTTTCGCGGTTCCCAAGGAATTTTAATACCTAACAACCAACACTAAGTAGGTAATTTGGATTGGAAAAACTAAATTCGGCCGAAAAGTGCGGTAAACGTTTACTGCTTAGAAACCTAGTCACGAGCCGTCTCGACGGAACTGCTTAGGTCAGCTTGAGTTTGACCCAGTTTTCCCGAGCTCCCCTCAAGGCGTCACTTTCCAAATAAAATCAGTTTGCGATAGCACCATGTACGCGGCTCATTCCACCAAATCATTATCTATATAATATCTCCACCAAATCTATCTATGTATAAATATTTATCTAATAACTCTCCTTGAATAAAAGAAAGTAGTGCTCTATGTCCGGTGCATATGTTCTTCACCTACGAACCTGTAGACACCTGTACTGTGAGGTGTAAACACCTTAGACCACTACAACTTCTAATAATTTGCAGAATTGTTCAACTCGTTAAATACGGTTATGTAAGCAATGGCTACGTGTACCTACTGATTATAATGTTAATTTACCAAGAGTCTTTTTCAATAGGTAACATTTGTCAGATGATAATGAAAGTGATAAGTACTAGAAAGAAAAAAAATACCAGGCACCAACTGCGTTTCTTACTTTTCCCAGGAAAAACCAAAGTCAGAAGAACATTCGGCGTAGGCAAGCATGGAGAACGATATTATAATGAACGAATTTTCTTTTAAAACCCATGAAAATTGTATAAATCACTGAAATTTTTCCACAAGGTGAAGTGTAGAAAAGGGGTAAACGGATCGAACATGCGGACAGAAAGGTTGAAAAGAGTTTGTTGGCCAGAATTTGAATAATTATTATTGGAGGTCAAATTTTAACACTTTAAGGGTCCAAAAGTCCGATTAAAAACGTGTTTCTGAGATTTCTGGGGGAAATCACGATCTGGGAATATGGTATTTTTATAATGATACAATCTGCACGAAATTTCCTAATATGAGGACTCATTGATATCAGAATTCTGTCCACACTCCGACGATACATTCGAAGCATTGTATGTTCATTGTGAAATTTGGGGGTTATCAGGATAACATTATTTGAATTCTCAATGTCGGGTTTGTTTGGTTGGATCCGTTGTGTTTCATGTATAACTAGTTCATTCGTCTGTGTGTGTTGCAATCACGCTCAAACAGTTTCACCGATTTCTTCAGATTTTCCTGTAGAAATATGAAGAGTTCCAGGCTATAGGAGAATCGTCCTTTTCTTTACCGACTTTACCTTTTCAGAGTGAATAAGTCCGTCTGTAGGAACCAGGTTTTTCAATGATTTTGTATCACCATGAAGTTTCAAAAGCGTAACCTTGACTCTGAAACTAAAAAAGTTCCATTCCTTGACTCTGAAACTAAAAAAGTTCCATTCATGCCGCATGAGTTGATGAGCGAATGTTCAAAGAATAATTTTAACCAATTTGGTTTGTGATCTTTAATAGGCAATTTCACGATGATTTCGAATATAAAATAATTATGTTCTCATGTTCAAAATGGTAATTTACACCAAAAACCTCAAAAAACACATTTTTTTTAAACTGATTTTTTACTTTTTTTTTTCAATTTGACCCCTTGGAGTACTCAGAAAATTCTAACCAACGAACCCATCCTTTTATTTTGATATTATTGACATCTCGAATTTTTTTTTTTTTTTTTTTTTTTTTTTTTTTTTTTTTTTTTTTTTTTTTTTTTTTTTTTGCTTCCAGGGTCATAATTGTCTGGGGTCATAAATGTAAAATATGTACCTACATAAATTTTTTATATATATACATAATATGATAAAGTGAGAAATTTCTGGAATCGTTTTAGAATGGTCTGAAACGGATTTCTATGAAGAAAATTTTCGAAAATTCGCTAAAGCTATCCGGGCTGGTGCTACCCGGGGAAATCTGCTAGTTTCCAATGCTCTCCTTCTAGAATGGACTTTTTCACTTCTCGCAAGTAATTTACAACTCTGATGTTGGCCGTAATGGCTTCAGGGACGCCATATCACGGGCTATTACTACTTGGAATTAATGGAATTTGTGCCCCACCCGACTGAACTGAGTGGCTCTACGACCAGCGCCGGCACTGACTCTACTACTACATTGGATTGTTTCACCTATGGATGCTCATAGGTTGCCAAGTAAGTGGTATGTTGGTTTCATGAAAGGAAGCTTCAAGAAACGGGAATTGCACTGGATGGCTTTGGTTCCCCTAATATTTTTTTATGAGGGAACTGCTTTGTGGGACTTGAGGACTCCTTCTCTTTCATTAACAGGTTCCCTGAACGTCGGTCTAGGTTAGACCCGAAACGTCGATGAATAAAAGAATGCTACTTAAAGAAGGGGTTTTCTGGCTGAATCCCGACTAATCACCTACAAGTAGGTGGATAATAATATAAAATATTTGTGTAGGTGTATTATACAATTTCTTACGTACCTATATATAGTAAGTAATAACAATGTAATACAGTTGCAATAAATAGGTAGGACCTTGAGAAAATCCAGTTTACTAGGAGAGACCATCAGGTTAACCTGGTGGTGGCCGTTAAGGAAGATATAGTGAGCCTTTTTCTTGGGGGAGTTCGTATCTCGTTCCCCGAAAAACCACAATCATTGAGAGCCCTTATTGAACGGAATTTCTTCATGCTAGATTCCGTACTTTTAGGTCCTACTTTTTA
The DNA here is from genome assembly GCA_030264115.1 of Lygus lineolaris. Classification (NCBI taxonomy): domain Eukaryota; kingdom Metazoa; phylum Arthropoda; class Insecta; order Hemiptera; family Miridae; genus Lygus; species Lygus lineolaris. The sequence goes on along the minus strand of JAEMON010000004.1, from coordinate 3,419,193 downwards.
TGTAAGAATAATAGGTAGTTGTAGGTCAATTAACCTCCCTTTCCCCGAACCAGAAATGTATTTAGTTGATATAAGCGATTATTTTCAAATCGGTTTTTGACATTATTTATATTGTTAGATTTTGGAAACCTGTCAACACTTTTGAAATTCCAAATTCCAAGTTGTAGATTTACCTACTTAGGTAACTATTTATTTTGAAAATTCAGAATTTTAAAATTATGCATAGTTTATTGCCCTCAGGATTCGAAAAAATAATTCTTTAAATGGTTCAACACCTTTCTGGTACCACCTTGAAGCGTGAGCGTCAGAGTACCTATACTCATTAGTAGATTAGATTTTGTAACCTAAGTACCTATTCGGTAGAGCAGAAGCTCTTAGCGAATTTCCGAAGAAAATGAAGTTATTGCAAAGGATTCAAAATTTTTGTAATACAAATTTTTGAAAACTTCCTCCATGGAAATCCGTTTTAGACTATTCTAAAACGATTCCTGAAAATTAACACTTTTTATAAGTATATATATTTACTTATATATATATATACCTATATAATTTATTTATTTATATATGTGTCACTCCAGACGATATCTGCCCTAGGGATCGAGGTAAAAAATCCAAAAGAATTTAAAATGTTAATTATATCAAAAGAAAGTATTAGTTCGTTGGCCAGAATTTTTGGAGTACTCCAAAGGGTCAAATTTTGAAAATTAAGAGTCAAAAATTGCTAAAAAAACGAGTTTTTTGAGGTTTTTGGTGTGAAATACTATCCTAAACATAGGAACATATATGGTATTCGCTCATCAACTCATGCTGCATGAATGGAACTTCTTTTCAGAATGGAATAAGAAGCAGAAGCTTTTTCAGAATGAAACTATATACCTAACACGACATGGTATAAAGTAATATCATTCAGGTGTCAGATATTCGAAAGTGTTGATGACGTAATCGTAGCAAGGGATGGATACTCGGTATAGGTTGTACGTACATCAGCCATTCCACTGAAGCTATCTCATCAGCTGGATTCAAGCTAGATTGTCAATTGCAACGGGGTGAAACTGTGCTAAAACCGGTTGATTAATGGCAAGGTCTGCCACGAGGAGCAGCACCGTCGGAGTTCGAATAGAATGTCATGATGGCAATAAACTTCCGAACTTTGGCGTGGAGGAAGAGGTTCATGGTGTGACGTCACAAGTGCAACGTATTTAGCTATCGGAATTCAAGGAAAAATTCGATACCTATTGGTTTATTTCGACAATTTATTAATTGGATTTTCCCGTCAAACGTTTCAGTTATCAACATAAAATCAATTCTGGGAAAATCTGCCAACATCATAAACAAAAGGGTCACGTTCGCTCCTTTCCGTGAAATGTCTAACCTATAGAACAATCAATTGTTATGCAAAGTAATTCCTCAAAGACCAATTATGAAAATGAATATTGCGTTGTGACGATTCCTCGATGGATCAAATTCATTCAATGTAACGAGCTCAATGAATATTATTGCGTTTCTCGTTACTGAACCAACTAATAGCCTTTTGTAAGCGACCTTCACTCGAAACATGCCCTCCTTCTTCTATCACATCAAAGCGAGCTGCTCTCGGAATTCGTTGAGACTGTCAGCTGAAACACCCCCGACATGATTACATTTTGAATCGTTTCCCCACGCAAAATCCCTTTCATTAGTCACACAGAACCAATTTCCACTTTGCTCCCTTCGACAGATTGGTCCGTATTTCCCTCTCCTTCTGCCTTCCCGGATGACGTTCCAACCTTTGATTTCCGTTTTCTTCCAGAAGGGCTGAGATTTCGAGGGCATCTCGATCGATGGAGGGGAAAATGATGGTCGCCACACTTTTCGTCAAAATAATTGACTCTAAAAGTTGTGAATCCAGCATGAAAATTATCAGGTCCTCGTACAAGTCAAAGCCCTGTTGTTTCAGCATCTTCAATGCCATCTGTTTCCAAATTATTACTCGACTTCAAGTTGTAAAAAATATTGATTACATCGACGACCAAGAAATAAATCGGCCGTTAAGTAATTTATTACTCCTTCCAAAAATCTCTATTTCAAGCCACTGAGTGTGGAGAAAACTTGTAATAAAATCTCAACTGTTTGAATAACAGGCAGCATTCTCAAGACTCCTGAGAAACCCTTACCTACCTCACACTGAAAGAACTGATCCGAAAAAGAATGCGCCGAGATCGCATGGGGAGCCGTGAGAATAGGAGTAAATAAATTGTTAATTGAAAATTAATTTATAATAATTAACAATTAATTGATACAATGAATTTATTAACTGAGTGAATTCTATCCTCACTAATAAGGAGCCCGAACAGTGTTGGGCAGTGTGATGCGTTTTGTGTGGTTGGCATCTTGTACTTATTCTGCCAATGACAGACAACACCTCTTTCGACGTCACTTTTCCGACATAGGACAATAATAAATATTCAATAAATTTTGCTATGCAGACAGATATCACTTTTTTACACGACTTCATTATTGTTTCTTTTTAGCCATCACATTTCAGGAAAAAAAGGAATAAAATTGATGATAATGCCCCATACCACTCCCCATCTGTCGCCTAACCTTCGCTGGCCAACCAAAGCCGCTATTCTGATCGATGTGAGTGTAGGAAAACAGAGTTTTATCTACTGAAACATTAAACAGAACTTTCCGACCCTAAGGGTATTTGTCCATCGATTTTAGGTTAGTAGTTGGTAGGCTGCGAATTATAAGATATTCACAGCGCTCAGGCAGTAGAGCACGAGGAAGGTCACGCTACGCCCTTATTTTTGCCTTTCATTTCCTATCTGGCTGGGTTTTTTTCAAGATTTTGGGTGGTTCACAAGCGGTTATGAATGGGATTTTTTATTTCGATCCCTTGCGCAGATATTTATATTTTCGAAAACAAAAAAAAATTTGAAGCCATTGCAATAGCTTCATTTTCTTCGAAAATTCGCTAATGAGGAAAAATAATTTTGGAGTCTTCATTTATTTAGGTAGGTGAGTAGGTAGG
>JAEMON010000004.1:3339537-3361257 GCA_030264115.1 Lygus lineolaris | reverse complement strand
TCTCAGATAATGTGCTAAATCATTTTCAGGAGAGAAAGAAATGGATGTTTCACTCGAATGCACGTATATACATGTAATTATACATTAACTTCTACACCAAAAAGATGTATGAATAATTACAGGAAAAATTGGCCGAATTAGTTCCTCCATTCGGATCATTCCATGGTCCATCACGGATAAAAATAAATAAATAGAAGAAAAAACAACTTGGAAATATTTGAAAACCGTTAGTACGTTAGTTAGTACGTGCAAAACAGAACACAGATGGTCTGATGTCGTCGAAAGATATTTGATAAGGAATGAGAAAAGTCTGGTTCGAATGTGGTATTCATAGAAAAAGTGAAGGGATGGCATTGGTGTTGGGTGAGAGCTCCGCTCACCAACCCTCTCCCCTCATCATAGCTGACCGGATTATACGGTAAATGACCTCATAATGACCAGGAAACCTCGCCTGACACATACCCAGAGGGATTTGAGGATTGGAGACCCTTTTCAGAATATATCCCAAAAATAGAAATTGGGGTGAGCATGACGCTCACCGAACAGCTCTCGCGGGCTAGTAAACTCTTGATTAGAGATGACCGTAATTTTCAAAGAAGTTTTCATGCTTCTTAATTAAGTTTGTTGTATAAATAACTTTAAACGTTTACCTATCCAGTCATAAATCAATATAGAGATTGCGAATAAAGCATAATAAATGTTGAATCATTATGATGAAGGTAGAAAATGATTATTTGATGGATACGAGGATCGATATTTGTTCGAATTTGACGCTCTCAGTTTGTCGTTTTCGTTTTTAGCTCTCCAGCAAAGATATTTTTTGGAGTTTCTCGCCTACCGTCGATATGTAATGGGGTGTTCGCATAGTTTTTTTTTCTTTCCTTTTCCAAATCTGAGCGAGAGCTTTCCGAAATGGTGCAACATGAAGGGGATCCTATTAGCATACAAGGGTCTTGAAGTTAATAATGATGACGTCACCGACCCCCCTCCCCTGAGGGTCCCTCAGCGCCCTAATAATTCTGACGTCTTGCGGTTCTTTCCAGCTTTTTTCTTTCACAAACCAGACGGAATTTTTAGTTGAAAAGTGGCTCACGAGGGTTTTGAAGAACGCTGAACCTGAATTTGAGGTCAAAAATGAGAATTTCTGACCTATGGACACACCCTGTTGTTGTGCCATTAAACATCAACATACTGCCCATTTCGAGTGGGTTTGCAACGTCGTTTTATAACGAGACCTCTAAATGAATCAGCGAAACCTCGAACGGGAGCGTATGAGAAAGTCCATTATTAACCCGGTAGCGGATGAGTCTTCTTTAGGACCTGGAAGGTCTATAGAGGATGGGAGAGGTGGGGAGGGGGGGGGGTCGTAAAATCGTGAAAAGGGCAAACCATGGAGGGGGGAGAGGTGATAAAAGCGTTATAAAGGGTAAGACAGGGGAGAAACTAGAGGAAAACTGGGTTACACGACAGACGTCGGACGACAGAAGGGCTGACAAGGGCAGTTTTCTCTCCCTTTTTAGAGAAAGAGACGCCCTTCGGCAAGGGAAGTGCCCTTTTCCCTTACATTTGAGAGGTGACAAATAAAACAGTCTCTGGGACAAGTTGTCGGAATCCTAAATTGACAAGGAATTGGAGGCTGTGCGATTGGATGGAGAGAAGAGTGAATATCGCTTGGAAGTTAATCATGACGGAAGTTTGGACAGTTCATTTATATGAGGAAGCTGGTTGATTTTAGCTGTAATATGGTTTTCCTTTATATCTAATAAATGTTTCAAGGTCCCAGTGACTCATATCTCCCAACTTTCAAGGGTTTTTTTTTCGAGTATAATGTAAATGGAGGGTTATTGCTGCTAGTTCCAACGTCCAACCATAGGTAAGTGCTGTTTTGGCAACCGAAGAGGTCTCTCAATATCCTCTGCTGAACTCGATATGGCTGATATCTAACGACTGACTGTTTCTGCGTTATGTGTTCTCAGTGAAATTGCAATATTTATGTTCAAGTAACTTTGAAAATACCGTATACTGTGGGGAAGGTGATAATTGTGTAATACGAGTATAAATAATGAGATAAGAAATGAAGATATAAGATGTTGAGAAAGCCCGGGTCCTTACTCTATACGCCAGGGCCATGGTGTGTAGCGCGTCTGCGTCCTGAGAAGTGGTGAGGTATTATTGTATCCATAGTGATCTCGGTGATCAAGATCTTCCACCTAAGTCTAACCTGACTATATCATTCAATGAAAAAAACGTAACTCTAAAAATGATAACTCACAAATATATCTGCTTAAATAACTTCATTCATGGCAATCATCCTCTCTGTAATCAGCTTCAGTATGAATACTACCTACTGCTTTCTCAGAGATGTAGGAAGCAGTGAATTCGTCTCGAATCCAAAATATTTTTTATTTGCTTCTCAAAATCTTAGCGAATTTTCTATGTTCAAAATTGATTGATTTTTTTTTTTTTTTTCTTTTACTTCAGAATTTTGGTTATGACACTTTTTGAAAACTTTCCCGTTTCAGACCATTCCAAAAGTTGTATATTAACATTTTTTTGACGGAGAGACCCAATTTTCATTAACAGCTGACTGGAATACTTATGGTGTCTAGCATTAATCAAACGAAAGGTTTGTAACGAGCAGTGAACTGTAATTGTCGATTATTTCTAATTATCAATTTTCGAAATTGTTTATAAATGTGCTAAAATCAAAATTTGGAGATGGACATTGAAAACGAGGCAGCACTTACCTATCGGACGGCACCGTCCTCTCCAATGGGGTCTGCGCATGAGAGATCAAAATTGGAAAAAACCCATAAATTATGTTATTTGAGTTGCCATGACTAGTAAACACTATTTATCAGGACAAAAAACTCCATGTGGGAGCAGAAATCGTAATGTTAAAATGGTATGTTTTGAATTTCGCGGGAGGGTGTGACGTAGGTACCTCCAGAGGTACGTACGTCACCGCCCCGCGCTGCCCCTTTAAAACCGTTCTGATGGTTCCGACATTCTCCGCATGGATGCGCTTCGACCAATCAGCGCGCTCCATTTCCGCGCGCATTTCTTCAAACGTTCACTTTTCTCTTCGTCGATAAAAGAATAGGGAAACCACATAATTATGAAATAACCTTACTTTGGCCATTTTGAATCGATTCGCTTTCAATAAAAATTGTAAAAAAAAATCATGCGCAGACCCCATTCTGAACTTCCCTGCGAAGATTGTTGCCTCCAGAAACCTCAATCATCCGATGAACCTACTAAATCAAATTCGGAAGAAAATCGGCCGGCAAATTTATTTAAATTGGATTTAAAAGGGGAGCGCACATTCATATAGACGAGCAGGCGACGAAGTAATCAAGTCTACCTCATTTGTGCTGCCAATAAGTTCCATCTCCAAAACAAAATTAAGTACCTAGTTCTTCTGAGAAATTTATTTATATTCAAAATTCATCAAATTTGGTTCAAAACACGACCGAACATATGGATACTTACATTATTCTTCGGTTCTCTTGCTCAATAAAATGATCTGATTCGTGGATTTTTTCATTTGCCTCCATTTATTTTATCTTACTCAATGATTTAATCAAGTAGGAGGTAGGGATAGTAGAAATAATAGAGAGGGTAGTAGGTAATAATCAAAAATCATCAAGAACGTTTTTCTGTTCAGGTTGTTGTGCAATGCGTGAAAATGTCGCGGTCTTCAGCAGTCCAATACCTATGATGACCATACTTTGGTGTGGTAGTTAAAGTACAATAATGGGATTAACGAAGATTAAAGAGGGCAATTAAAAATCGGATCAAGTGAAATGAACACACCAAATCTGGCGTATGAGATTAAAAATTAGGATTTTTAGAAGAATCTGAGGAGTTTATATAACCGTAGTTAATAAGTAGATCAAGGCTGTCAACGGTGATAATCGCTCGTTACAGAGGAAACCTCTGATGGGAATAACAATAGGTAGCATGATGTTGATGACATATTAGAAACCTACACCTACTCCTTGGAATGATAATTAAAGAAAGATTTTCTGTGATGTACATAGATTTGTACACAGATTTTAGATTCTTACACATACACAGCGTCTGATGTCTGCTTACAATGTGTAACCTACCTAATTAGGTACTAAAAAGATTACCTATGTGCTTAGCGAAAACTTTAATGTTCTTACCTTTTGCCAGAAGGAATGATAATACACCGTAGAAGCGACCATAGAGTTGGGTGCACTTACCTGCAACAAAATCAGAAAATCAGGATGAAATACTAATATCATAATGTTTTAGATTGGTAGTGTTCAGAAATCCATGTGACAGTGTGTTGTGCCCCACACACAAACAACTACTCTATAATCAATTTGAATAATAAATAAATAAAGGCTAGAGCAGAGCAAAAGAACCAGGGAATAGAGAAGGGAGCGTCCCCCCTTCTCAGTAGGGTCTCTTCTTCCCTCACTCTGGAACCACCCTTCTGGAGTCTAAGGGAGGTGGAAGACGAGGACTAAAACTAGAGTCCCCAAAGAAAAATATGCATTCTACTCGGTCATTTGACAGTACCAACTTATGTCTCTCTGCTAGAGCCAAAGTGATACAGATTTTCCAAATTATTATTTCTACCAAAAAACCTATCTTCCAAGGAAACAGTTACTACTCTGCTAAGTGTTTTTATAGGAGTAGAGGACTTCGGGAAATGTGTACCAGTGTACCATGTGAGTACTACAGGCACTGTTATAGTAAGTTCCTCGACAATGGTATAGTTCTAGCTCTGATTATTGAGGAAAGACTATGTGTAGCTCGTCGAAAGATGCCTTTCATATTCAAAATATAACCAACGCGTCGTAACTGATGCCTGGGGACCACCTCAACTATCAAGTCAGAACATTAGTCGAGATACAAACTATGTGAATGTAGCGCGCCTGTAAAAACAGCTTGACTCTGAATAAGCATCTCCTGAAGTACCAAGAACTCGAATGGGTATAGAATTATAGAGAGTATTGAGGATAATGATCAAGTAGGTTTTTGATTTACAAAAAATATTACCTTTAGATTATCACAAGAGGTCGCAAGATACCCTGAATGAATTGATGAAGTATTGAGGAGTCAGAACACAGTGCATAAAAAAACGTATATCTTGAATTTTTTATCGTTTCTATGTATCCAGAGGGTTCCTCATAACTTCCTCATTTTCCACTCCACTAAAAATCTCAATTTAAATTCGCTCTGAATTTATTACACATCATACCACATCTCATGCTGCTAATTTCCCCCCGACATAACATATAATACCTGTTTTTCCCACAATGGGACAAATTGTTTGTTTTTTTTTTCTTTCCCCTCCTCACCAGGACTCCTCATCTTCTCCCGAGAGCGGTACGTATCAAGAAGAACTACTGTGTCGTGAGATTCTCAAACACAGATTGTAAAGAAAAAAAAAATCGTACTGCGTTGAAGCTTCATTCACTTCATTATAATTTTGACGGTTATGGGTACGAATAATGTACGATGTAGTTTGATGGTTAACTTGCCACCGGACCCCATCAACGCTCGAGGATGAGTTCCATTATAATTGTTATGAATTACCGCTGTTGTGAGCACAAACTTGGAAACAATCGCCTTGTTGACTGCGGGAACGGATATTGTATATCGTAATACTGTAATATTGTAAACGGGATCCGTCGACGGAGGTTCCTCCCACGATCGATTCTCATCGTTTATAGTTTCCGTTTTAAACCGATGAACTCGACAGTTGAGTTTGGGCAATTATGATAATTACGATACTTTTAAGAGTTTCTTGGGCAAAACTTGCTGTAGTTCAGTTCTGACAGGGAATAAATGGCAGATAAATGGCAGAGGAGGAGAACGAATGATCGTCATATTTCACTAATGAAATTTAAATTGCGGCAAATGAATAATCAATTATTGATCCTCCTCTGGGTATAATGAGAGCTTTTATAATAATTACCCGCTTCTCAATATCCTTTTGATACAATGGAGTCGGAGATGGAAGAACAGAAAGTATCTCCAGAAAATGATGCTGACCCCTTACAGGAGTGGAGTTCTTATAATAGATGTGTCTCAAGATTGTTTCAAACCAAGCTCAATGGACCATCTTCTGAATTATTTTTGAGAGATATTTTAAGTATAACAATGGAGATGTTATATTTTCCGTTCTTGATGACTCTCTCCAGCTATGTTGGTTTTTACTCGGAATAATGGCAGAGCTTTTCATAATTTATTTGTCCTCCAACTGGAAGATCAGAATTTTATTTATTTTTTTTTAATATGATTTCTCTCTTGGTTGCTCATTACTTCGCCCCCTTGAGCTGAGACGGGTTAAAAAAAAAAAAAAAAAAAAACCGATGAGTGGTCCGAGGGCATTCACCAATCCACTTTTGCCACACACTAGCTGCCTCGGTGATCTCACGAGAAAAGGTTCATTCCCAGATTATGTTGGTTGGGGTACACAATTTAATAAATCGATATTGATGGCGCAAGTACTGAGATGGACGAAAACAACTAATGACTGGGAAATACTCTACTTTATATAACTAAAGGAGGACATCGCATGGAAATAGGAATCATGGAGAGTGAACCACCCAACCAACTCCAAAGTTTGGTGGGTCGAGCCGTAAATTGAATTATCGACCGCATGCCATAAGATATCACGAGCTCTCAAGGAAACAGCCGCGTTTTGACAGGACGAGAGAAACACAAACTCAGTTATCGATCTGCCCCAGAAAAGCCCGAGAGAAGCGTGTGTTCGATCTGTAACTTATTCCTTCGGATCTGAAGGCTGGCAGGCAGTTAATCCGATAATATTGGAAGGAGATCCGACGAGAGGCCACCAAATCTCGTTATTTTCCTTCGGCGAATCACGCGTATTTCTTCGGACTCGTTGGCAGTTCCCAAGGAATCACATCATCACTTCCCATTTCCGAGTTTCCTCGTCTGGAGACGGTCCAAATTAAGAGATTGACGATTTGATTGGTATTGCGTCAAACGCCGACATGATTTGAAGGGTTAAATTTATGAGCCAGATATTGTAAACCACAATAAAGCCCCAATAGTAAGGTATGTTAGTGAAGATTGACCAGCGAGCGAGGGCCTAAAGGGTTATTCCAGTCAATTTGTCCTAAATAAGAAGATAGTTCTTTCTTTTGTATTCGTGGTTATATGGCGTGGTGGCGACGATAAGTAATGTAACAACAAGGTTTTTGCTCAGTACTCCGGAGAATGAATTCTGTTCTGAAACTTCTTGTATGAAAAACACTGATTACTTAAAATACAAAGTAAGAGACCAAGAAGGGAGATAGAGATGGATTAATTACCTACTCTGTTCATGCATGTCACACTTACATTTTAGGTTTATTATTTTCAATAATCATTTTCAATAATTATTTTCAATAATTATTTTCCGTCCGCCGTCCATAATTATTGAAATTGGGTTTACCGGCTCCTTTTGGGGTCTAGTTGAGGCGTTACCGTCAGTCTTCTCCAAGCGTAGAAAATAGGGGTTGCAATTTTCAAAACACTCTAGCTCGAAAACTTCAAATAGGAACGTATATTTTTTCCATCAATTTCAAATAGAACACAATTTTTTGCTTCGGATGAGACCTCACAGAGAATTTTAGGACCAACCGTTCGTACCCTCATCCCTACCGTTGCAGCTTTTTATCATTTAATAATGATTAACAGGACGGTTTTTAATTTTTTTTCGCGACATAAAAAAGCGTTACGGAGAAAATATCGCATTTTCGAGTGTTAGGTAAACCAGGTGATTGTGTTTGTTGGTATTTGATGTTAAGATGAAATGTTCGTTGTTACGCTTTGGAGTTGAATGGCGTAAAATTAATCATTATTGAATGATCTGACCGTAGAACGGTAGGTTTACATTAGTTTTTATAGCGCCCCTCAAATGAAGATACCCGGCAGAATTGAGGTGATCGAATGTTATCGTTGTCCTGTCATAAGAATGCCTAAATCTCTGAGAAAATGTTTGAATCCGTATTCTGGCTGCCACTTCTGGTGTTGGAGAGGGCAGTTATGAATACTAGTTTATAAGTATGTTGGAAGCGAATATTATCTACCAAAGAAGTAGTACCTACCATTGTAGTGATCAATTGAAGTGTCTTCGCAGTGTCCCCTGTTGACCAAGATGGAACTCTTACGACCGTCCTGCTATTCGTAGAATGTCGAGAGCTGACTTGGTTTTACTCGCTCGTACGATGAATAGGAAGAGAGAGAGAGTTTGAGAGAGAGACGAGGCGTTGAGAGGACGTGGTGGAATGTCAAAGGCCCCTTCAATGTAAGTAGTTTAGGACACCCCCCCCCCTCCCCTCCACTACCCAACAGTCACCCATCGACCCACGTGCTCTGAATAGTACCTACTCGAACTCCACAGATTTACATCTGTACATCTTTAAACCCAATATTCTCAGAGTCATCTTCGGTGTTTCCAATTGCAATCGAATGTGATTTCGGCTGACTTCATTTGAACAATTGCATAGGTACCTTCTTATTCATTGGGGTACTATCGAGGTATTCAGTTTTACAAGGAACTCTTAATATTATCACACAAAGGTTTATTACCTCATTCCTAGTATAGATGACTCTTCTTTTACGTGATCGGATAAAAATTACCTTCAATTTCGATTCGTTCGCAATCACGTTTAATTTCTGCAAAGAGTAGGTACCAATGTATGATAACAGGAAGTAGACATCCACTGACATTCAATAAGAATGAACATGTAAACAAAATTGTATGAAACTCGACTTATTGATGATAAATCTGGAAGAAGCACACTAACATCCTGATAAATGACCAGGAAACAGCCATCATCGTCGTTCTTTGGGTTCGGTGTTCATTGAAGATGGCATGTGACAGGCTTAACATACCCTTACTGTCCACCTCTATGGTCCTCTCTTGCGAGCCAAACATCGACATTTTCTATGCAGCTCACTCGAACACCAAAAGTAGATTTAGGGATTAGATAGATTGCCCCGATAACAGTTCATAACTTGTAGGTATCTACCTAAAAAGAAATAGTAAAATTCGAAGTGATTAGTAATGTACTATGTGCGACGAGAGTAACGGGAACTGCAATAAAGCAGTAGGTAATCCTTGAATGGCAATAGAACGAGTACCCCCTACAGTCGGGTCCCATGGAGTACAGAATAACTTTGAACTCAGTGGATTCCCGGACACTGTGGCGTCTATGCTAATAAGGAGGCTGATCGTCTGGCGAGAGATGGTCCAAATTCGAATTTGGAAAAAGCGTCACGCACCACACTTCCAAAAGATAAACCTTTTGCAAGAAGCTGCAGGTAGGAACTGGTAATCACAAACTACACAAAATGGAAGCATTCCAGAAAATCTAGCTAAACAAGTAGGTAGCCATAGTATACTTTCGCTACGACTACCTCCAAGGCCGTCTTAACCGAAAAGGCGTATTCCAAAGCTCGTATTGTGGTCAGCGACGTGTCCTGCGCTTGAGGACGTCAGTGGAGGACGAAAATTGTTTTTATATTTAAAAACATACAATAAATTTACTGGGCTGAAGTTGCTGCAATCAGTGGAGGCATACGATTTGAAAGAAAAAAACAGTTGAAAGACTAGACGCAGACTAAATGGACTGACTCCAAATGCACTGATGAATAGGGGATCGAGAAGTGTTGGTGTTTTCAAGGAGGGAGAAGAATGTTCAAAGTTACCAAAAAAAGGTGGAACAGTGCCCACAAACCAAAAGGTTGGGGTCCTGAGGAACCCAGGCATCGTTCTGTGGTTAAATTTGAATAGCCTAATGATCTTGGCAAGCTGTCCTATGAAACGTTGAAATGTTGAGCTCACCTAAGAATGTCTTCGAAAAGAAAAGAGAGCGACTCCAACCAACAATGATCAGTTGTGTAATGAATTACAGTGATTTCATGATCGAGTCTAAAGATATATTATTGATTAAAAAAATATATTAAAAAAACATACAATAAGTCGCGCGAAATATACCGTTGTTGCCTTGAGCCTGCGCTGGTTTGAGTTTTATTTATATCTTTCTTTGTAGGCGAAGACCTCCTCCAAAAGGGCCCCACACCTTCACTAAAGTCCCTACCCTTTCAAGCAAGTCGGCGAACTGAGTTCCCTACGAGAGCCCTTTACGGTGCTCCAGTGAAACATCTGCTTATTCCGCTTCTATAAATTCCTATAGAAGACTTTGTCGTAGGAGCCGCAGTTATTTTGAATTCAAAACACTTTGGGGACAAATTCAGAAGAAGGTGTTGAATGAGTATCGAACCATCTCAGTCTCCTTCCACCGTCATCTCTTGAAACCGTATAAAACATCACGTATAATTCAACTGTTTCATTATACTGAGAGGAGATTGGTCCCCACTATCTACAGAATCCAAAAATGAGGACAATGCGAATTTCAATTATTTGTTATAGGTACACCCAATATAAAGGCAAAGCACTCAGTATTTAAAAACCACGGAAAAAGGGTGTGTCACGCAGCTTCCCGTATTCACTCGAAAAGAAGTTCACGATCGTGTTGAAGTTTGTAAACTCAAGAGAATCGTGAATGTAATTATAAAAATTTTATAATTTTTATAATAAAATTTATATTTTATAAATTTATAAAATAACAATTTTATAAAATTTATAATTCTTGATTTAATCAAGAAGTAGGTGGGTAGTGATTTCAATGCTCTTGTTATTGTTAGGATGCACCGACCAAAAGACACGACGTTTTGACATTTTATGTCTTTACTTTGGCACATTATAAACGAAAAAAGCGTTAACAAAAAGCTTTAAGAAAAAGCGCGTTTTCTGATGATTTCCGCTCACAACCGAGTCGTTGCTAGGGAAGTGGTACTTCGTCGTTTTTCATCCCACAAAATTTGTTGTCGTTCGAAAGCTCTCGATTTATCCAACCATGTTATGTTAACTACTGTTAAGTGCGTGGCCAACGCAAGCTGAGTTATGAGCATGGTTATTTGAATAATTCTGTACACTCAGGTGATCATTCCCAATACTTGATATTGTGTACATGATTGCAACCGCTTGTTAATTTCTGATGATTTCATTGGGAACTAAAGAAATAAAATGTCCCAATGTGTTGCAGACTCGTATGCAAGCGTTTCAACACCGTTTGATACACGTTATGAATCCTTTCTTCCAAGCTTGCCTCAGAGTTTGAGACCAGAACCAGACATTTACTGTAGGTATGTTTTCGTTAATAATTGTTCACCATTTTTCACAAATTTCCACCTTTTTTTTTATAGAGATTGTTTGTTTACTAGTATCAAATGTGGTAACACTTCATTTTTCCTTCGGATAAACCCGTGTTTTTTTTTTTTTTTTTTTTTTTTTTTGTTCGGCGATTCACCTACCGAATATGAGCACCAGCAGGCAATTGTTGTGGATACCTTCGTCCAAATTATGTTACAATAAGTGAAGAAGAATCTATACTCCCGACATCAAACTCGATGGACGTGATTTAGCATTCAATAGGAACCCGACATCTCTAGGAAATTACTATTTGATAAAGCCACCAATTATTGACACTTCAAGGAAAATGTGTCGATAGTATGCCAATAAAATTCTTATTCATTCACCGATCCTTGTGCGTCAGGGTTTTCTCATTATGGTCAAGTTCCTGGTACTTCATAACAAATGCGACAGCAAAATTTTTCCCATTTTATTGACATGCATGAACTAGATATTCACGTGGAAAATGAACCAATAAATTATCGTGATTGACGGGGAAATTATATACACCCTGTCAGAATATTGGAACCCTTCAATACTTTCAAAAAAGGGAAGGAAAAAAGGGTGATAGTGTTCCAAAAAAATAAAAACAATACAATAATTTCGATGAGCGTTCCCAGTTATTGATAGGGGTAGGTATCAATAATTATTAGGTAAATGACGTTTTTTTAATCGATAGCTAATCATTGACACCCCCAAAAGTTGTTGTTTTGATTGAAATTTACATTTGGAAACTGAATTCTCATTAACAGCAGAAGAAAAATCATAGCTGCTAACAGCTGCTAATTATCGTTAGCTGTAGCAATGAAATAAAGGAAAATTCAAAAGAAAAAACGAAAAAATTGGTAGACCTATGTACTTAGTATAGACAATGTCGTGAATCGGCTCCTTAGTATAATTCCCATTGAGGAATAGACGTCCATTTTTTTTATTCTTCAAAATTGTACGTCTAACGGAGAGCCTTCCAAAAAGGTGCAATATGATGGGTCGGGAATGAACGAAAGAGGGCAAAAAAGGGAAAGGAAAAAAAACGGGCGACGTCATCTGGTATGTATTGCCTTCTCGCTCTCTCAAGTGGGAACCGCATGAGAGGGAAGTACAACCAGATGACGTCACGCGTTTTTCCTTATTCCAGTCAAACTCCTCTAATTTAGGGGCTGAAAATTTGGGTAGAGGGGTTTTCCGTGCCGAATCCGATTCAGAGGTCATAAATAGCAATTTCCGACCCATGTCCACTCCTCAATGAGGAAGCTACAAGGGAGTGAGAGATTTCATCCAGCTACTGAGATTTCATTGGGATCAGTGAAAAAATTAATTTAAATAGGAAATTGATTAATAAAAATTAATAATTAATTAATCCATTCAATTACCTATTGAATTAAGTTAATTTTATTCTCACTAATCAGGAGCTCAAACAGTGTTGTTTTGAGGGATTTTCCGTTACCCTCATTTTGTTTAGTTGGCATCTTGGACAGATTTGGCCAATGACAGACGACACTCTTTTCAACATCACTTTCCCGCCATAGGACAATGAAAATTCCAATAAATTTTCAAAAATTATAGATGCACTATTTATTTCCTACGACTTCAATATTGTTTCTTTCAAGCCATTACCTTTAAGAAATAATAAAGAAAACAAATTGATGATAATTCCCCAATGGGAACGCACGAAGCGACCTCGCGAACTTTTGTTCCTTCGGAAGTCAAGAAACGCGACGAGGTAGAAGACGTCACGTAAACGAGCGATTACGAGGGTTTAAAACACGTTTGTGAGCCGGTCGGCTGTAATCGACACTAATTCCGATAATTGATGTAATTTTTACGTGCGATGTAACATGGAAAGAATGTTTTAAAAAGTTCCAGTCGTGCAGTACGACTGAACGGAATTTCCAGGAAATGTTTTGTGTTTGAACCGATTTTACGCTTATTATGTTATAATTATAACAATATCCCATCAGACAAATACTACTATACCTACTTCATAAGTTCAAAACCTGATTTTGTGTTGATACGAATAAGCTGCAATAGGATAGCTCGAATCTCCAACTATAGATAAGTCACATTTCATCCAAAATCGAGGTTATGCCGAAAACTGAGCTCATAAGTCCAATCCAGTACCTTCCCAAACTCAATCTACTATAACACCATGTCCTTGATGAGTTTTAGAAACAAATTTCATCTTTGATCGCAAAAAAGCTGCTAATTATTACACAACGGTTCATTATTTCTGCTTCCTCAATACCGAAGGTAGGAAGCAATGTGTTCGTGCAAGTAATGAAAAAAAATTTTGTCCTCCAAAATCAAAATTTCCACTTGCTGTTCACGTTTCAGAGCTTTCTGACACAATTTTGGTTCCGTGTCTGTCTGTCTGTGGTCAATTCCTGGTATTGATAACAAACTGTATGAAGTTGTGATCCGAAATTAATGAAATTTTCAGAGAGTGTGCGGGTTAGCCCCCTGACGGTCCCCTATGAATTTAATCGCCATTGGTTGGACCATAGGATTACTTCATTCGAGTATGAAGATGAACCCTGCAACCGTAATTATTTCTAGAACTAAGTCATTTGCTCCATCCAGGAGCTGAAGAATTGAAGCTGAGAAAGACAAAAAATCTACCTACCACAAACTATCTGCTATCAAACTATCTTGAATCCAAACCCATGAAAAAACCCCATGGAAAAAGAAAAAGGGAGGTTGCTTAATATTGATTACCTACTTTATAAATTGGGCAAATAGGTAGAACATAGTAGATTCTAGTAGGTACTTGGGAGTGGGTGAACAGTGAATTTTTGAATGCAAATTGGGGCAAAGTTCAGATCCGAGGGTTCCAACGTTCAAAGGCTCTAATCCGGAAATGTAGAGTGAGCCACCGACTCAAGAAATAAGACAAACAGTCTTGTGTAAAGTGACACCGCTAAGCTCCTGCCACGTTTGTTTTCATTAGTAGGTAGTTAGGTTCAAACACCTGAATCAAAACGCTTCACTAAACTCATGAATCATTGGGAAAGTACTAAAACTTTGTAAAATAAGAAAATGTCAATTACCCAGTCACTAAAACGTAGGTTAAATTGGCCGAAAAAAGTTTAGAAAATGTGATAAACGTTCAACGACCTCTACTGAGATCGCGCAACACGAGGCGTACCGGCCTTGTCCCCAGTGGCCTTGGCCTCTCTACTAGGAAGACTAGGGAGAAGGAGAGGTGGCTATAATTATTATCGATATTGGATCATATCGATATTTTTTCCACTATCCAATATTTTCATATCGATATCCTTCTTCCGATATTTGTTTTCTGATATCAATAATCTGGGGGGATGTTGGAAACGAAGAAAAGCAACGATTATATGATTTTATTCATGAAAATTTGATTTCTATACAGAAACATGAATTTTTTAAACAACTGTTTCTCAGCTCCTAATAGATGGATTTCGCTCAAATTCGGAGGGTAGTTGAGAGCAGACCCTACAATTATCTATGAATTCCGTCACGTCTGAGCCAGTAATTACAGCTACTCCCCATGCGCAAAGTTATGGATAGTGTTTTAATATCCATTGTAACTCCTGAACTACTCGATCGATTTCGGTGACATTTTCACTAACTGCTGCTATACGTCCATGTTACAAAAGTAGGAAGCTATACTGTCCACCCAGCTTCGGAGATGTTTTTAGCGAATTTTCAAAGAAAATTAAGCTATTGCAAGGGCTTCAAAATTTTTCAAAAGATTTCAAAATGAATGGAACTTTTTTAATATCGCAACGTCCCTGCAAGCCCCCATTTCCCTTACTTGTCTAGTCCCTACCTGGGTGATGATGCTTGGTATGCAGGGACCTAGAAGGACTTCCAAGGTCCATGTAGTGATGGGGTTTTGTTTTTCCTTACTATTGAAATATCTATATTTTCTATATCCGATACATTGCACCTATAATATCGTAATATCGGTCATATTCTCGCTATAATCGTTTCTTTTTTAACTAATAAAATCGTTAATAATAACATCTTAATCCAATAGGTTTTAAAGGCATAACATTTCCGACTCAGCTGATCAGGGAACTCAGCTTATAGGTTGTTCAACATCTTGCATACGAGTCTGCAAGCAAGCGAGACATTTTATGTATTTTCTTTTCTTTTCCATATTTCCCCGATAGTTTACGTAACGCTTTTTGGTAACGCTTTTCGATTCTATGTGCCAAAGTAAAGACATAAAATGTCAAAAATAGGAAACTAATATTTTTGTGACCATACAAGAGATACCCACGCAGGAGTCTTACCAATAAGCAAGATGATACACCTTCGGGTAATGATTTGCTTCGTTTTGATGGTAGAAAAGGCAAAAAGTCAATGAGTACAAATTTACGATTTGAACTTAGCACTACACTAGTCCTAATAATTTGAGTCCATCCATGATTTAAATCCTGTACTCTGTATCCATGATGGGCAGAATGATGTACAAATGTTGTCTCGCAAATAATGTTCCTGTCTAACGGCGAAACGAAATTAGGGGGCAGTCGATCGGAGTCTATGACCCATTGGACAAGCCATTTGTCAAACGTCTTTCACCGAGTCAACAGTTAGCAGAACTATTATATTACAGCTTGGTAATGAGTTAGTCTTGAGTAACCTAATAGGATGTGCAGGCGTGGTGGTCGATTCCGACACCAGACACCAATTAGAGGTCAGTTAAGAGACTGAAAGATCCAACAGCTTCCCCTTGACATTTTTATCAAATGCCAGCTGCTCAATTTTCATTTCTCGCTTCGCTCGCACTCAACGAACTGGTCAAGACATTTTGAGACGCTCAAAAAAAGTTCCAGTCAAGCAATCCCACTACTTATTTGACGATAGTATGGACGGATCGCCATCCAATACATAATCTATTAAATAAACAATAATAATAATAATAATAATAATATGAATAATAATAATAATAATGTATATCGATGGCATCATACACGAAGACCTCGCAGCTTTATTCATTTTTGGAAACATTTGCTAGCCATCAAAATATAGAAGCATTTTTCCACCAGCAATATTATAGGAGAGCTGAAAAATTTAGATTTCTACTTGAATAAATAAATCCCATCGTGAACAACAAACTTGGTTCGGTGGAATCGAAAGAAAGTTGCATTTGAACAGCAACAGCGATATTTGATGGAGATTTTGCCAATTCGGGGAGAATTTCAATTCACACTCGTGTTTCTGCTCTTTTTTTCGTTCAACCCTAAAGTCCTTACAGGGAGCGAACGGTTGGTCGTAAAACGCTCCGCAAGGTCTCATTCGACGCTAAAAATTGTGTTCTATTTTAAATCGTTGGGAAGAATATACCTTCCTATTTGAAATTTTCGAGCTAGGGCGTTTTGAAAATGTCATCCCCTATTTTCTACCCCTTAGAGAAGACTCACGGCAACGCCGAGCTTCGCGGCACAACTAGACCCCGAATGGGGCCGGTAAACCAAATTTAATTAATTTTGGTCCATGGTAACTAAGGAAAGTGCCGCGTATGGCGGACGGACGGATTTTTTTGGATTCTACGTATCTTGAAACGTAAAACCTCAAATTTTGAGGGGGGGGGTTAAAATTTTTTTTTTTTTTCGTGCTCGATTCCAAAGGTTCATCATTGAAAATAATAAACCAAAATTCACATGTTGGATGGTGACTTTTACAAAGATGAAGTGATTTCAAGACGAAGGCAGCATAATAAATAAGGCAAAATAATAAACCAAAATTCACATGTTGGATGGTGACTTTTACAAAGATGAAGTGATTTCAAGACGAAGGCAGCGCGTAATTCGAAAGGCCCTCGGATTTTACATTCAGAAACTGCGGAGATCGGATTTACGTGCGGAGGCGCTTCGCCCATCAAAGATTCAACGGCTCTTTTGCTTACCCGAGATCGTCGGTGGTTCGAAACGGGAAACCGATGAGATCCGAGGTGGAAATCCCAAGTTTGGAGGTCTCGAACGTTACGGAATAAATTGATTTCCCAGGTGAAATCGGAGTTTCGGGAGCGCTTTTAAAATGGAGCGACCATCGAAGTTGCGTTCCAGTTGAGACGTGTTTGAATATTGATGGAGCGGATGAAATCGAGATCCCACCTGATCGAAATCACATGTCAACCAAGACGTTGTTCCCCACTGTTGCTAAAATGGAAATACACAGTTCTAAATAACATCCGGTTCAGATAATCCGTGGATTAGGTGCATGGCTCGTCCCTCGAGTGGATTATAATTTGACCCAATTTGGACCATTTCAGTCGTGAAACGTGATGTTTGGCGGGTCGACAGATTCCTCATGTTATCGCTTGAATAGTCGCTATGACTGATCCGAATGCGACGGATATCGCTATATATGGCTCAGAACTACCATCAAATTTAGATACAAAATTTTTTTTTTTTTTGTACATAACTTTGGACCATCGGGTAGTGAGTTGCATATAGTTGAGTATGGGTGAGGTCCTGTTATGTGGTGAGTTGCGGAAGTTCGATTGTTTCCACATGTTGTTGCATGAAAAGTCACTACGACTGATCCAAATGTCTCGAAACTCATGTGGGGCCCGAACTACCATGAACATTAGATGAGATATTAGAGTAAGTAAAGTAAAGTAAAGTAAAGTAAGCAACAATTTCAGGCCGGATTTTCGTCCGTCTGCCACCCCTGGCGTCGCGGACGTCATCAGCTGTCCTCCAAAGGGAGGATCAGAATTGGGTCTGATGATTTCGCTCGTGGCTACTCATTGCCTCACCCCCTTGAGTGGAGAGGGGATCGCCGTCGGCCCGAAGTGATAATACTGAGATGTGTGGTCCCAGCCACGCAGGCGGTCACCCATCCAAGTACTAACCACGCCGCTGAAAGCTTAACTTCGGTGATCTCACGGGAACCGGTTTATTCCACCAGATAAGACCGTCGGCATATGAGACATTGGATGAGTTGTAGGGATATCTTCCCGGCTGAACTGTCATAATCATTTTGCGATTTTTTTTTTAAATTAAAAACCATCGTATGACAGCCAAGTTATTTATTCAGGTAACGTTTCAATACATCATAATGTGGATCCTAATCATACCTATAACAGCATTTCTTATAGGTACTTACTATACACAGCTACATGTTCAATTCTAAGTAGGATTACATGGTGTCTTACCTTTTCAAGTACCTTCAACTTGGAATTTAAGTCACCATGTAATCCTACTTAGATTTGAACATGTAGCTGTGTATAGTATGTACCTATAAGAAATCGTTTAACTCTGTTATAGGTATGATTAGGATCCACATCATGATGGATTGAAACGTTACCTGAATAAATAAATTGGCCTGCATAAGGTGGTTTTTAATTTAAAAACAAAAATCCCAAAATGAACATAAGAGCGAATTCGGACCATTTGTTCGTGAGTTCCTGCGGTTCGTAATTTTCACATTTGAGCATGCGCAGTCACTATAGGACTTACACGAATGAGCATACATTCATATGAGACCAACAAGAGCCTCCCCCAAACTACCATCAACTTTCAGCGATTCTGGATCCATGGTTCGTGTAGTTTTGGCAGTTCTAAGAAATGAGTAAGCACATACATACAGCATTGCGCGACATGCTGTCTTGAGTTTTCCACACACTAAAGAGCCTGAAAGAGTTAAAATTTCAATCTGTGTTCACGATACCTACCTAGACAAAAATGAAGAAATCCCATGTTTTTACATTATTATAGTAAAGCTGGCCTAATGAGTCCGAAAACGAAAAAATAAGTTGTTCATTTTCCCAATTAGGTACAATAATTACAAAAATAACGAGTAGGTTATTTAGTAGTTGGTGAGTACTAGAACTTAGTGATTTAGAAGATATTAAACGGGTCATAAATATTCCAAAATATATAACACTAGGTATACAATAAATGAATAAGTAAAGGCGCAGTGGTAACAGGCGTATATGTAGACACCAAACCGAGGTGGCCCAAAACATACCTACCTAATTAAATTGAGAATGAAAATTTTGATTTTTGAGTGAAAAAAAAAATTAATTTTTCACCTTTCAAAAGTGAATATAATGCGTCGACTAAGTATAAACATCCAAAGCAGAAAAAAATCCAGGTCCTTGAAACTTAATTTATTGGTAGGTACAGTATAACAAACCAATCGGAGCGCTAGAAAAACTCACCGCTGGAACTCTCAAGAACGACAAGTTATGCTTCCGTCTAGATGAACTTTGCCTCATAATATTAGGTAAACTAACTCGAGGTCAACAAAATACTTTACTTACCAACCAAGTGTTTCCTGAGCACGAGTCTGATAGAGTTTGCTTTCTCTAAGTAATAATAAATTAGTCGGACCTTCAGAACAACAAAAAGTTAAGCTTCAGAGAGCAAGTAAGAATATAATTATCATGCTGTCCGACGGTATTTCATTATGCTGTGTTTTCTAGGTCAATCGGCCCGCATTAGAACTTCTAGGGAGAATAATTAGGGTAGTTATAACCTTATTCATTTATTTATTCAGGAAGAATAACTACCCTTCCCCTCATTTCCCAGAACTAACTTGCTAGCATCTTCCTCGCATTTTTGTACCTAGCTTTTTCTGGATGGCGCTCCACCGGTAAGTTGGAATTTCGCAAGGGCGGTTTTTGGGTGAATTTCCTGAGGCTGAATCTCAGAATCTCTAAACTGGTCATGCATGATGGAATTTACAATGCAATAAGTATGTGAATCTACTTACCGCCCCAATAATTACCACAGAATAATATAAGTTTGTAACTTGAAGAACAGCTATTTAGCAGATTCAGGTTTGTCAGTTCAATGTTTTGCGGTAGGTTCAGAAACGACTGATACTGTAAGTAACCTGAATTACTTTATTTTATTTTACTTAGTCCAAACCACCCTAAAATAACCATTTTTCTTGATTTATCAACATCCGTGAACTCGGCCTCTTCCCATTAGATCCCCTGAAGCTGCCCCTGGAATTAGGGATGGATATCCCGCAATACGCATCACGCTGGGTCCCGCGCAATTTGGCGAAGAAATGAGATGTAGGATTGACGGTTTAAATCACGCACAATCCCTCAGCCTCATTTTCAAATTTATTTATTCTCCTTTTTACGAATTTTCGAAGGTTGCAATGGCTTCAAAATTGTAGTTATGCGGATTTCTGAAAAAAAATCTCCGTGGAAATCCGTTTCAAAAACGATTTCTGAAGTTCAAAACTTTTTCATATACTACACTTTGTCTTTTTCGTACTATACTTTGTACTATATAATATTCATAATATCTGATCGATATTAAAAATAAAAAACAAAAAATAAAATTCATAATGTTATAATAATATTAAAAGAAAGGATGAGTTCGTTGGCCAGAAATTTTGAGGAAATTTAGGTTCAATGGACTCCATGAAACCATGGAAATCCGTTTCAAAAACGATTTCTGAAGTTGAACAGTTTTTCATATATTTATGTAAGTATATTCATAATATCTGATCGATCTAAAAAATCAAAATAAAAATATCTCAAAATGTTAATAATATCAAAAGAAAGGATGAGTTCGTAGGCCAAAAATTTTGAGGAAATTACTTTATAAAAATCATTCACAAAATCGGTTAAAAACTGAATTTTTGAAAATTGGCTCATTAACTGGAGCAGAATCACTGGAACTTTCTGTCTACGAAATGAACCATTCTGGAATCGAATAATTTTCAAAATTTGATCCTTTAGAGTCGGTAGGTACTCCGACAATTTTGCACAACGAAAACATCCTTTATTTAGGTATACCTATTATTGAAATTTTGAATTTTTTTATTTATTTTTAGAGTGTACCTAAGATACCGTCTTGAGTGATATATGTATACAAATGAAAAAGTTTAGGAATCGGTTTAGAATGGTCTGAAACAATTTTCAAAATTTAGCATAACTAAAATGCCCATGACAATAGTTGTTGGTTGTTGGTCCATGTGTGGACCAACAGTTGAATTTTCTACGAAAATGCGAGAAAAGTTCTCGTAGTTGAAAAAATTGCTGAACATCGGTTAAGATGATTTTTGAAAACTCGCTCATAAACTTACTCATGCTGCAAGACTGGAACTTTTATTTTCACGTCTACCTATATATTCTACCTTTTGTACCTCTAGTACGTATACCCATTTAGGATTATAATGTATTCTACCTCTATTATTAGTGTTATGTGTCTGAATAGGGTTTCGAGGATGAAATTTAGTCTTAAATGAGACGAACAGGCCACTTAATTGGCAAAGGCCGACAAAAACGACCTCTATGTCCCACCTCTTGTACCTCTAGAACCTATTTAGTAATATCAAGATTGAGATGATCGTATACATTTAGGATCTATATTCTACCTCTATATTGTTATGTGTTTGCGTAGGGTTTCAAGGACGGAACCTATAGCCATAAATGAGATAATCAGGCCACTTGGCAAAGGCCGACGAAAACGGGTGGAAAGAGGAAAGGGCTGAAAAGAGGGGAATAGGGGGGGGGGGGG
>JAEMON010000004.1:3297047-3316687 GCA_030264115.1 Lygus lineolaris | reverse complement strand
CAGGAAATAATAAACCGTTGTGTAATAATTTGCAGCGTTATTATGTACCTACCTATCTAAGTGAATGTTGACTATTGTCTTGCAATATCTATGTGTCGGCAAATAAAACATCTAGATAGATGGTCAGTAGGTAGTAGTGTATTTCACGTTTCTTTCCATTTGTATTGTTTCTCCATACTCCATAGGTAGCTTGTATTTAAGCATTTGTAGCGTTCTGATTGACAAGTTTGAATGTTTTTAGCGATGACAATATCTAGGGTCATGTGTTATATCCAATAATTATCGTCGCATGTGAAAAGTTGTTAAAAAAAACCTTTCTTCAAATTAAGTGTGAATTTCATCTCAGCACACAATTTGAGCCAATTATTTCCACATTTTCAAGATTCAAATATACAAGCAGGAATCGGGTTAATATTTTAGGGTGACGATAATTGGTGCCATTTTCCGATGAACAATGGATTCCTCTTGAAGATAACAAAAGAAAAAACCCGTAAATAGTTTTATTGCTCTAAAAGAATGATATTGATAGTTTTTTTTTTCAGGAAAATTGATGGTAAAATAGAAGCGTGGATTGCTGGCGATTCGAAAAGTACCAATATTAAAAGATTGGTGGTGGAGTCGTAGAATGAGGAAGAAATGAATGAAATACAAGGATACAAATTTGATAAAGCTTTAAGGCTGACAATTACTGGTGCTTTTACACTACATTGTAATTACTTCGATCGATCGTGACAACTCCACGTCGACCAAGTCGATTATGTACCTATCGCTGTCATCGGCCTATCATCCGTTTTTTATTATTGCGGTGGAGCGAAATGTTTGTTTCCAAACTCTGTCATGCGAGTTTTGATTAAAATTATTTTTCCTTTTCCTCTTGTTTTTTTCATCTGACGGCGTGAAGGGTTTGGTTAGAGATAAGTGATACTGATAAGTAATGAAAGTTGAGGATGAGCAAATAAAAACACCAAAATATTCGCAGTCAATTAAAAAATTTTCAAGAACCATTTTTCAATATTTTTGGTCATTTCAACTGTATTTTTTTCAATTCTGAAGGTGCAAAATCCAACGATTTATACGCTGAATAGCGCTCTTAGCGATGGGAACGTGGTGTTCAACCCCCTCTCCTCAACAGGTGATGGAGGTATTGATTAAACCTAGGCCTGCTGCCAAAACTGAGTCTTGAATTTCATGTAATTAGTTATGAGTAAGCTTTCCAAGCCATTACAATCCAAACTAAAGAGAGAACCGAGATATTGCAGGATTTGGAATTACTTCATTCAGACATTTACCAGACTGATCACTTTTAATTATTTCCTTAATTACTTTCAAGTACGAAAATGGAGAAATGAAGAATTCAGTAAGAAAATGGAGAATTTCTACAAAGTTCTCCAATTCTTTCCCTAAATTTCCTACCAGTTTGACCCCTACATTCAAGCCCAAATTAACATTTCAGTGCATAAATCCCACTTTTGTCGTGAACTTTAATTTTATCTCTTACAGAACCCAATGAAGTTTTAAGATTATTTTTAGTTTAACATTTAATGATTAACAGGACAATTCCATTATTTTTCCGACTGTTACGTTACGGTATGAAATTAGACCTCGCGATCGTTAAGTACGTTACGATATAATAAACTGCGACGATATCATCATTTAATGATCTGACTGTAGAACCGTAGGTCTACCGTCCGTTTTTTTCTTTTTTTTTAATTATTATTTCTCTGGAAGACAGAATTCTGCCAATTTCATCCGAAAATTTCCCACAATAATGAATACATATCCACTGTTTCTCCTCCCACAACTTCTCTTAACAAATTCGACACCCCATTCTTACTCCTTTGCTAGGAACCTTATTTGTGGGGTCAATGAGTTCACTACCACATTATCCATTAGTCGCAGCTATACCTTTAATGATAGATTTTTCTTTTGATGAAATTTGTTCATTTATGTGTAAAGATAGTTTTGATCATACGATAGTTTTGATCATCTCTGTTGATCAGTTTTGATCATACGATGGAAAGCGGCTTGTTTGTGAACTGAAGGGTGATTTGAAGTACAGTAGAGCGTCAAAAATCCGGAACGTCAAAAATCCGAACACCTGTTCTGCTGGCAGAAAACCAGTATCGAAGCTAACGCAACCAATAATTAGCGACTTTTTGATCTGAAAGAGTACATTCGTAATTGATTTTGTACAGTTAGGTTTAGAGTGATTCTTTTTGTGTACTGTAACTGCTCAGTGCTCTGTTCGTTTCCATTGTAGTGTACATACACACATACATGTACATTATATATGTACTCTACATATTTCTTCAAGAAACCAACTACAGTAATGTACATACATTCATATGTACTACATAAAAACTATTGTTTTTATTTCCTGTACTGTATTCCAGAACTGTATTTTTAATTATGGGTCTAAGCTGCATTTCTAGGTTATGTTCGAAAATCCGAACAAATCGGTAATCCGAACTAACTATGGTCTCAATTGGTTCGGATTTTCGACGCTCAACTGTACTAATAATAGCGATTGATATCACTGTATGTATCTTTTCTATTCATGAAGAAATCGTGTTTTTTGTTCATCAACAAGATGGACAGATCAGGAAAATGTATCTTCTTTCCACGAAACTTGAAGGTGAATTCAATCAAAGTGATTCTCTTATCACTATGTAATTTATGGAGGAAAGTAGGAAATATGGCGAAATTTGGGACGAGATGAAGATTGAAGGGTAGTAAGCTGGTCGATCAAATAGGACGTCCGAAATGGGACGAAAAATAGGACGACCGACTTTTTTGGAGCCTTTTAGCCAACTTTTTTCATGTTCATCCTAGAACGATGACAAATGTCGTTTGGGGAAAGATGGACGAGACTGTCGATTCTAGGTGGAAGTGGAAGATGAGTATTACGGTATAAATCACGATGCAATATTATAGTATTAAAATAATATAGTGTTTCTTTCCGCTACAAAACAAGACAAATTCTTCTCCCATCTGTGAGCTGCCGCAGCCAGCCGGGTTTAATGAGGGCGCGAGGAACCAATTGAAAAATTGTTCTCATCCTTCGTTCTACGTCCTAATATCACCTAAATCACAATAGGTATGATAGAGCCAAAAGAGACTCCCTACATTATTTTCTAACTTGAATATTTTCTAGTTGAATCTAACTTGAACCATAATTATTAAGGAAACTTATAGGTATTATACACTACCTATTATTATTTGATACTATTCAAAAATTTCAGTGATTTTCACATTAACCGACTCACCTTCCCACCAAAAACGAATACGACTGAACTTGAATTTTTTAAAATCATTCCATTTGCTCAAAAACATACTATACAATGTTTTTGAGCCAGCGAAATGATTTTCAAAAATTAAATTTTACTCATATTCGTTTTTGGTGAGTCGGGAAATGAGAAAATCACTGAAATTTCTAAGTACATCACAGCGAAAACAATTCATTATTTTTTCGGTATTATAGATAGATACCTACTAGTACCTAACCCTTCTAAGTAGATCACTGTTAGTTCTTCTGTGGTTAAAAAAATTACCAACTATTGGGGGTTCACAATCATGTTTCTTCCGTACGAGGTTCCTATTTAAGACAAATTGAAGTAGGTACCATTACCAACCTTAAAATATGCTTTATTTAGAACGAATAGGCACTAAACTCAACTTGATGAAAATATAATAACGATCGCATAAAATCTGCTGATCGTCGAATAGTGATTTGGCCACTTCCGTGGGCAATTGGATCTCTGATCTTAATTTTCATTGTTCGATAAATAACATTATAAACCAGTGATTATTATTATGTTACGTCTCCATTTCAAATAGATAAACTTAATTATTCCTTACATTAACCAATGAACGATAACGGGTCGTCCATTTCGTCGAAAAATACCATTTTTGGGAGCAATGGTAGCTTCCAAAGAACATTTATCCTGAAAATTGTATTCAGAAGCACTGAATTTTTGCAACAATTGAGAACGCGAGTAGTATACTGCACATTCATTTACAGCTTTACGACTGGACCGATTCTGATGACATTCGGTACAGGTCATCTAAAACAGACCCACTGGACACAAAGTGCGAGGTTTGCATTTTTTTTGGTTCAGAAGAAATAATTCAGTTCTGAAGGGGTTGAATAAAATTAATACCAAATAAGAAAGAATTCTTGCCAAGTAAGGCTATGAAGTTTGAAAAATAGGAACAAAAACTTCCTCTGTTCTCTTTATTTTCGTTCATCTGAGACACACCATAGAGCTGGAGGACTTCACGTCATTTGACACTTCTGTTTTGCGATTGTCGAGTCACGAGAAACTCGTTACCTTCCGGCATCTCAAGAAAAATCGACCTCTTCCGAACCACTTCAAGACGCTGTAGCGACGGTCGTGTTCTTGTAAATGCAAATTTCCCTCCGTTGATGCGGTTTACTTGAGAACAAAAGCCGAGCACCAGTCGAGGGGAGCAGCAACTTCCTGGCGAATCTTGAACATCTGTTGGCCCGCAATCTCAAAAGGTCAGCTCCAGGAAGACACCCTTGAATAAATTTATACATTTTGGTAGCAAGCAGTTTTATGCTCAGAAGGATTCATCCCTCTCCTTTCAGCATCTTCCTTGCCTCTTCAATTATCTTTCAACTTCCAGAATTATTTGTCGAAAAGGTGACAATTTCTGAGAGAGTTTCTCCTCTTCACGTCGAAGGGTTTTCAAAATCGGAAAAACTTATGAGCCCTTTGGGAGGTAAACACCGGTTTTCCTCCAAAAATAAAAAGTCCCATTCATGCAGCATGAGCTGATGAGAGAATTTTCAAAGAATCATTTTAACCGATTTGGTGGGTGATTCTTATAGGAAATTTCGAATATACGATATGTTCCTATGTTTAAGATAATAATTGACTAATAGCGTCCTCACAAGAATAATAGCAAACTTCACAGATTCCACGAAAGACTAACAAGTCCTCGAATTTGTGAAGTTTGCTGTTATTCTTGTGAGGACACTCTTAGTTACATGGCATCATATAAAATCCATCAAATCTTTATTTTGACTTTGACAAATTTTACAGGGGAACTGAAAAACTGAAACTGTCTTGTCTTTTGTCTAGCTATCTAGGTTATGCAATGTACTCGAAAATACGAGGTTAAATTGATGGCAGTCATGACAGAACCGGGAGATCGTCACCACTCGTCACGTTTGGGCTTCTTTTGAACAAAATTGAATCAATATTACTCGTATTTTGGCATTTATGGTTGAATGCTTTCATCATAATTTCTTTTTTTTTATTGCCACTTTATTGTGATAAATCACTATCAAGTGTGATACATACAATCTATATATACTTTCCACATGTCACGTGAGCCATTCATAATGACCAAACAAAATGCAAAACATTCCCTAGACTGCCTAACACGTCAGTTCGTTGTCATTACACAACCTGTGAAACTCTTGTATCTGTCTGTGTGTGTTCTAACATACGAGGTTTTCAGTCTTTTCTTTCAGGTTTTTCAATCTTTTACTTCCCATTTCGTCGCAGATGCCTACGCAGTTTTCTTCTATGCCTCTAGATGGCAGAATAATCGTTTCCCGCCAAAATTCGAACACACAGGATGATGGGAAATGAGGTTTTCATTTCAAAAAGATAAAAAGTTTATTTTCAGCAAAAAGTTCAGTTACGAGGTTTACATGATGTGATGCTGAGCTGGCATAGTTACAGTGTTTTTCTGCTGCTATTCTGTTTGATGTAGAGTTGTTATAGTTTACTGTAACAAGGCAGGGGAATTTTCAAAAAATATTCGTAATATGGTGTAAAGAAAATATTTGGAGGAGAATAGGAAAACAGGTTACATTTCAAGGCAAATTAGCTGTTTTTTTAATAGACCGAAAGGATACCTAGGTAATCTCTGAAAAGTAAAAATGCAAGAGGACATTAGCGAATTTTTGAAGAAAATAAAGATACTGCAATGGCTTCAAAATTAAATTATAATATATTAAATTAAATACCTATATTTATATTTTTTGGCAGTTTGCCGATGATGCTGAGTGCGAAACTTTCAGACGAGTTATAGGTTTTATATTTGTGTATTCTGTTCCCTATCAACAAAACAATATATTTATTTATATATGTGTGTCATTCCAGACACATATTATCTGACCGAGGAGTCGAGCTAAAAATCTGAAAAAATGTCAATAATATCAAAATAAAGTTCGTTAAGCAGAATTTTTGGAGTACTCCAAGGGTTCAAATCTTGAATATTTATTTCAAAAATCGCCAAAAAACGTGTTTTTTGAAGGTTTTTTGTGTACATTACCATCTTAAACATAGGAACATAAATATATGGTATATTCGGAATCAGCGAGAAAGATTTGAATGATTTCATATGAGCCATCTAGCTAAGAGTGTCCTCGCAAGAATAATAGCAAACTTCACAGATTCGAGGACTTGTTAGTCTTCCGTGGAATCTTCACAGGTTCGAGGGCTTGACAATGTGTTCCATGGATGCTGACTCATCCTCTCTACCGTAAAATTGCAAAATCTTCCCTCTGATGGCCATTTAATGAACTATATACTTGCCTTCGTCTCCACAAGATAAACTAACCACTTTGATTAGTTGAATTCCATAACAAACTCAAAACCGGTAATTTTTAAACGTTATAGTATTCCACACGGGTGCGACTCTCAATCTTGAAGCTCCGACCTGAAGAATGGTACTTACCTGTAGTTAAGATTTACCACCAATTTACTTACGTCTACAATAATGATTCATGTTTCACACCAATAAAACATTTTTCCCTAGCTGATCTGAGAATCATTGGAATGATTTTAAAGACAATTTGTAGTTTGCTGTGTTCGGTTGAGGGAGAAGAAATACGGCAGATCCTCGTATAGGTATTATTTTATATTTGCCAAGCCCTTTCACTCCTTCTGAGCTTCTGAGCCTCGACAATAGCCCTGATGACGCTCGGATGGATTGAAAGCGCTTGGCAAATATAAATAATACCCATACGAGGATCTACCGTATTTCTTTTCCCTCAACCCTACACAGTAGACGAACACTAAAGGGCACCTACAACTACTACGTAGACTGCAATTTGTTCAACTGAGTTTGCCGGAGTAATTTTTCAATAAACCATTTTTTAACTTTTTGAGACGTTGATTTTTATTTACTTCATTTGGAGACAATTACGGTAGGCAGTTGATGCATTTTGTGCTTGAGAAATTGGACTTAGCGTTGCTCTGCACTACCATAAGAACCATGTGTGATAATTTTGTGATATTTCCACAATGCTCTTGTAATTAAAAAGGTCCCAAGCAGGCAGCATGAGTTGATGAGTGAATTATCAAAGAACCGATTTCCAGAGATTTTTGAACTAGGTATGGCAATTTTTTTTGTATTTGATGGATTATTCTTATAGGGAATATTGTGCTAACAACAACTATTGAACGAACAATATTTATGTCATCAACAAATCCTCAAAAACCTTTTTTAAAGCTATTTTCGACCATACCTAAGTATGTTTTCAAAATTTGACTCCTAAGAGTACCCCGATAAATTTGGCCTTTCTCTTGGTATTATTAACATTTTGACATTTTCGTGGATTTTGATCCGAGGGTCAAATATCGTTTGGAGTGGCACATACATACTGTGTATTCACTGTGCATTAATTTCTTTATTTTTTTAAATTACGGGCAAGCCCAATTACATTTATAAATACAGCAGAACAGTGATTAAGCAAATCAGAACAACATAATATAAAGTGTAAAGTAAGGAAACACCAGAGAAAAAAATAAAATAGAATAATAACGGAAAGAGAAGAAATTTACCTATAGGCACCATGAATTTACACAGAAAATGGCTAAATGAAATCCTTAACTGCGGTTAATTAAGGATTTGAGAGTGGTGACTTTATGCAATTTAAAGGTACATTAGAGGATTGAATAGGGTAATTTAGATTGAACTGAAGTACCTAGTTCACAACTCATTGATTTCTTCCAAACTCCGTCCTAGAGGATTTTTGAAATGAAAAACTTGGAATTTCTTTTGATTAACATTGAATATGATTTTGAAATGGTATACTCAAGTCGGTATATTTCGTAAAGCTTCCAACAAGCGATAATGTGTATGTGACTAAGTACATGTCTAAATACCGTATTATTCCCCTGTAGTAGGCAGAGTAGGTACCTCTCAACTTAATATATTATACCGCCCCATTTAAGGGCCAAAGTGGAATCCAAGCTCCCTAATCTCGTCATTCAATTAACGGAATGCGGGTCCTCCTACGGCTAAGTGGGACATCCCAGTTCACTAGGCAGTCAACCGCGCACAATACGATGGTCACATCGTCGCCCACTTCTCTATACGTGTGGATACATTATTGTGGACAGAGTTCCAAGATAAATACCAATATTGGACAGGTCCCGACGTAACCTTACAGAAAATAATCTGCCAAGTGGAAATGGCACATAGCTTTCTCGCGACTAAGAAAATTTGAACGAAATCGGAAGAAAACTGTAGTTATTGGGGCTGTGACAACAAATATGATTGGATTCCACGTTAGCACATGCGCAGAGTCTGCTCCTGATTTAATCATGAGGAAATTCATATGGGACCTCTGGAAGTTATGGGTGTCACAGCGGCGAGGTTATATGTGTTTGATATCACATGCTATGGGGTATAACATGTGGAGTGAGCTCCTGAATGTATTATTTATTTATTTTATTTGTATTTATTTATCCCTCTGCCCGGAACATCCGTCATTATGACGGGTACCGTTCAAATTTTCTTAGCCAGGGGCGGGTGCGGTACCATCTGGGGGCTGACACTCCGTGACATCTTCAGTTGAACCAGTGCAAGTATGGAGGGAGCATTGGCAGGCTGTTGGCACTCGTCACTCAGCGATAATTTGCATTTTTCTCTAACCTTATCAGTCATTATGACCGATGTTCCCTGTATAGCAATAACGGGTATTCCGTGTAGAGCATGATTTTTATACCAGTAAAATGACGGGTGATCTGTTAGCACCATGATTCTTCAAGCAATCATCTTAATCTACCACATTTATGTACTATTCCTAACATTCTTTCATTGTTATTTAGGTACAGGGCACTAACCTAAAATAGATCCTAAAAAATTTCCGTTATCCACCTGTCATCCACGCATGACATGGTCTCCCATCTGTCCAAGTTTCATTAATGTTTGAATTTGAAAAAAATGTAAGGCCGTTGTTTTTTTCAACTCACAAATGTGTTCTTAATCACCCAATGCAGTTGCTGAAGAGAAAAAATCTATTGACAAGTATGAAAACTCCATGAAAACGAATTTTCCTGTTATGGCAGTCATTATGACCGGTGTTCCTTGTAATGAGGTGCAAGAAGATGTTCCGGGCAAAGGGTTATTTTCGTAACCAAATTTGTTCAGGAAGTTCAGAAACAAAAAACACGAGTGGAAATTTCAATTTTGAGGGACAAAAAGTTGTTCGATCCCAAATCAGAAAACAAAGCCCGATCCTAAGCAGACATTTTTTTCCTGCGACAGCACCACATTTTTTGGCCGATAAACTCAAATTTGGACATTTTTTAACAATGATGACCACATCATTACCCACTTCTCTACGTGTAGCTACATAATTTAATATTATCACTATGGACAGCGTGTTATTCCAAATACAACAAATATTAGCCAGGGTCTCCCAACTAGTACAGCCTACATAACCTAACAGAGGAAGATGGGTTAAACCTAACTGAAATGGGATCTGCCAATGTTTCTTCTTTACTTTTTCAATTGAATGGTCTCAATTTGAGCTTTCCAAAAAGTTGCTACATGAGGGGTATCTGATGAGCGAAAACGGTTCTTTTATTTAGAACTTGCTACTTAAGATTTACTATATCACAATATGCGTTCTTTCCACCAGTTTTATGGCCAAACTTGTCGGAATTTCGAGCTGAAAATTGGAAAAATGGGGTTTTTAGAGTTCTGAATCCGAAGAGTGGACAATTTCTATTCATGCGCAAGTCCCATTTTATAATAAGAATAGTGAAACTCATCACACATCCCACAGATTTGTTAGAGGTGTATACCGATAATACCACATTTTCTGGCCTATAGCAAATCAAATTGACCACTTCAAACCCATTCATCCTAAGTTTTGACCACATCTTCTGAATCGATCAGTGGTATGCACTTGGCGTACCCGCCCCGTATTCGGCATCAAAACGCCTTATCACTTGGTAGGGTTTTTTCGCTCTTTGGTGGCAGAGCGTGACGTCATCAGCATACCTAGTGATACTGGCGCATACCTGCGGATATTGGCTCATAAAAACGTTCTTGAACATGCTAAACCTCGATACCACCTGCCCCAATTGGTAAAACATTCCGCGGATGCAGGCAACGGGTTCTTCGGGCGCATTTTATCCGAATGAAGCTATCTGATGGTAATGCAGGCAGCTTCGGAATTTCATCACACCTGTGGGACTGTTGTTGTTCTCCTTCCCACAATTACCATAGTTGAATTCTCCTACAGCGGCGCAATATGGAATGAACGGACGTAATTCATGGTTATAATATTGTTATGTAATCCGCCGGATTCCAATTCTTCATAGTATATTAGTAATCATTAGGGCTCGGATCGATATGCTCAATAAAACCTCCACATTATGCTCATTCAACTTCTTATTTATGCTTTTATATGCTCCAATCTCCTTACAATATGGTTAATCATCAGATCCAGTCTACAAGCACTGGGAATGGTGAAAAATATTTCAATAATTGATTTATACTACCTATTTATTCTCTTATAGAATTTACATAATTCACTGATATTTTACCTAATTCTTTCTGTTACACCGAACGACAGCACCTTTTCAATATTTACTCCAATGTACCAATGTACACAGTTCGTTAACGAATAATCGGGACAGCAGGACTCAGAAAAGCACTACAACTAGGTTTCTTGATCCCACCACTCCCCCCACCATGTTGCAAAACAGGTATATAGGAGGTAGTACCAGTTAGTTTTCTCCAAATATTTACTCCGAATAGGTCAGGGAGTATTGTTGACTACGCCCAGCCTATTCCAATAGAGAGGAGCTTATTAAGCCAGGTATTCGGAAGGTAGTGTACAAAGAAAGGGTAAAGTTGTAGTGACATGTAATCAAAACGGCATTCTTGATGCTAACTTGACCTAAGGAATGCATGGAAAATTTGAGCAAATTTCAGAAACCGTTTTTCAATCATTGATAAACGGTTTCTGAAAAAAATTATAAAACATTTTTTTTTAATGATTAATGATACACTTTTTTTAAAAGGAAAGGAAATCAAAATCCAGATACAAAACAAGGAAACAAAACCAGAAATTTTGGGTATTTCCACGAACACCCCTCATTTATACTTATGCTTCTATTCCCAGAATAGCCCATATATTATGTCAGACCAGCCCATATATGTGTGACTTCAGTTCTGATAACGTTAGGAAGCTGGTTCTGATGCATAAATGCTTCTTTTGAGGAGTACGTACAATTAACAAGTAAAATATGCCCGTATGCCCAAATCCGACCTCTAGTAATCATCAACCACACAACTCCAAACCAACGCTTCAGAAATTACCTGAAGCCACTCCCATCCCCTACCTAATTGTTTAACCTGAAATTCTGCGGAAGGACCCTTTGGTCCTCAGAATTGACCATGGCCGGAGGGGTCAACCACTTATTTAGTCTGTGGAACACTCTTAAGATTTAGGTTGATATGATTACCCGACAATCGGCCCCCAAATAAAATAATTCTATTTCGTTATTATTTTTTCATGATCTTATCAACCTATTCCATCCCTCGGCGGATTAATCCAAAGAACATAAATTCTCAAGTTTTAGTTCGGTTTATAGACCTATTAGTCTACCTCAGTCTTATTCCGTCCAATTTAGTACTGTCTAATCCAATTTACTCTGATTTAGTTCAGTCTAGTCCTATTTACTACAGATTAGTCCTGTTTAGTCCAATTCAGTTGTATTCAGTTCGAATTAGTCCTATTTAGGTCATTCAGTTCAATTTACTCGCACCTGATTTAGTCCTATTTTAGTTCGATTTATTCCAGTTCAGTCCTATTTAGTCCAACATAGTCCGATGTAGACCAGCTTAGTCTTATTTAGTCCAGTTCATTCATATTAGCCCAGCTTTGATTAATTTAGTTCATTTAGTTCAATTTATTCCGAGACAGTTTTAGTCCTGGAATATTTTTGACATTTAATGTCTTTGCTTTGGCACATTAAAATAAAAAAATGTCACGAAAAAGTGTCCTCGAAAAGCGTTACCGACGAGTTACCGACTTGACGATGCCCAGGATCTGGATCAGCTGAATGGCTCTTAAAGCTAATTTCTATTCTTTACACTCTAGGAAGCTGTAATTTCATACGCAGCCTCTTTAGGACATTTACTTGACGATGCCCAGGGTCTGGATCAGCTGAGTGGTGGGAACTAAAGACAAAATGTCCCAATGTGTTGCAGACTCGTATGCAAGAGTTTTAGTTTGGTAACGCTTTTTAGGCCGCGGTTGACCTCTCTTCATGGCATTGCTTACGATTTCGAAGGGAGCGGAGGAAGAGAAGTCAAGGGTTTCTCGTGTACCTACCAATGCGGTTTTATACGATTTATTTTTGAAAAAGATAAAAGTAGGTATTAATAAATATAAATATAAATGAATAAAAATAAAAATAAAAATAGAAATATGAATATTAATATAAATATTATCTGAGTAAAAATAAAACCATTATTGTTACCTCTATACTTTCCACTTAGTTTCAGAAATGCGGTTTTGCTTACTACGCTTACTGGTGGGTGGAGGGGGGTGGGATTTGCTTACAAGAGGGTGGGGGTACAGAAAGGGCGGAAATCTGCTCATGTAATATTACATGGACGCCTTCCTACGAATGACTGCATGGAACTTTGTGGTACCTGTCAGACTGTTGATGAACGTTTTCGAATCACAAGAACCGCGTCGGCTTCAGAAAATTATAATCGGTTTGCGGCGCCTGCAGCCTGCAAGAGCTTCTGTAATCTACAGAGACTTGCCTTCTGTAATCTTGGGGTTTGATCAAAGCTGACCCGCTTCCTAGAGTGAAACCCGTGATTAGCTCGTGCCCCACATTAAACCGCGCTGAGCATCTCTCGGACGTTATAATTTAGAAGTTATTATATAGGTTCATGTAACATCGACTATATAATATGGTTGATATATAAGTACTCGAACAACTCATCTCGAAAAAAGGTTTGCCAACTCGGTACGGCACATAGTTTCCTCGTACCTACGCCAAGTGAGATCGTGTTTATACAATTAAGTTGCAAAGTTATGGACCACCATACTCACCCTTGATAGAAACCCGAAAAATGGCCATATTGGCTAGTTTTAACACTGGTTTCGGCCCTCATGATATAACGTATTGTCCTGGAGACGAGGGGTATTGGAAGTTGTTTTTGCTTGGTAAAAGAGTGAATTTTGACAAATTCCTTAGGGAAAAGCTTTCAAAAAAAGCTTTAAAAAAAGACGATTTTCTCCTATTTTGCTGTTTTTCTATCCACGATGATACTGAATACCTACCCACCCCATGTTCTTACACCTGAGACAAATCATATTAGCTGCCCATTTATTTAAAAAAAAACTCGAAAATTTAAGTTTTTCACCATTGGAGCCGCTCAAAAACTGTTTTGGTTTAAAAAAAAAAGAAAAAAAGTTGATGACCTAAGAGTTCTGCGTCGAATGAGACCAACGCCAGCTCACCTAGTCCGTAGTAATGATTTTTCGTGATTTTTCGAATTTTTCAGTTTTTTCGACTTTCCCAATCGTGAATGCTGTCAAGGTTTATCGGTTGGAAGCACAAAATTTGGCGGGTTATTACTACAGCGATGTCTGGATCTACCAAGAAAGCAACCCTGTAAATGGACTTTTAAAGAATAAAGTGGGTATTTTGACCGGAAATAGCGCCCAGTCTACCAGATTGTTGTACTAGACCTTTGTTAGAAAGATACGCGTCATACTTATCATTATAATTTATACTTGTTAGGTAGGAATCTATAATATCACTATCAAGCTTTAACCGTTGGACGGATTATAATACAGTTTTTGCCAATAGCTCATAGTATTGGCCGAAGAAATTTTATGGCTAAGGGCTAGGTATTCGTTTCAGCTCCTCAATTATATCTTATATCCGCGTTAATTTGTTCACATAGTGAAGCATCTACATTGTTGGCACGCTGTTAATAATGGCTTTAACAACGTTCAACATATTTCCGCCCAAAGGGGGCTACAGAGTTTATTAAATTATACCTACCTAGACATTCCGGGTAAATTATGGGTACATATTTTATACCATTCCTTTGGTCATAATACGAGTACATCTTTCAATATCGACTTGATTATAAAAATAATGGCAGTTCCGTAGAAACTGTGCAAAATTTTCGGTGAACTAAGAGAAACACTATCTTTCTTAGATTTGTTCATTTTTCTAGGGAAAATAACATCATTCCAAGTCGAATGGTACACAGTACCCCCCAGTAATATACTACCTACCCACATAATGATGCATTAGAAGTCATATATATGCAATAAATATGACATATATATTGCATATAGGTATATACGAAATGGGACGAGCCCCAACTAAACACTAAAACCTGTAAGTATAAAAATTTTACAGACGTACTTAATAATAATAATATTGTTACATTCACGTAAATGTTGTATTAGAATTATCATACATAACTAGGTATTAAAAAAATTTGAAATTCTTCTGACTACCTAACTTATTACCTAACTCATAACTGACTTTCGATGTAATTAGTGTAATTACTATGTTACTCTAGATGAGCTGTATTATTGTGCAGTTGGCTGAATAAGGTGGCTGAGTAATCACCGAAATATAATAACCTACCTCTTACTTGAGAACGTTTGAAGATTCCGACTAGACTTTCCAAAACGGAAAATGGTTCAACCACCAACAACCCGATACAATGCAGAAATTCACCTTTTTTTAATGAAATGTGTCATTTTTTAAGTCTTTTTACCTGATTTTTAACTTCCAAAATTGTACTTCAAATGCCCCCTATGTAAGGTCCTGAGTGTGCACAACGTGAGAAACCTGAAGAACTGATTAGGGGGGGGGGGGGGGGGGGGGGACTGATTAGGGGGGTTTTAGATAATGATGAACACCACACACTTGATATCATCAATACAAGGTGCCAAAGCACCTAACCCAATGGAGAGGGATCCTTTTAAAAACGTAAGCTGATAAGCAACGATTGAAAATAATACAGGCTGAGGAAGTACCAAAATAGTGAAAAGGAAAATAAACTGACTCCAAAAATCAAGGATAAAGAAAATGTTGTTTTTTTTTCATCTACATTCAAGGGTTTCCCAACCAAATTTTGTTTTTTCTCATTCAAATTTAGTTATTCCTCATATAAAATCCATTTTTTTTTCCAATGAAGTTCAAGACAGTAATCTATCCACCTTGAATCTGATTTGGAAAAAATTAAGTAGGTAGGTAAAATTTGATTGGGAAAAAAAGTAAATTTGAACGGGAAATGCTATTCCCGCAACGAGACATTTTTCTAACGATTTCCAACAAAATTCAATGGGACCAGGGTCTGAAAAACGGGACTGTCCCGTTAAATGTGGGACGTCCGGCAGTCTTATTGTAGGGAGGAAGGTACTTGATGAAGTCCATTCAGGAACTTACTTGAAATAATAAAGTCGGTTATCAGCTGTGGCGTGGACGGTCCATCCCGGCTTGAGATGTTCTTGTATTGACTGAAGAGTCACAGGGCCGTCAGATGAATACTGCAGGTTCGGGTTCCAGGCGGATTGTAGCAACATGGGCAGGCCATACAAAACCACAGTATTAGAAACACGGTAACAATCCCGATCTAAAACCGATTTTCGAACGAATTTAATCCGAATTTATCGGTTTAGTTGGGTAATTTTGGTTCAGTACATCACAACGCACATCCGCACAATTTTGTACATCATTCATAGCGAGTTTGAGTGGGTTTTGACATTTTTTTAAATGATGTTAAGGGTGGTTTTTGGGTTATGGGTTGGGGCTGAGAGGGTGGAACGTCCCTTGCACAGAAGGGTTGGAACCGCAGGGGAGCTCGATTACCCGGAAAAACGGCGCTGCGCCGTCAAAAACGCATCGTGTGAAATCGACTCGCGGTCAGTAGTACGAGTGACGAGAGGGCGAGAGCGACGAAGTTCCCGCTCGACGGATGAAAAAGTCAAAGAGTTGGAATGACTGAAGGACCGGAGCTCGGCGGGTGTCTGAGTTGATCCGACTACACCGGACGGCAGCTGCGATAAAACTGCACTGGCGCCGTCGGCGGCGGCGGCGGCAAGTTCGGGAACTCCCCCGGGAAGTCGCCGCAGGCGCGCGGGCGCCGAGCCGATGGTGGAAGTCGTCGCGCCTAAAATCAAACCCACAGCATCCCACTGTCCCTCCGGTCCGTTGAGGAACCAACTGTTTCGTTCGAATCGATAATATCATCTGATTCTGAAGCAATCTAAGGGGGGGGGGGGGGGGGGGGGGGGGGGGGGGGGGGCTCACAGTAGGGTTGACGCTATTCAGCATCGTTCAAAAACGTCTGCCAAGTTGGGTGGGCAGTAAAGCTTCCTCACTTTAGTAACATGACGTATACAGGGTGCCTTAGGTTTGAGTAGAGAAATTTCAGGGATCGATTCTGCAACTAATTTTCAAGAAAAGAAGAAGAGTTTTTTGTTAACCCCCTATTTCCGTGAGTTTTTTCGATTTTAAGATTTTACGGGTTAATTTCCTACATAAAGGGTCTCCTAGAAATCCTCTTTTCAACTCCTTATTTTTTGAGTTTTTTCAATTTTAAAATTTTGTTGTACAATTTAAGATTGAACAAATCGTCTACGATTTGTCTATTCATTCTAATGAATAGCCTAGAAATTGGAGTTAAGAGCCGCTCAGATGTTTCTGGCCTGATACGTCATCAAGTACAAGTCCGAAGTAGGCCGCATTCTACATTACAGCTTCATTGAGTGAATATAATAGAAATTGGATTTATGAGAATCTCAGCTGATTCTGGCCTTATAAATCCTCATCAAGTACAAGTCCTAAGGAGGCTACATACCAAACTATAGCTTCATATTTCAAATAGCTTAGAAATTAGGAACATGCACAACTTTGGGGTCGATATTCGTTCCTCGATTTCTTAACGTTTTCTGGTACTAAGCTCATGGCAAAAGCATCCTGCTAAAAAAATTTTTTTTAAATAGAATCATAGAATCGATTCCTCAAGTTTTCTCAACTTGACTTTATAGTATGGCAACTCATTTACAACACTGTTCTGAATGCGATTTGACTCTTCTGACGAAGATGGAGGATGAAGCGAGGCATCAGAATCATCCCCCCAGATGAATATTGATCAGCATGGTTTTGGTTTCGTGTTCCTGACTATCGATCGACTGTTAGTCGGCAACAAAATCCTGAAATCCTTGATAGCTAGATAGGTTGGGGAGACACAGCATCTAATGTTGATCGGGGAGGTTTCGAATTCGTGCTATCTAACGATTAGCTTGATTGCTAGCGTGTTCTCGTCATTACTGAGAAACACCAACTTGGCAAACGAAGATAAGCTGGGCCAGGAAACGATCGTCGAAAAGACCTGAGATTCGAAAGAAAATTCAGTAGATCTACAAGGAGGTTCAAATATGCGGGATAGTATACATGGTATGTAGTGTAGTATGTAGAGTAGTATGTAGTGTAGTATGTAGTGTAGTATGTAGTATGGTATGGTAGTGTAGATATGGTCGTTAGGGTGGGTTAGGAGGGAGCATGTATTGTGCTGCAGCCTGGTGGGTGCGGATTTAGGTTCGTCTCTAGTTGGTGAGAAGTTGGAACCAATTCAATGTTGTTTGTGGGTAGCCATTGTAGACGTACTATTGTGGGTTGAGGGTGGAAGAATCTTGGCTATCTTCCTGTTTAACTTTGGTTTATTCCATTATCCAACATATTTCGCAACTGCGTGTTGCCTCATCAGGGATCGATGTGTAAGTTTATTGTGCAGGCTTGTCCGCCTAGTCATTAATCTTAAATTCTGGTGCATGAGGGGTTCTTGTGTGAAGACCTTCTACAAGTTTATACAGTTTTGTGCGGGCTTGCACGCTTGTTTTCAACAATAAGTTATTAGGGTACATGAAGTGCACAGATCTCATCATCATCATACGGTTAATAAGGTTTTTCACCAACTTTTTCGTTATCTCGATCAATATTGGAGCTTGATTGTGTTCCCATACAGAATCATGGTGGTAAGTTTGGAATACCTGGTAATATTGCGATTAGAGGTGGTATGGCGATACACATAAGTCTTTTTTTATTATAAAAATTGGTAAAAAGGGAACTGCAATGTGCTTGAGATTGAGGCTCTACATTAGGATCCATCCTAATGTAATCCATCCAACCCACAATAGTACAATTCAATGTTTTCTCTCAAATACTTGCGATAAAACGTGTTCTCGTGCAGTGAAAACCCGGAAAGTTTATTGATACGTGAAAGGGGAGTAAGATGGTGCCTCGCTACAGACCACAATGCGAACATTTCCTCCAGATCGACAAGAAACAATGAAAAGTTCAGTTTTGCGGATGTG
Organism: Lygus lineolaris; assembly: GCA_030264115.1. Taxonomy (NCBI): domain Eukaryota; kingdom Metazoa; phylum Arthropoda; class Insecta; order Hemiptera; family Miridae; genus Lygus; species Lygus lineolaris. The sequence continues at coordinate 3,298,032 of JAEMON010000004.1, read as the reverse complement.
ACTAAGTGCAAGTCAGGTGGGTGGATCTCTGTGCGCCCCTCAAGAAGCTTCCCTTTGATTCATCTTCATGGGAGTTCGAGGATGCACCAGCAATGCGTTACAATAGCACGTCAATTCAGATGCCAACCTCTAGGAATGTGGATGCGCACAAATTTTACTATTGAAAACGCATTGACCTACAAGACTGGAAGTCTTATTTCAAGGCAGTAAGAAACACCTTGGGTTTATGTCCACAACATGAATGTCAAAGAGCCCAGATGCAGCTAGTCCTCTATTGCAGCAGGATTTGTGAACCACAGAGGGTGACGTTACTTGTTGATGTTTCGTGAATAGGGGTGTTCAAATTAAACAAACCAATTAATCCATCGATATATAATTATCTTCTTTAGTAGACTGTATACATTTTAAATAAACAAAATAATATTTTTCAGCGGGATGCTGTGCGACTCTGGAAATGAACAGTTTACCTATTTTGAGTTGATTGTAGGTCCCTAAAGAGCTTGTTCACAGTTGAAGAATGATTGAAGGCGTGAGATGTCGCAATGACGTTTCAAATAGGTAAGTTGAAGAAGTTTTATAATTTTATATTAATAAAATTGGGTGGTCTGACCGGGATTGATGCTGGGTCCCTCGTGGTGGCCAGAACCAGAGACTGGACGATTCTGTTTCCGCAAGGCCAACGGCCTTCTGATCAACGACGAAGCTCGTTCCTTTCCAACCAGAATTTTGAGGTACAGCGAAAATCCGGTATATGAACCAGGTCCAGAACCAGGGAGAACGTCCAACCAGGGAGAACGACGGAGACCAGTAGGTATGGATGCCTACGAAGAATCAGAGGCTCAAGAGGGGGCCTTTCAAGAGGGCTTGCAGGAGACTGAAAACGGAGTGCTGAGGAGGGGATCCTTGGCAAGACATGGACTCGCGAACCTGAAGCTTCTCCTCCAATCAGTTGGACTACGATATTTTTTATTATTGCAGGATAAGC
>JAEMON010000004.1:3255111-3271197 GCA_030264115.1 Lygus lineolaris | reverse complement strand
CCCCCCCCCCCCCCCCCCTATTTTATTGCAGATACTAATAAAACGTGAAATTTCAGGTGTAAGAAAAAAAATTTCGCAAAAAAGGGCGAAATAAGCGCACGCGAGTATTTTGTGAACACGATTTTGGGGTGCTTAATCACAATGGATAGTAACGTCAATTTCTCGATGTAGGCGGATTTGAATTTTGTGATTTCCAATGCTACCTTTAAAATTCCACTACTTTTTGAAGTAAGTTAGGCAGGAATATTCATATTTAAAAAAGAAAAAAAATGGATTTCAAGAGTGATAAGCTTCCTCACTTAATTAGCTGTGAAAAAATTATGATTCAAAACTTATTTTCTATCCCATAAGTACATCAGTAGCGCTGCTGAAACTTGATAGCTGACACCTCTCCCGTTCACACATAGATGTTATAAATTTCGGTTTACCTACCTAAAGCTTATTGGCGAGCTCAATTTTCGACTCACCTGATCTGGGAGCTAATTTAACTACTCATTGTCAGCCAATCTGGGATCTCGATTTTAGACTAAGCAGATCTATGAACTCTATTTTGGACTCGATTTGTGAGCGATTTGGAAGTGCTCTGCCAGTACTGAAATCTATAGGGGACCATATAAGCCTGAAACTAACAATTCCTGAAAATTTCATCAAAATCGGACCGTGCAATAAGTTTTGGAGTTTTGGTATAACGAATTGACTACAGACATGCAGCGAAATTTGTTTAGAAACTTTGAAACATATGATCTGATTCTGATAAAAATTTCCATGGATTGTGAGATGGAACCTCCAGTCGGCTCCTATGAGATTCATCGCCGTCTGACTAATAGTAACTCGAGAAAATTTTAAATTTGGTGGACAAAACTTGTTTTTTATGCATGCACGATCATAAGGCTTCCCTATCTTCGGCATTGAAGAAGAAAAACATCAAAATCACGTATGATGCTCGATAGGTCCAATACAACCATAAAACGCGATGATATCACATTTACGCACGCTTTGTGCGCTTTTTTTGGGTAATTTATTCATGAAATTTTACGTGGAATCTTAAAGTCTGAAATGGCAAATAGGTGTTAAAATTTGAAGAGAGAAAAATATGCGAAAATGTAATGCTTAGATATTACGGTAAAGTAAACAAAATTACGGCCGATTTTTTTTTTTTTTTTAATTTTTCACTTGGAGAAAGGCATAAAGCACCAAGGATATATATGTACAAGTCAGAAAGCACGCGAATAACACATTTATCAAGGGGCATTTGAAAAGGGCAGATAGCGACCATCAACCAAAAGTGTAGGTGGCAGGTGCTTCTGGTTATGGGATTCGACACACGTGCTCAGGAGGGCAAATCCCACGTGTCCTCAACCACAAAAAGCGTTGGTTCCAGGAATGAAGGAAAACCCAACGAAATTTCCACACTCCTAATGCGTTTAGATGAAGTATCTTGCTTTGATAATGTGAAAAAATTGTAATGTCGTTAATTTGTCACTACTGATTTCACCTCAAACTACGATGTTTAACCCCATTTTAACCCTTTGAATGACACGTAGGCTTTTTTGACCCATGAGGGCAATTGAAGGGGTTGCATTGGCAACACTAGGGCTCATGAGAGGCCTGAGCGCCTCCGTAAATTCCTTTCAGTTAGTTGTTGAGTGACTGGTGAGGTTCTAGTTGACTGACTGGTTCTAGTTGAATCTGTAGTTGAATTCTAGTTGAATGACTGGTGTGGTTCTAGTTGACTAACTGGTTCTAGTTGAATCTGTAGTTGAATTCTAGTTGAATGACTGGTGTGGTTCTAGAGCCCTGAGCCCTGAGCAATGCGTTTAGATGAAGTATCTTGCGTTGATAATGTGAAAAAATTGTAATGTTGTTAATTTGTCATTAGTGATTTCACCTCAAACTACGCCGTTTAACCCCATTTTAACCCTTCGCATGACACGTAGGCTTTTTTGGTCCATGAGGGCAATTGACGGGGTTGCATTGGCAACACTATAGAACTCATGAGAGCCCTGAGCGCCTCCGTAAATTCCTTTCAGTTAGTTGTTGAGTGACTGGTGAGGTTCTAGTTTGACTTTTCTTATTCTGGAAGACTGAGTCAAAAAACTTTATTGTAAAAGAGAACTACTATGTTCATTTTGTCGTCATTTCAAGATGTATTTTGTAGACTTTTTTGTAGATCTATTTTGTAGATTTTTTTTGTCATTTTGTAGACCTGTGCAAATGAACAAAAGTAAAAAAATAAGGCTACTTCTTTATTCGAAGAAATATGAATTCTGTTTCATTTATTGAAGAAAAAATAAATTTCAAAAATTGTTTTCTAATAATTATGTTGAAATTGGTTATTTTGGTTGAAAGAAACACTGTTCAAATGTTTCCTACTACCCTTACATTTACATTTATAAGTACATTGAAAAAAGTAACATTTTGGATATGCAGAACAGCATAGTTTGCATCAATTAGAGTGGCAGGCCAAAAAAGCCCACGTGTCACTAGACACTAGAAAATTTCACGTGTCATGCAAAGGGTTAAGAGAGGAGAGATTGGTAAAGGAACGAACCTGAGATTGTTGGGATGAGTTGACTGTTTGAGGTTGAACTGGATGTATTTTCGTCGATGACGTTTGGTAGATGTTCGACAAATGAGGCAAAGGAGTTGGCGAGACCGTATTTACAGGTTTTTGGAGGACTGGAATCTACAAAGAACAAACTCATTGTTACCACTAATCAACTTTAGAATAGTTACCTACGCTAGTAATAAAGGGATCGACGAACCAGGTCATAAAGGCCCTATCATGTAAGCGAATGACCAGTAGACGGAAAAAATGATCTGGTTACTTAGGAAACACGAGCTTATTTAGTAAAGGGAAAATTATCCTAGTACTTATAAAAGGGAGAAAGAGAGAGAATCGACCTGGAGAGATGATGTATAATGGCCACTAAATTCAATAGATAGAGAGAGAAAAAGCAGTTAAAAATAGGAAAAACACGCATGAAGAGCTAGGATTGGTATCCTGTTCTGTGTTGGTCTCATTCGACGCAAAATAGGTTACAATTTTCTACAACGATTACTTCGAAGTGTTTTCCACGTGATGAATGTTTTGGAGGCTTTTGTTGTAAAACACAACAAGAACTTTGAAAAAATAATTTTTTGTGGAAATAAAGGTCAAGATCTCTACAAGGACACTTCTCAATAGGAACATGGTGTATATCGGCATGAAATTTCGTGTAAGGCCGAATGATTTGGGATCACCCTGTACATGCACTATCAAAATGATAATATTTCATATCATTCTTAATACCATATTACGATACTATCGGTCTTACCTGAATATCAGATATAAGAGGGGTGGGAGGGAGAGCCAGCCGAGTCGAGACGTTGGATTGGGTCAAAGGTAAACTTCCGGCGGGCAAGCTGGTCGGCACCTGAGAAACGCAATAAGTCCGGTGAAAATATTTCGACTAATCGAAGAATTCGAAGTTTGCTTCGTTATTAGGGAATTCGCGGCCTTCAACCGGTCATCGATCCCAGAGCGAGTCGTCGAATTTTATGCTACGTAAGTTAATTATAGCTAGGTATTACTTATCAAGTAAAAACCAATAAAGAACGCGGAACTCGCGCGGATAATAATATTATAAGAAGGAAGTCACATTCATTGAATTATGGGCGAATTTTCATGAAACCGAATTCTAAGATTCGGAAAAGGTCGATGTTCTGATATAACCGATTTTTATAGGGTAATAAAATCTGATCGGACTCATGGCTGAGTTAGAAAAATAATATATAATAAATAAAAGGGAAGAGCCTTACCTACGTTACAAGTTTTGGTTCCGCTCATCGAATACCTCACTTAAAATAGCTTGTTTTTAGCAAGGCTCTTTAATACCATTTGGATTAATCAAAACAATAAACACGAATAGGTATAACCAATCCTTTGAATTTTTCGGTACCGAGTTTTAATTGATTTGCCGGAAATACCCGAAAAAAGTGAAATTTTCAGGGATTTCGCGGGTTAGGCCCTACAGGGCCTCCTAATAATTTCATCGCTATGGGACCACCATCCCTAATCATCCACCTTTTTCAACGTTACACCAAAATAATGGTTACCTTCTTTAATTGAAAAGTCGAGCAAACTTTCTGGTCATTCGTGTTCTTCACGCAGGTGGAATGTTAATATTAATAATTGGACGGATAGGTCAAGAATTAATATTGTAGCTCTTGGCGAAGACTGACGAAACTGGCCTGTGATGTTACCCTAAGGTTACATTATTTTCATATTATGCTCGTTAAGTTCATACATGTTCCATGAGCACACCTAGTTCATGTTTCATGATTATGGGTTGAGGGGGAAGTACTTCGGCTCACTTCCGGTTCAATATTTTTTATTGATGATCCTACATGTTTCGCAACACAGGTGTTGCCTCTTCAGGGATGTGTCGCTCTAGTCAATACATAGGTAGTGTTATTCTATCAGGTACTGTATAAGGTCCCTTTGTACATATATGTCTGTTAGGACCGCGAACTACTAGTAGTATCCACCCTGATCTTTTACTTGATTTAACTAAATCACTCTTGTTAATTTCCCATTTTTGGCAAAAAATGCTCGTCCAAAAACTGACAATTTCGTTTCACTTCACGGTCCTAACATACATAATATGTACAAAGAGACCTTATACGGTACCTGATAGAATAACACTACCTATGTATTGACTAGAGCGGACAAGCCCGCATGATCTCTCCCACACATCCCTGAAGAGGCAACACCTGTGTTGCGAAACATGTAGGATCATCAATAAAACATATTGAACCGGAAGTGATCCGAAGTACTTCCCCCTCAACCCATAATAGTGTAACCATAATGGCAACCCACAAACTAAACAGTTTCATGATATTTTTTCTGTTGAAACGTTTTGAATTAAACATTCTATAAATACTCATTTCATTATTATTTATTACTCCCTACAAAAGTGATTTAAAAAAAGGCATATCTACAATTAGGTGAAAGATTATGCGTGATCACTTGGGTTTAGAGAACCATAAAGAATGATTAGCAATGAAAAACCGTTGCATTTTTCAATGTTTGTTTTTCTGAAAAATTATTGCCCAAATGTGACCGAAATTTTGAAATGGCCATAATAGGGCTTCAGTCCAGGTGACAGATTAGTCTAACTTGGTAATTGCAGATAATTGTATTACATGCATAATTATAGAAAATATTTTTGCCGACGATTTTGGTTCATTATTATGGAGCTTATAAAAAATGATCATAATGAATTTCATTACACCTATGTGGTTTAATAGTGAAGTCACATGTATTTAAGTGTTACCTGAGATGAGCTGGCGCTGCTACTCGTTGCTAACGAAGACGTCGACGAGGTTGTAGAAGACGTGCCGCCGACAGGCTGGCCACGGGCAAGCAGCGTGTTGCCTCCGAATACCCTGAAATGGACAATTTTTTTTTAGACAGACACAACCACCATTTACTTATATTATACTATTTAGGAATAATCATATTATGCTCCGAAATTCAAATAATTACTCGTCTAAGTGATGCACTCCAGAGGCCAGCAATTTTAGTGCTCTGGGCTCTCTGCCGGGGTTTAAATGGGTAATTAAAATTTGGTGTATGATCATTATTATCAACAAAATTCCCCAAAATTACTTCATAAATGGAAATCTCCTTGTGCAAAATATTCAAAACTAGATATCAGGGGTTGTTAGGTGACTAAAAGCTCCAAATGAATCAATAAGTTTTGGAACAACATAATTATGTAGCATGTTATTGAATAAGTACGCCACTTGTTGGCAACTAAGCTTTTTGACGGATTTAGATTGTGCAGGCCTAGACTCACTTTTGGGACACAAAACAACCGTTAGAAGTAGGTGTTAAAATCAGCCTGATTTTAAGGGTTGAAAATCGCGATTATGTTTGAAACAACCTTAATACTGGAATATAATAATCAATTTATAATAATACATTTACTGTACATGAAAGATACACAGAATGTTTTATAAGAGCACAAGTGAACAACTGTTTATGAAGTCACTTGAAAACACCTGGAGATAAGCAACTAACTGGATATTGGTTGATTCCACGCTCTCAGTTCTTTGATCGTGTAATACTGTTCTTTCACTCTGAAAGAATATTTATATTGACTGAATGAAATTTCTCTTAACAGTGAAATATTTATATTTCTTCATTTTTTGTTTATGATAGTTGATAGACGACGATAGAAAGTCTTGTCCTAGACGATTTCATTATAAATGTCATCACTTTAGTACCTCCCTTAAATTTATTCATGGCGCTCCGTCTCGTTTCCAAGTCACTCGCTGACTGGAATGGTAATCCAATTCAAATACCAAACTCACTTTTTTTTATTACAAAAATTTTCAAAATGATGTAGACCTCTGAATGATCTAGTTAGGTTGATGAGATTGCCGGATATCGACCCCCCAAATGAATCAATTTCATTTCTTTATTATTTTATTATCTTGTTTACTTTTCGAGCGCCACACAGTGGAAAAAACTAAGCTCCGCTCCACATTTATAGGAAATTTTGTGCTGATTCCGAATATACCCCATGTTCCTATGCCTAAAGTAGCGAAATAATTGCTTAAACATACAAAAACCTAGAAAAGTCACGCTTTTGATAATTGTAAATGCCCAAAATAATTATTGTATGGAAGAAAAGTTGAAGACCTGAGACTTCTACGTCGAATGAGACCAACGCTGGCTCACCAACTAAGTACCCATAATTGTTGGTGATTTTTCAAAGTTTTCCGTTTTCACGACTTTCTTCTTGTTCACGACTGAAAAAGGAAAACTTTTAAAAATAACCGAAAATCATGGTTACTGAGTTGGTGACCTGGCATTGGTCTCATTCGACGCAGAAGTGAAAGGTCTTTAACTGTTCTTTTATCTAAAAATAATTTTTGGAGGTTCCAAAGGTCAAAAACGTGAATTTTCTATTTTTTTTTCTATTTTAGGCCTAGGAACATGGGGTATATTCGGAATCTGCGCAAAATTTCCTATAAATGTGGAGCGTAGCTTAGTTTTTGCCGGAAAATAACAGTTTTGCCCCACTGTGCGCCACCCGACAATCTCATCAATCTACTCGTAATTCCACCCCTCGGCCGAGCAGCAGCGAACTCTAGCTGATCTAGATCAGAGTCTGTATTAAGATCACACCTTCACTTGGAAAACTACATGTCTATTTTTCCAACCTGTAGGACAGCTATGCTAAATCATCGACCTCGAACTGTGTCGACCTTAAAGCGGTGACAGGAGGGACCAAGTTTGTCGGGTGAACAACTTAGTTGAGAATCATAACTGGAAGTTGATCGTTGAGTGGGGAACGTCTACAAGTTGGTCGAACTTCTCAAATCCGGGATGAACTTACGGTAATCCTCTCGTTCAGCCGGACTTCCCAGATTTTCTTCTGTTTATTGTACAGTGACTACTACCTCATTAACCCGTGTGTTGCACAGGATTTTGGCGACTGACATGTTGCTATTGACTTGTTGTGTAATTGTGTAAAAATAATAATCGGGTGAATTCCTATTCTTCAGGCGAAAATCAGTCAACATTGAAAACATGATGTTTGATGAGATGCGGTTGGTTTGATTCGACGAAAAAACTAATTCCCCACAACGTTAAGGGGCCAAGGATCCATGTAATTCAGTTTTTCCCATTTTTCTCAGCCAATTTTTGGTCGATTTTGATGCGGTTTGGGGCATTTTTCTTGTTTTTCGATTTTCCAGGGGGATCATCTGTGTGTAGTTCCAATTTAAAATTTTTGACTTTTTCATATCCTTTAAACAAAAATTAAATTGGCATAAATGCACTTCATCGCCATGGAAAATTGGGTGAGAAAAGTGAGAAAAACTGTGCGTCACTAAAATGGTTATGTTCTAAATAGTAACAGTGTTATAGCAAGAGTTCTTATAAACACTTCAGTGCCTGAGATTTAGGCATTTTTGAGGACATTTCGGGCCTCGTCCCTTGCCCCCTTAAACCGCTTTTGTGTGGTTGTTCCACTCTCACAAGTACAAGTACAATATGGGAGGCCTTACAAGCATCTAAAGGATACCAGAATTTCGAATTGAAAATTTGTACCGTCCTTCCAAAAGATGGACATCTGGTTCCCGTAAAGGGAGTCATTAGTCTGCATGTTTTGGGAATTCATGCGTACTTTCTTGAATGCTTCAAGGCATAGAACCTCGCGCTAAGGGATGAGACCCCCCATGAGACCGGCCATAAACTCTCAGAATCACGATACTTACAGCTTCCCAAAAACATTTTTTGGCTTATAGAGCTATTGAGCCAGGAATACTTCTTGATAGAGTTACGGTTTATATCGCAAAAATAGTACAGAAATGTAAACACCTAATCTAACTACTTATAATTTATGTATTTTTCCTCAAAAATAAATTGGGAACCATTTGGATACGCTAATAGATGGTATAATCGTAATCACCATGCAATTTGAGGACTTTTTTTTCAATTGGGACGGGGCAGGCCCTTTATCACTTAGACCATAGTTGATCTATTGCGAAAAATTTGAGGACTTACCTCGGCCCCAGATGGGACGAATAGGAACTGGTTGAGGACGTGGGAGACGAAGACTTCTGGTTGGCGAGCGCCAGCGCGTGTCCTTTGCTGGCCGCCGAATGGATCGGTATGCTGTGGGCCACGTGCTGTTGATTCACGTTGTTGTTGAGAAGATTCAGGTTGTTGCTGTTATTGTTGTTGTTGTTCGACTTGGAGACTTCGAGGTTCTGCGTGAAGTTTTCGTTCCCTTCGGCGCTCGCCCGCTTGTTCATCAGAGCCTTCAGCCAAAAAATGTAATATAATATTCGAAATATTCAAATAATTTCAACTCAAATCGATATTTTATGATGTTGGTATCGATCGAAGAGATGAACAAAAATTGCCCCATATCCGATTTTCGGCTTCTTAGAGACAGTACCTAACGCCAAGTTTTAAGGGGGTTCTGTCAGTGGTGTGTAATATTGCTCCAACTTCTCTCAGCCAATAATCGATCAATAATTTCAAATCTGTTTACGGCATTCTTACTATTTTTTGATTCTGCAAAGCAACACACTATCAAAAATTTAAAATACAAAAATTTCACATTTTGTTATCAATTCGAAATTTTGATAGTGGGTTGCTGTACACAATTAAAATTAAATAAAAAATAGAAAGAATGCCGGAATGAGATTTGAAATTGATCGATTATTGGCTGAGAAAAGTTGGAACAATGTTTTAACAGTAAAATAGAAATGGGAGGGGGGGGGGGGGGGGGGGGGGTACTTTTTTTTTTTCAAAAACATATTGGCCGGAAGTAATAATAAGATTTGTAGTGAGAGTTGATTATGAACTCTATAATTCCCGAGATTTGCGAATTTTTGATGATGGTTTACACCCTGGCTGGAACACCCTTAATGCCTCCAAATTAGACCTCAAATGATACCTACCAATAATATTATGATACCAAATTTCAATTTTAATCCACGGTAACAAAGCTAAGTGCCGCAAAAAGCAAAGCTAACGGTTTGTCGTTCTGTATCCAAGTATCAGACTCAAATGATTGGTAATTTAATTCACAAATTTCTCGAGTACCAATGAATAACGATATGCTCGTGAATGCAAGTTCGTATTGTTCCTCGCATTCACATTATAAAGCTATATAATATTTATCGTTTATCAATGTTAATATCATTAAGGTATGGTACATGGAATGCAGAGAAGTCTTATTTCCATTGCTGAATACCTACGAAAAATCCAATGAGTAGCACATCATTATATCAGCCAATTTATATTCGAAGAAATACAGACCTTGGCCGTGAGAGGCTGAGACTGGTGTTGGGGAGGCATATTCCCCGTGAACTTGGTGTTGTATGGTAACGTTTGGTATTTGGGGTCGGACTTGGAAGGGCCGAAGAACTGGTCGTCCTGCTGGCCCACGTGGAGCTCACGTGGGTCTTTCGTCTGCTTGGTTTCCTGGACGTAGTGATGCACTGCGGGGGCGGTAAGGCTTTGCTTTCTTGGTCCCATCATCTCATCTTGACTAGGCACGCTGAACCCTCTAATATTTTGATCTGACTTGATTATCTGAAAAATTGAATTGGTGGACGTAACAACAATACTTATAATAAGAATAAATGGGTTACATACAGTTGGGGGAAAGGAAATGGGCAATATAGTGCCTTTGGTAGTTCCTTACAACTAAATCTCTTGTCGATGTCTTACGTTGTCCTCTCGAAACGTAGGAAGGGATTGAAGGGTTCCTGGTTTTTACAATCAGCTGATACCTATAGTTATCTCGAAATTAATGCTGATCATTACAAAAATTGTTTTTAAAGTTTTCGAGTACTTCTAGCTATTTTTTGTTTAGGAAATCCAGAAAGACACTGTGAGCAGTTTCAATTATTTTCATCACTGGTTTAGAATGCCATTTAGTGAGCAAATTAAGGTGACTATGATTGATCTCACCCATTTCCGTTGCAGAGAAAACGGGGAACTTGCATGGTTATTTTGCATTTTGTAATTTGAAAGATCTTCGTAAGGGCTTTTCAAAAAGGTGCTATAAAAGGGGTATCCGACGATTGAAAGTTAGCGAAAATGAGTCGTGTAACTTTAAACTAATTGACGTCACCGACCCTTTCAACCCGTTTTCTGGTCAAACCAGTCGTGATTCCAAGCTGAAAATTGGCAACATAGGTTTTTCAGGGCACTGAATCTGATTTTGAGGTTCAAAATGCAAAATTCCTACCCATCATGCAAGTTAGGATTTTTCCAATTACCTTAGAGTTTGTTCCAGTGGTAAAATGGGAAACGGTGTTTCTACTATTTTTTGCTTACTCACTACAAATGGTAGGAAGCTATGTATTCGTGCAAGATATAAAAACAATTTGTGTGCTCCAAAATTAAAATTGCACTTGCTTTTTACGTTTCAGAGCTTTCTGAACAATTTTGGTTCCGTGTCTGTCTGTCTGTAGCCAATTCCCTGTCCCTGGCAAAACTATATTTATGAAGTTATGATCGAATTTTATGACATTTTCAGGGATTGTGCGGGTTAGCACCTTGACGGTCCACTATCAATTTCATCGCCATCGGACCACTAAGAGCGTGTGCGCATGTGCAAACGTGAATTTCCTGATACTATGATTTCTCAGTCAATAATCGACCGTTTATCGAAATTCGGAGTGTAGTTGGGGGCTTACTTAAAGGTAATTACTTATGAATTTTGCCACACTGGGATGAAAGATGGTTACTGCGCATGCGCAAACTTGAAATTTATTGTCATAGGGATAACTCCGGAACTATTGTTGACCAATTTCCCTGAAACGGTCACTAACTGATTCTATACGTCCTTGTTACTACAAGAGTGAAGAAGCTTTACTACCACACCACAGACGCATTAGTTTTTTTTTTCATCCTTAGAGTGACTTAGAATAAATAACAGTAGTAACGCTTGGTTTCGTTGCACCACTTGAGCCCGAACGGGGCCAGTGCGAATTGAAACGACAAATTCACACATCTTTCGTAAGTAATATTATGCCTGCAATAACTATGAATAATTAGCATTCCAGTTATTAGATAATTTATAGAAGACAGTCTCAGTTTATGCATGTCAAAAGGCTCACAACAGTGTTCAAATCCATAAATAGGTATTATCTTGCAGGATCAGCATGCCGAATTTGGTTAACTTTAGTCCAGAAGCTACGGAGAGTTGTGACGGACGGACAGATTTGATCATTCCGCGGTATTCCAGTGGGTCAGAAATCGTATTTTTGACCGCAAATTCGGACTCAGCGCCTTTGAAAACCCCCGACTATCGATTTTCAGCTCGACATTTCGAGTAGTATCGTTACAAAATGGGTGGAAAGGTTTCCGCATGACGTCAAGGTATTAGGGAGCTGAGCCGTATCAGGTGTTGATGACGCATGCCTATCTCATTCTCTACGACCCTTTTTAACCCACAACCGATCGACTGATACCCATCAAGAGTAAGTACACCTTTTTGGAAAGCTTTCACTGACATTTTTCTGTCGGACTCATTTTGAAAAATCGCCTGGAATACCCCATTTATTATTTATCCAACCTCTGATTTTACGTATCTTGAAACTTGAAACTCAAAACATACAATTTTGAAGAGGAGGAGGAGGGAGGGGGGTAATTTTTTCCATGCTCGATTCGAAAGGTTCATTATTGAAAATAATAAATCCAAACCAGTTTCAAATTAGGTGTACTTACTAACTACTGAATGTATTTTTTATGAGTTGGTTCGTATTATTACATCCGTTTTACAGTATTTTTCCACCTCTCACAGACCGCCAGAAGAACCGCTTCCAACCCACATCCTTCACTGTCGCATAGAGGACCGCAAAAACTTCTTTCTCGACAGAAAATGTGCGGTCATTTACGAAAGAGTAGTCTTGGCCTCACTTTTTTTCGTTTACTTTCCCTCCCCCGCTGAGCTACTTGACAAACTTCGGTCGTTATTTTCGGTAATTTGTGTGCATTTCATTATAAAGACGAAATTATAATATGTAATTTCAAACTTAACGGGAAGTTCGCTTTACACAGTTCAAACTCTATTTCAGCGTAGGTACCTGCCTGTTCCAGAGAAAAATTAAGTTATTCCAATCTTTGAATTCATGTTATGGAAATCTTTTCTCAAATATTATTTATACGAGTACAAGTCCATCTTCGTGTTGGTTTGGTTCAGGAAAAAGCTTAAAATATTCAGTGCTTGATTCTTAGAAGCACCAGGTCGATGGCAACTGTTGGAACATACTTAGGGTCCTATTTTTAGTACTCTCATAAGGTTATAATATAGGTATAGATATATTTCGTCCCCTAGTTTTTACCCCTTGGATTTCATTAATTCTAGTCCATGGTAATTAAGCAAAGCGCCACGGACGTCAGAAGGACGAACTTTTTCATTCGATTTTCGGATTCTACGTATCCTGATCGTAAAACATACAATTTTGTTGGCGGGTTACAAATAACAAATTTTCATTACCTATTGAAAATGATAAATCAAAAGCCTGGAATATGGAAAACTTTGAGATAACAACAAAAATCATGGTACTGTATAATTGGTGAGCTTACGTTGGTAACATTCGACACATGAGTCTCAGGTCTTAAACTATTATTATTATTAAAAAAAAAAAAAAATAGGTACTTGGCTCGAAAACGGAATTTACTGTCTAGATATTCCAGGCTTCGCTTATGTACCAAAATGATGTAAGACCCCAAGGGATATACCCTCATCCATTATACATTTTGGTTCAGAAGCAGTATTTAAATCTAGTGAATTTGAAATTTTGAAGTCTTAGCGTATCTACCGTGAGATAGGTTTTGCGAAGGACAATACACGAATTGAGAGATAGTGATAGGTAGAGGTCTAGCCCGCAGAATGGAATACCTACCTTAGGCCCGAGGCCTGTCCCTTATATACTTCCGATCCCCTCTCGTCTAGGGTCAGGTCAAAAAGCTGGAGTTTTCCCAATAAGGGCCCGGACTGGGGTTTTTTCTCGATGGCAGTTACCTTGTTCCCAAGTTTATTTATGATTCGTATTCTGATATAAAAGTTTCACAACACACTCTATTCGTATGAGCTACTGCTTTGTGATGGGAAACACCAGAATATAGCCCAGAGCTGCGAACAATTTGTTTTTTGAACTTTGAGCACAATTTTTTCCCCTCCCTCAAAATTTGATGTTACGTTTTAACCTTGGAACCCCCTAAGTTCTTATTGTTAGCTCAAAATGTTCCTTAGGTTTGGCTGTAAAACGGATGAGAAGATCACTCGTGACGTCATCTGTTCTGTGGAGTGAAGGATGCCCCCCATGCGGGCTCGGGGTGGGTGACGTCAACTGTTAAGATTCCACAGCACTCGTTTTCGCTCAATCATCGGATACCCCACTTATCGCTCCTTTTTGGAAAGCTCTGAAATCTTTCGGTTTAACGAATAAATCGAATAGCCGGGATTGGCCATTATATTCTATAACTATTAGACTTTAACATACAACCTCTGCGGCTCAACAAAACAATACGGCAGTTGGGATTTTCTTTCTTCAACTAGTTGGCAAAAGAGAGGATACAAAATACATTCAGATTTAAAGAGACTGGATTGAATGACTATTTGTGCGGATTCCATGGAAGTATGAATGGTTGATAAATAATGTGGTGTGATCTCTCCTTTCGTTCGTAAATATTTTTTCCTTCACATTCGTACCTGATTTATCAACATTTTTGACAACTGAAATACTTCTATTAGGTATTTACCCAAAATCATGCTGGTACACAAAAATTCAAAATAACGATATAGGTAGGCCTTTCGATATTTCGTTGAGTGACTTATCGATACCATTGATTTATCGAGAAACAATATCCATAATATATAAATTATTCTTTTGTCATCCTTAGATGAGGGGTATACAAATATTATGACTTTCTAATTCGCGAGTTTGTGTGTATGTAGGTATTTGTGACGATCTTCGGACCGGAGGGCTAAACGGATTCTCAATAAGGTGGTCTCATTGTGATCAGCTAGTACCGGTCCAGATTCGTAAATCCTCCTCGAATTCTCTTCCATCGTATTCCTGACAGTTCCCATTAAAAAAAAAAGCCGAAAACCATGGCTACATCGTGGTGAGCTGGCGTTCGGTCTCATTTGAAGCAGAATTCTCCGGTCTTCAGATAATTATAATGGATGGGGGTATATCTCCTGATGTCTTATATTAGTTGGTGAAGGAATATTAGAGAACTTAACAAAAAAGTTCGACCACTCTACTATCTATTGTTCTATCTCCTGGGTTCGTTCAATAGAGCAAAAACTGGACTGCGTAGAATTTCGCTAGTTGCTCCACCTCGACAGGATTACTCATTAAATCAGTACTTCACGATAGTACCTCAATTCTAAGGGGAAAGTAAATTCGTAGCGGAAATTTCGTTCCCTACAGAGTGGTACAATGATGGAAGCAACCTCCCTCTTGCACCGCAGGTACTATAATAATGTATCATGTTATTTATCAAATTCAGAAAAAATATCCGTCTCCTTTTTGCTGCACATCCCTCAATTAGGTCATCACGTCATAAGAAGTGCATAACTGTAAGTACTTTGTAATCACAGAACACATAAAATCCTCAACGAGCTCAGTATTTGTAATCCACGCTTACTGCGGTAATAAATCTTAAATTCGAAGAAGAGGTAAGTATTGCTCTTTTCACGGGTTGGGAAAGACAGTCATGAATTATTCGGAGTTTCTTCCCGTGAATCCGTCGCACAAGAGGAAAGTAGAGTTTACGGTTCAGTCTTCCGGGGAAATCGGACAATAAGGTCGTCGAGTTTAACTAAAGCAGGTCTCGCCAGACCCGAATAGGAATATCAAGTAGGGGCGAACTTTCAGCAAGTTTGTGACTGTACGAGGACTTGGATACTTCTTAGGTAGGTTCTAAACTATTCTCAAGAGGTATCCAGGTTCAGGTGAGGAAAGTTCAAGAGTCTTGCAGTATAAATCAGTCATGTGAATTTTCAAAGAACTAATAGCTTCCCGGCGTTTTTGATTAATATACCTACCTCGTTTTCAGAGCATCCGTCACCAGAAACACATA
This sequence comes from Lygus lineolaris, assembly GCA_030264115.1. NCBI lineage: Eukaryota > Metazoa > Arthropoda > Insecta > Hemiptera > Miridae > Lygus > Lygus lineolaris. Next base: position 3,255,578 of record JAEMON010000004.1, on the reverse strand, counting down.
ATTGATTTTTTTTTTTTTTTTTTTTTTTCAGTCTAGGTGGAAGAGGACAACATTATCTGTAAGTTGTTTGTTCAATTTGTATCGTGTTTATAATTATGTGGTCTTATTATGTGATCGAACTGTGTTTTAGTTTGTTTTGTATTTTTCAGATGAGTTATATTATTTTTTATATTTGGGTAATAAGTACCTATGTTGTATTAGACGATTTATAGGGGTGATCAAAAGTCTGAAGACGAGTTCATACTCTCGAGGTCCACATACCTAGCAACCATGAAAGTAGGATAGCTTTGAGGCGTGATCGACATCCATCAATCGATACGTCTACTTTGAATATTTTGTTTAAACTGCCATCTACGGACTTCAGACCCCCGAGTTTCCATGACGACGAGGATTTTTTTAATGCTTATGCCTAATCGACACTTGCACATTTGGCATTAAAATCCCTTTACGTTGTCACCACCTGTTTT
>JAEMON010000004.1:3234767-3255056 GCA_030264115.1 Lygus lineolaris | reverse complement strand
AATGCTTCCGCTACCTTGGTAGACTCGGAAGCAATAACAATTACTTATTCGAGTGTGTATGGATTCAATATGTACCTATGAGGGAGATGCTCCACACCGGATAATGTTGTGCTACGTTTATGGATGGATGGTTGGCCCTCTTCCCAATCGCCAGACAGGAAAGAGGACAATTCCCTATAGTAGCCTTTTCACACTGCTTTTAGCTCAAACCCTTTTATACTACCTGGAGATGGATGAGTGTGAATGAATGTTCTTGTTATAACGACGATGGGTTCAATTATATTTCACGCTGATCGTTGGTTTTATTTTAATCGGACTTGTTCGAAACATTTCTTGAAATAACGTCGAAACCTTGCTTCAACATCTTATAATAATGTTCGCGAACTTTTTTGGAAAGTTCGGGTTCGAGTTCGAGAAGAAGAGTCCGGGTTCGAGATCGAGTCTGAATATTTTGGAATATGCAGTACGAGTTCGGTTCGAAAGTTCGTGAGTTCGAATGCATCCCTCGTTGCTTCGCTGGGACAAACCTAGATGTGTGTTTGTTTGGTGTTTAAAGTGTTGGTGTAGTAAGTTAGGTTGTTGTTGTTGTTACCTCGTTCTGTTTACTGAACTCGTGTTCAGTGGGCGAGGGGTAGGAGGTACAGGTAGGCACGTGGTGATAGGGCTCGACTGCCGCGATGTTTCCGCTCGGCACGCTTCTCATCATCTGCTTCCCGCCGCTGGTCTGGTAGAGGCCGCCCTGCTGCTGCATACCGGGGAGAGGAACCCTGCAATCATGGGTCATTTATTATTATCATTATTATTATTAATATTATTTTGTTGCATCATAACAACCCTGATACAATTAGACGTTTTCCTACCCAAATTTATCATCTTCCTAACCGAATCGGACTGAAATATTTCCAAAATGAATATTGGACACTTCATGCCTGTTCATTCAAATAATAATCAACCAAAGGTAATTATATACAGAACGACATTCGAAGTCATTCTGGTCTCAGTTTTTATCCGTCAACCAGTCTGGATATTTCCTTTTCTAATCATAATTACCTATATAGAAAGAAAATGTATGAATTTTTGATAATTGGACGATTCGATTATTATTGACAACTTGTGTCACGTTCCGTTGTTATAAATGCATTTTTGATTATTGAAAATGATGTGACAATTCTTTTTTGTAAACATTAAAATGGCGAAATGTCAAATTAAGAGTAATTTAATTTCTCACTGACGGATGGGAATTCCAATTCTGTTCCAAGCGATCCTGAGTGCCCAGTTACTTATATAAAGACCCAACTCTTGTTCCAAGCACCTTCGGGTTCCAACCAAAACCATAACTTTTTCACCTGGAAGAGAGATGCATTGACCGACAAGGATTATTTCTAAAACCTCTCCACAATTTCGCCTACTCTCACGTTGAACTCTAATCTCGTATAACAGAGAGTTTAGGCGAAAATTTAGGGAGATTGCGGAAGGTTTCTTTTCTACTCATCTCTTCGTATGGGAGAACGTTTTCGCGTTAATATTCAGCAAACCATGTTTTACCGTTTTTGCGTTCCACGCATCGAAGGTGAGATTCAACCCAACCCATACTCTACACGAACCAGACCATTACCTTAAAATCCTAGTGAAATCCAAATTGTAACGTTTTAACCCAACAATTGTGAAACATTGAAACAAACAGATTAACAAGGCTGATCCCTGTAATCCATTGAACTCCGCTAAACCAGATGTTTCCGGGTGATTTAACGACACCTATTGAGTTCCGATCAAAATCAACATAGAGTAGAGCTTTTTTGATCAGTGCTCATTCAATGACTTTATTCCAAGTGTGATGAGTTTCAGAGTTCAGACAAATTGACTGATGAAACTCGCAGTTGTAATGCAGGATCAGTGGGATCAACAAAGACTTCAGAGGCACAAAAGTGTGGCCAGCGGGGGCTGTCGGAACGCTGTTTTACTGAACCTACACGAGGGATGAGCTTCAAGAGTCGATTTGTTGAAGCCACAAGCTCAAAGGTCCGTTCATTACGGCTCAAATTTCCGGCTCACCTCACTCGCTTGGATCTGCGGGCGACTGATCCGATTTGCCTTCAAATTGACTGGGGATGGCAAGAACGTATAATTTCCCATACATGTCCGTAAAAACTACAGCAATGGATGGAGTGGCGCTGGACGAAATCAACCACCCTTCTGAATTTTGAATCCACCCTTCAAAATTCAGCGTCAAAATCTTTGAAATGCAATTCATTTTTTCCTACTTTTAATGTAAACGACTACTCGAGCATTGCAGTATTCCAAGTTTCAATTGAAGACGTTCAAAAATGACCAACAGTTTCTGCATTTTAGGGGCCCCGTTGGTGCCAAATGAATTACTCATAAAAGAGTGACGAGGAGACAATTCACGATTGTGTTGATTGGACGTTAGTAAAATTCAGAAATCGGAACCATGAATTTCAGATACAAGAATATGTGACTGGAAATAAAAATAAAAAAGTTCCATTCATGCAGCATGAGTTGATGAACGAATTTTCGAAGAATGATTTTAACCAATTTGGTTGGCGATTCTTATCCTAAGGAATTTTATGCTATATATTATGTTTATATACTATTATTTTTTATATATAGGTATAGGTATATTACACTATATAGTATAATATATGAAAAGTGTTGAATTTCAGGAATCGTTAGAGAATATCCTGAAACAGATTTTCAATGAAGAACATTTTCAAAAATTCGCATTATGTAGGTACCACTAAAATTTTGAAGCTATTACAATAGCTTCATCATCTTCGCGTAATCGCTAATAATTGAATATTGGTTTCGTTGAGTAACCTTCACGGCATCTCAAATTATTTATGTTTACTAGTCAACACTCAGTTAAGCTTCCCCATCCTCTCCCTGAGAAAATTTCGTCTCTCAGTCGGGAGTCGAACCCAGGCCCTGGTGGACGAGCGATTTCCAACCTGCGACTGTAGGAGCAGAGTGCAAGCAGAGAGCAAAGCAGCGATGAATGAGGAAAGAGTGCGAGCAGAGAGCCAAGAGTGGGGGAGCAAAGAGTCAAGGATGAGCTCGTTCTCTCTCCTTTCTCCAGCAGTTTCAGTGGTAAGCAATGGACGCAATGAGTGTGTGTGTGTGTGTGTGTCATTCCAGACGATATCTGACCGAGGAATCGAGTTAAAAATCAGAAAAAAATTCCAAAATGTCAATAATATCAAAAGAAAGGTTAAGTTCGTTGGCCAGCATTTTTGGAGAACGTTTTGAAAGCGAATTTTAGATGGAAATGGGTAACAAATTTAGTCGGCCTATTCTTGATAATATTATCCTCGATGAAAGTTCAAAGCTCAGGGTTCATCATAGTTTTATCCTTCTTCCATTTTAGACCATCCTGAATGGATCACTTGTTCATGCGTACGTTTGTTTGTACAAGTACGGATGGGTGGGGGTGATGAGGAGGAATTATGGAAGTCCTCACTTAGGTATTGTTTATTCTCCTACACATATGTGTACGGGTATGACAATTATTGTCGGTACCCACTTACCTTCTTTAAAAAAAGCAGAATTTCTCACGTAACGGGCCAATCAAATGGTTATGATCATGTTTCATAGGTCAAAAATCGTTCAATATTGTCAAAACAGTCAAAAACGCTAAGAAGTTATTGGATTGAAAATTGGCCTTTGATTTCAATGGAGATTGTATCTTCAAATGGCACGTGTAAATTGGTTGAGCTCCATTGTATACAGAGTCGGTGAAACAAAGCGTTTGGTTTACATTTTTCTTCTTCGCAGACCTCGTATCGGCCAAAACAATCAATCGAACTTGAGTCCCTCGCGGATTGGCCTCCAGTAGCTATAACTGCTTCAATAAAAACCTTGTTTTCCATCACGTTTCCTTCTATCCCTCTCTCTTTCTCTTTCTCTGACTATAATGGGAGCCATCAAATTACTGCCTTCTGGTAGAGTTGAAATGAGAGAGTGAGAGAAAGAACTGTGAAGGGGATGAAAGCACGGCCGAATGGACAGAGTGGGAGTGGAAGGCGCTAAAGAACTGTTAGTAAAGATAAACGGTTAGTGCATTTTCCACTCGCGTTCCTCGTAATTGGCTTCCCATGTTTCGTTTTCTTTTTTTCCTTTTTTTCTTTCTCTGAGGGCGAAAAGTGAATCTTTTGGATCAATAGTCTGTTAGTGTACCGCTTGGAGTGAGATTCACATTCACATTGCATACTGTCACGTAATCACAACATACAACCCTCAGCAATGCGAAAACGCATATAGTGGGACGGGTATTGTGGTTTTTCTCTCTTATTTGAATGTGGACATATCGTTCGTGTGGCCATTGGATGAGGTCGAGCATTGACAATCCTGAATGTAGATTCAACTCCTTTCATCAGTTCACTGATGAGTTCGCCCGCATTCGACCTTACAAAATGAATGAGTTAACGTCTTTCACGATGGCTAGAGAACCCGCTTCAAAAGAAATCTTATTAAAACTCACATGTTATTTTTATTTTCATGTTATTGTGACAGTGGATCCTACGAGCTGATGTTGACGTGAACTATGTGTAAGAATATTCAAATTAAGAGCTTGATTGAAGATTTTCAGCTCCGTAATTCTAGTAGTTTGGCTGGAATAGGCAGTAGAAAAACGGCGAAACATGCGGTTCCCATGAGAGCGCAAGAGGCAATTATTTAAATAGGTATATACCAGATGACATCAGACCCTTTTTGATCCCACTTCGCATTTTTTCGCCCTCTTCCGTTCATTTCCGACCCATCATGTTGCACCTTTTAGGGAAGCTCTCCGTTAGAACCACAATTTAAAGGATAAAAAAGGACGTCCATTCCTCATTGGTTCGTTTTATTAACAATCGACGACGCCACCTTTTCAAAAACCCTGGTGAATTTTCCTGGCTTTACGTTCCGATGGTTTACATGAGTACTGTATTACTTTTACTGGGCCTAAAGGACGAAAAACGATACTGCACTCAACTGACCCCACCTCTCATGGTCTAATGAGTACACTTGATAATGAAAATAACTTTCTTTGTGATCACCTTAGAGCTTTCAACTAGTTATTATTGAAAACCAGTTATCAAGAGAATTCATACATGGTATATTTCATTTAATTTTTAAGAAATCGTAAATAGGTGAAAAGTTGATCTCAAATTTGTACTCAACTTAACCCATCTCACTAATTATTAAATATCTCCACTAAGCGAGCTGGTTTTTCACGTTTTCGCGCAATCAAAAGTTCGAGTGGAAGGTTATTTTATAGAATGAAATTTCACCTAGAATCCCAATATGGAATAGAAAATGTGTGTAAATTGAGTCAATAAGTAAGCGGTAAGTAATAGCAGGGACACCCTACAGACATACTATGTATATAAATATTTACTTCATACTACTATACACTCATATTACTATACTACACTACTACTATACTACTCATACTATCAATATATATATATTTTTTTTTTCGAATTATTTTCCAAGTCTTTTTGTAGTGGGGATTTAGAGGAGGAAGCCTATTGTCGATCGCCCAGACCTAAATCCGGCTCTGTTCACAACGCCCAGACGAAGACACATGTCGTGTAGACTGTATCGATATTGTCCTTTGTAGATTGAAGGTATGCTAACCGTATGTACTCGAACTATTTAACAAAGTGGGGTTTCATTAAGCTTCCAAAGGAGGATCTTTGTTTCTAATCCCTTCGTTTCTAAATAAGGACCTGACGGCAACTTGACAACAATTACAGGCAATACAAGGAGCAGCAATTCACTCGAGTAGATTAGAATGACGATACTAGTTATTTCAATTAAACGATTCCCTTTTGAAGATATTGGAGTAGGAATGTAAATTACATCAAGTATTTCATACTGACGTGATCGTCACAAAACGCTTACTTACCCCTTTCTTATTGAATTGATGTGGTGACCCCCCCTGGTATAAGTACTAAATTTATTACATTTCGGTGGTACAAGGAGCCAATGTCCTGGTCGTATTATTGTGGATCTCGTTTCCTTCATCCTATCGTTGGATGCTTCAAGGAATTCCAACTGAACCGATTGAAATTGAACCATTTCCATTTCTGGCTGGAGTATCAGAATTTATTCCCGTTGCCTCACGAGAGGGCCACTGTTGACGCTCAAATGAGCTGTCCTAATCAAATGGAGAACTGTATGAAGAAGCAACTCAAATGGGGAAATCTTTGGTTTTACTTTCTACTTTAGTTTTACTGGTTCAATTTTTTCATTGAAAAGATCGCAGTGAGGGCTTTCCAAAAAGATAAAAGGGTGATCCAACGAGCGAAATTGACCGAAAACGTGTCTTGTAATGTTAACTGTTATGATGCCTTCCCCCTCTCAGAGGTCGCCAGTATCTGAGCAACGTGAATGACGTCACGGGCTCTCTTTCAATTTTTTTGGTCAAACCTGACAATATTTCAAGCTTAAAATTGGCACCTAAGGGTTTTCAAGAACGCCAATTCATAATTTGAGGTCGGAACTGTAAGCAGAATTCCTGGGTACGAAATATATAAGCGAGATCTCCCTGGAACCCTCATTGAGAAAGATGGGAGGTTATGTACGAGTAAGTAAATCCGATTGAAAATCTTATAATCAGACTTTAAAACAATCGTTAAGAATCCGTCAAAATTGCCCAGGCAAGAGGTGATTGGCTCTTCTCAAAATCGACCATTAAGTGGGTATGTCATTGCTGGAAGGTTTATGGTTAAAAAGTTATTATTTCTATGGAGGTGATATCGAGGGCCGGACTGAGGGAATGTAATGAACCGTCCCTTGGGGACGTGTGGAAATGGGAATGAAACTTGAGAGAAGCCATATCAGAGCATCGAGGGACTTTGGGACCTCCCTGGCAATCTCGAACCGAGATGAACACTCTTCCCGATCTACCAACCTTTCCCATCTTGTTGATAAAGTTAATGGACAAACGATAACTGCTCTCGAAGTTTCTTGTGTCTCAATCTCTCCTTGTATCTCTCCAACTCCCCACAGCCTTTCTAATGTCATAATTGGTAGTGTTAAAGTAATGAATGTGACGTAGGAGCGTTTCGAAAATGGAGCGTTCAATTTTGACACCTGCCGGCATTGTAGGTACGAGGGATGTCCAAAAAGTCGCCAGTCAACACGGTTCGGCCAAAATATTCAACAATTAAATTTGTATCAAAGAACATCATTATCGTTTAAGAACATGGACCATTTTTCTTCACCAACTAACTTAGGTACCTATATCAAAAGCTTAGCAAAGAACAATTCCCCGATCCAGATCAGATTCAATTATTTGACATAGCTTTTCTATTAGTATCGATCTTCATAATTGCGGTTCTGGCATCATATCACTCACTTCTTCTTCATTCACCTAGAATCGAAGGGCCCTCGCGACCGTCGAAACACCAGGGTGAGTACGTCAAAATTAGGGAACAGGTGCTCGCTCCTTCACTATAGTTTTTCGTATTAATTTTGGTTAAGTCTCAGTAGCATGGAGAGAAGCTAGAATCTCTAACTATACCTAATTATATTATAGGGGTATTCACGGTCGGGTCGTTGTCGACGTGTTAACAAGTTGAATATGTTAAACGTGGAGAAAATCGGTCGCAAACATGTTATCAAGTGCGTTATCAACTGTGTTAAGTTAACTGAGTCCGAGGTGTGGTAAACGTCGAAAGCAACCATGTTATCTGTGTTATCAGCTTTCTTACGAAGAATCAAAATGGCGGCATACGCCTGTTTGTATTCTTGAAATACGCCCAGTTTGACGTTTTTGTAGTAGTTTTTTAGTAGTTTGAAGTGTTTTAAAGTTTTGATTTCGTTGTGACCCATTTGACGGATCTTCTTCGGCATTTTTGCAAATAAAAACTCACTAATGTAAGCAAACGTCAAATAATTATACCCAAACGTCAAATAATTATAAACTATAACCTAGGCGGGAAAGTAGCAAAATACCGAGGATGTAGTACAAAGTGTTGTTTTTTAAATTTTATCTAAATGTTGACATCCCCTTCTTCTTCTTCACATTTTCACCCGCAGATTTGTGATAACACGTTAACATGTTAACACGTTCGCAAGGGCCAGCGTAGGGTGCCTCATGATTTTTCTGAGAACGAAGTTAACAACTTAGCACGTTTAACTCGGCAAGCTCAACCTCTTATACTTGTGAATAATTAACACAACTTTTAACGTCTCTTTTATTAACCTGCGGGATGATCCACAGTGGTCGGGATGAGGCAAAGACTAAGGTCCGCCCCAAAATTTATAGAAAATGTTGAGCTGACTCCGAATACCCCATGTTCCTATACATAAAATACCTAGCTAATTAGATCCGCAAACATGAAAACCTAGAAAATTCAGGTTTTTGACCATTGGAACCGCCCAAAATCATTTTTGTGTAATAGGAAGACCTGAGTGTTCTGCATCGAATGAGACCAACACCAGCTCACCAACACAGTAGTCATGATTGTTCAGTTTTCCGTTATTTCGACTTTTTTCGTGATTACAACTAAAAAAGGAAAACTTTGAAAAATCACCAAAAAACATGGCTACTGTGTTGGTGAGCTGGCGTTGGTCTCATTCAACGCAGAACTCTCAAGTCTTCAACTTTTCTCTTATAAAAAATGATATTGGGCGAATCCAATGGTCAAAAACTAACTGTGCTAATTACCCGGCTATTTCACTTATAGGAACATAGGGTTATTCGGGATCAGCTCAAAATTTCCTATAAATTTACGGGGAGTTTAGTTTTTGCCGGAAAATGGACATTTTGGGCGACCACAATGTCCATCTGTAATTTGGACTACCATTTTCTTCGACCCCCATTCGACCACCATTTTGCCAACAGTTGGACCACCATTTCGATCAAAATTATTCGACCACCACTTTGACCACCATTTTCGACCACAATGTGACCCCTGAAGTAGATATTTTGGACGTACCGGTTGGGGTGATGAGCCGCCTTGCTGCTGCTCGCCGCCTGGTTGATCTGGTTGGCGAGCTGCTGGTTGAGCAGCCTCTTTCGGTGCAGCCGTTCCTGCAGCTCGGCGATCCGCTTGTCGATGCTCGCCATCTCCAGCTGCCGCTGACAGAGCACCTCCCGCTGCTCGTTCAGCCTCAGCGACTGCTGCTCGTTCAGCTTGTTGCGGTACTGCAAAGAAATCAAATATTCGGATTGAAAACCGAGTTCACATCAGCGAATCTCCGAAGAAACTGGATTTTAGCGATAGTATAGTCAGCCATCAGACAAATCCATGTCAAATGGATGGGAACACATACATACGTACATACATTAAATAGAACTTAGTTGATCAGCACCATCTTCAAGCTGTATATGTAAAGAAACCTGATGCACGGACGTAGGTACATAGAAAACAAAACATTATTTTAATATAGAAATATGTTTATAAGCGTTGATATATATTCTTATGTTCCGTCAAAGAGGATGGATTCATCCTTCTTACCCGCCACCTGGGCCCTGACTGTATGGATTGTTGAGGTCAGAAGAGATCTCCATTGGAAAATATTATTGTGTCAACCCCAAATATCACTTTGGTACAAGTTTAAAAATGTATAAACAAGCATTAGAGGTTAGGGGAGGACTTGTATCACACAATCCGCATGCAATAATAATCCAATTTAGAATTTTTATTACATTGTGGTCAAGCCATATTTAGGAAGTAATTATTTTTCGGATGCTGGGGGTGCGCCTCTGGTTTAAGTGTACAGGAAAACAATGTAAGTATGTCTATTTTTCAAAATTTCACTGTAGAGAAGAAAAACTGATTAATTTTAATTTAGCACCTCAGTAGGTACATTATTTTTTATTCCCTTTCATCAAAATGGTGATTACAAATCTGAGTTTATGGATTGTTTCAAGGTGGATACTCACGAGGTTTTGCTGGGATTTTTCGAGGATACAAGAGTTCCTCGATTGTACTTAATTCCATACCTACCTCCACAGACATAATTATGTTTCTACTATAATATATTTCGAGCTTAATTTAATTTAAACCTTACCTAATTAAAAAAAAACAAAAAAAAAACAGACAGATTCGTTATCTACATGGTTTTCCAGGAGGTATACTGTCCGTACAAAACTTTGATAACATGCATACATTTTAATGATATTATCTGCGTAACACCATTAATACTTAATACCGGTAGTTATTATTCCATAGGTATGCATTTTGTGGTATCAGTGAGGTGGAAACCTCGTATTTACTTTCCAACTCCCAAGTTTCATTAGCCACCGATCCTCGAACGGTTCTGGTCAACAGACAGCTGATGTTGTTGACTTTCACTTGAACCTATTTCTTGTGTTTGCGGTTCAGTCCATGTTTTGACGGCAATTCAAGAGGTTTACAAAATGGGTTCGTTGCAAGTTCAGGTAACAACAAACTCAGGTTGAGAGTTTTTCACGAACCATAGGAGTCAGTTCACCCTTCAGACTCCCCTTTACACTCCAGATTATCGAAAAACAAATGTTTCCAGTAACTCATATAAAAATAACTCGATGAATGTTGCTCGTCACTACCGAAGAAATCGAACAAATTTCGCCCTACAAATTTCAAACTGTATTGGTCGGAAGGCGATGACATCAACAACAGAGATTGTGCGCGTTGGGCTCTAGATGGTCCTCAATAAATTTTAGCCCAATCGGATCAATGGCAACCTCTGCGCATGCCAGAACGTGAATTTCCCGGAACATCTTTGTCAACACGATTGTGAATCACGATAGTTAGTTTGGGTTACCTATTCTTAATTTATTCCTCCCACCTGTAGAGGTAACTAGGAATTTAAAATCGGGTAAACGAGGCCTACTATAATTTATTATTGCATTCATTTTTATAGCTTTTTAATAAATGAAGCTCCCACATAGGCTCCCTGAGTCGAAAATTGAGCTCCTAAATAAGCTAGATAGGTAATCAACAATTGACTAGCCGTTAAAGTTTATTTTCAAAGAAAATGAACCTATTGAAATGGCTCCGAATATTCATGGTACGCACATTTTTGAAAATATTCTCCATGGAAATCCGTTTCAGATCATTCTATGAAGATTCCCAAAGTTGAAAACTTTTTCCAAAGTGTAGGTACATAAGTACCCAGTACCTATGTAGGTTTGTGTTAGTCCAGACGATATCCGACCCTCGGATAGGTTAGAAACATCCTAACACATTTCAAATTGTCGATAATGTCAAAGGCAGGATCAGTTCGTAAGCCAGAATTTCTGAAGCAGGTAAGTCAAGTGTAGCTAGAAAACCGTGTTTTTGAGGTAACTGCGCATAGCCTAAAAAAATACTGTTTTTGAGGTATTTAGTGACTAAAACCAAGGAACATACGGTATAATATACAGTATTTATGGAGGATTTCGGAATTGGCGCATGATTTCGCTCACCAACTCATGATGTATGAGTCTCTCCCTTCCTCAGTTCCTCTAATCATTCCGCTGACATTTTTCCTATCATCGCGTTGCAGTTTAGCCATTAGTGTTTCCTATCTTTCTCCAGAAATCCTAAAACAAAGAAAAGTACCTTTAAAGGCAACCCTCCGTCGAAACTTGGGTGTCGAAGATAAGTGGAAGATGGTGGAACGGTGAAAATCTCAAACAAGAAACAGATCGAGAGGAACGGAGGATGCGGGAGGCCGACGATCCTGGCATTTCAGATAAAATAAGCACAGGCGGGAAGAGCGGTTTTATGATCCTCTTTTCCAGGTGAGTTGAACCTCCTTGAATACGCGAGTCGAGCGTGATGAAACTAGATAATCTACATCCTGCAGTTGAAGGCAAGTGGAGAGCGATGACTATAAACTATGTAGAAAATATCCAGTCATGCAAAATGACTTCATGGGCAACTTTTTATATCGAATACGACTTTTAAGCATTTTTTTGTTGCCATTGCAACCTGTTTATTATTATTTACATTTTTTTAAATTTGGAAAATTAATCAGAATAATAAAGCGTTAAGTATATAGGATAAATAACCAAAAGGAAGGTACACAATGAGTAATGTGTTCCAAGCAGATGGAAATGTTGGCCCAAAAATCCCATTAATGTGTAGTCGTGAAAAGTAAGGCAGTCAATAAAGAAACTAGAAAACTAAACTACTAGAAAATGTTCATTGAAACTGTATCTGTAATATTTATGCATGCACCTAATTTGTATAATTAATCTGTTAATAACGAACTTTGTTCAAACGTAAACACGGAACCCTTATTTGGAAAAATTTGGCTTTTTTACTTTCCCCAACTCACCACAAAGGTGAAAGGGAAGTATTGCATTGCAAACAGCAGAGAACCCAGTTTCTGAAAAACCTCCACAGAATGGATTTAATCGACATCTGATCAACTTTCCCCACGTTTGGATGAGTGCATGATGTACGAGTATGTGTATGAGATTGCTAAAAAATTCTTATTTCGAGGATTGGTTTCTACATGTATGGGGGAGTGGACAAACGACGTTTTTGGTACATTTTTTAGCTCCGCTTTTAGCTCCAAGACTGCTCTAACGATTTTGATGAAATTCATGTAGGACTTAGTCTTCTTTCAAGTAAAAACAAGTTCCAATACCTCTCATCTTCACAAGAATATCCTGAGTCCCGAAATCAGCGCTAAAACCAATAAAAATAGCCATTTTTCCGGTTTTTACAGGTGAGGAAAGTAATGTGAGCCTCGCATCAGATGCTTTTACCTACAAGTTTGAGGTCACCACGGTCGACGCAGATGAGCTTTTACACCGAGCGAGCATCCTATTTGGGGATGTTCGCGAACGGCGTTCGAGGACGATGTTCGTTCGGTGTAAAGTGTAAACTCACCTTAAGGAACCACATTTCATCAAAATAGTTATTCATTCCCATTCTAAAATAAACGATTCACTAGACACTGTTCAAACATATGAGCAGCAGAACTAAGACGGTTCGAGAGAATCCTCCGATAATAGGAAATACGATGACGCGAGGGACATTAATATTATGTGAACAACCAACCTTCTCGGTGGTTCACAGCATCTCACGATCGCTAAAAAGAACTCATTACTGGAGGCTGATAGCGAGAATAACGTGATAAACCGACGACCCCTCTGAGGAAGGGCCTAACCAGACGGGAATTCCTGATACGAGCTCTGTGAAGAACCGAATCCTCGGACTCTCGTATATATTGGCGAGGACTGCCAGCAATGGACATCAGTTCTCTTCAACCACTGTTGCAGTCACATTTCATTTCTGGTGAGTAAACTTCAATAAACGACTTATTCATTCATCAGCTCGTTAACCCGTGCGTTGCACAGGATAGTTCAGAGATACCTGCACAATACCTGAATCGATACCTGCACAATATAAGTTCAGAAAATCTATTAATATTACCTTGTAAAAACTTATCCAACAACAAAATTTAATTGTTTTTTGTTCTTGCTGAGTCAATTTTGAATATATTAGCTCGATTGCACGAACCAATATATACACTCTTATTCATAGTCTAACTTGACCAGTGAATTGCGACAAACCAAATTCCATCTAGTCAAACCTAACCAAAACTCTTCAAACTTTTATTTCACCCCTCGAGAGTTTGTGCTGATCCCAAATACGAAAATACCATATTTTACAAAATATTTAATTTTATAAGTAATTTTATAATATAAGTTAAGTTCACGATATTGTAAAACAATAATTGTTGTTGTTGTTGTTGTAATTTCCCACTAAAACCTCATAAACACATTTACAAACAAGCTCATTTCTGAAAATCACATATTTCGAGGTGAGGCAGTTTAAATAATCAGTTTTTCTTCTAATGTCAGTTTTAAAGTCTTGTTTTTGTATATACATATATAGGCACTTTGAAACTTGACAAATTCACGCATTACCCCTTGAAGAAAAATAGTTTTTACTCTTCATCTGCAGTTCCCGAAATGTCACAGTCGAAGCACATTGTATTTCCACATTCCCTATTAAATTCAGTCAGGTTTTCTATTCTCGTATCAAAGATATATCAATTGGTTATCAGAAGTTTATTTACACCAATATATTTATTTCCAGACAACCGAATCCCGAAGAAAGAAAGAAAAATGAAAATTAGTCTGATCCTATTGGCTCTGGCGGCAGTAGTCCTCGTTTGCTCTGCGCACCCAGCTCCGGATGTAAGTAGAAATTGAAAACACTGCATTCGGGGAACACATGGAATATTATAGCATTTTCACGTCAAATTGGAGGTTTCACATATCAATTTGGAGGTTTCCCATTTCAAGATGGAGGTTTTGCATTTCAAATTGGAGGTTTCACACATAAAATTGGAGGAAGACAGAAATACATGATTTAATTCTGGGAAAGCAGTAAAAACGAATTAACGCGTGAAAAATAACGTACAAGAACATGAATGAACATAACTACCTAACTAAAAAGAATGAACAAACCTAATTTTTGTTAACTGATGAAAAAAAGGAAAACCTCCAATTTGAAATGGAAAACCTCCAAATCGATGAGTAAAACCTCCAAACTGATGTGTAAAACCTCCAATTTGACCTGTAAATGCTATATTTATACTTATGTATTTAGTGTAGGCTAAGATGCTCGAAGGGGTTAGGTACTATATTGAATTCCAAAGTTAGGTTGTCATTTGAACATTTTTTTAAGTGCTCTTGAGTGCACTTTTTTTCAAGTGCTGCGTGAGGCAGACGACGGACGGATGCTGTTATTCGATTTTCGTAAAGTATTACGATATGCCCGACTGCACTACGTTGTCTGTGCAGATGAACGTCGTTCGATGTATCTATATAGATCATCTATCCAGATGGCCACGATTGTTGAATGAAATATTTATTTAAATGAATTCATTCTCGAGTACTCGATACCAACCTGCCATATTGCGAACTAAATCACTCGCGACGAAGTTGTGGATTTCAATAAAAAGAAACCGGAGTTAAAGAGAAATGTGGGCTTGAGTATTGTGGTCAAACTGGTAGGAAATTTAGGGACAGAATTGGGGAACATGAAAAAGATTTCAGGGATAACGAGGGCGGCTCTGCCTCCGCAAGTCATCTGAGTGAATCCAATCATAACTTTAGTTTTGATCTGGCAGATAGACAGTTGGTAGAATTTCTTCATTTGTCCAAAGGGGAGCATTTTGAATGTACTTTAAAAATTCGAAATAATTAAAAGTGATAGGTCTGGTAAATGTTCGAATGATGTAATTCCAAATCATTATTCACCAGGTTGATTCCTGCAATAGCTTCGTTTTTCTATTTTCATAATGTTGCCCTCAACACTGTTTAAACCCCCTCCTCTCACTATGTCTGCCCTTGATTGGCATTGGTTATTCACTTTGCTTGCACATGATTGGGCATTCCTCTCAGCCCCTTCACTTTTCTCGAAAATTGATATTAAAGTTCCCTTTCTCCTGTGACTATATAAGCGGAGCTCTTTCTGAAGTACCTTCAGTTCTTGTTTGTTACTGATGATGGCCTAACCGTCGAAATCGATTTAACTTTGTAGCTCATTATTTCCGTGGAAACAGGAAACGTTTCCTCTTTAACTCCGAGGAGTTAGGAAATGAGTACCTAGGTACTCCATTAATTAATTATTGATATATTACCATTATAAAACGTATGATTTTTTGTTATTGTATTCTTCATATGTTTTTAATATAATATTTATTATTGTTTTGAAGGGTGGAATCACGTATGGAGCAGAACACGACAATCAGGGCGGAGTGCGACCTTCAGTGCACGTGGGTCAAGAGTGGGTGAGCGCAGACAAGAGGACGAGAGCTGAACTGCACGGCAACTGGGAGAGGACGTACGGCGGCCGAATGCACGGTGACAGGATGCACAACGTAGGGTTCAAAATTTCCCACAGGTTTTGATGAGGAGGACATCACTGCTATCACGGATCATAAAAATACAACATCAACCAGGAGATAATTGGCTGTCGCGAATAAAGAGGGGGGTTCTCATCTTCGAACCAAGTGGTAGTGAGGAGCACACTGATATCACAGTAGCGACCAAAATCATCAAAATACAACATCAACATCACATCATCAACTGGGAGAGGATGAGCAGTCAAGAGCGTAGCGAAGGGTTCAGATTTCGACCAAGCAATCAGCAGTGAATAAGCTGAAGATTGAAGCGATGATGTCAAGTTACCAATCAAAATCATCAATGGGAAATCATCAACACACTAACTGGAAGAGGATGTTAGGCATTCAACAGCGCTGGGTTCAGCATTTCGGACCAATCAACATCATCAAACGCCAATACAATGACACCAACACACTCACGGGGTAAAGACAAGGACGTGCAGCACAATATCCAATTGCCAATTTGTAAATAAATGATAACTTTAATATTGATAATTGATAATTTTAATATTGATTAATATTGATAATTTTAATATTTATACTCTTTTCGACGAAAACAATAAAATAGCTTTCACAAATGCATACGCTCATTACCTATTTGCTCATTCAATCCGCTTATCACGAAACCTTCATTATGAAACGTTTATTTTATGACGGCCTCACTTGAAGGAATGGCTTTGTCTTTGGAGTTAAGATGTTCAGTATCGGATGTTCATCTGCGTGGTTGAATAAAATGATTATGGACGGCTAGAGTAGGATACATCGGCCCCCGGAGGCACACAAAAGTGTGGAGGGCTGGAACTATAATTTTATAGTCATCTTTCGAATAAATGTCCGCTTTTTGCTCGGAAGCCGAGTATTTTCATGGAGCCGCTGGGAATACATTACGTTGAGGCGGTTGAAACTGCCTCTTGTAGAACACAAAAGAAAATAAAAGAGCCTGTACTTGTGCTAGAAAGGGGGCGCTAGTGCTTGTGCTAGGAAGGGGTAGTCGGGGTAGTGCAAAAGGCATCTTCCTTCCTTCCACATACATTTATCTTTGACATCCAAGTTTCGCCTGAACGGAGGCGAAGCTCGGCAACAAAAAGAGCTCTTCTGCGATGCTTTTTAAAGGAAACTGAGAAAGAATTGGATTCTTTGAGGCATAGGTATCCAAGAATTCCGTTTTTTAATAAATGCGTGGTTTGTGCCTTCGAAGGCACAAGAAAAAGAAATGAAAAAGCACTGAAATTCAACACTAGTTTTTTGGTGGAATCAGATGGATGAACTTGAGCTCCTCATAGAAGAACAGTATAAATTTCTTGGTTACAAATAATTATAGTAGATCGCTTAGAGCGCAGAAAAGTACTCTATTATTATGAAGGATTGAGCGGAAAACAGAAATTTGAAACCAAAAACAGTAAACTGAGAAGGGTGGTGTGAATATGGGGCGCCCATCAAGAAGGGCCCATATTTACACATTCAACAGGAACCATATTTAATATTTACACTACCCTCCTCAAAAAATTTGACGGCTATCAGAATGATAAATCCTGACGATGTGGGCAGCCTGATTGCGTGTAAAGCTGTATAAGGACATGGGCTCCCAGAATATGGTGGCAAACGTTCTCTATACTCCACATAAATATTCCCATAGAGAGGATGTTCACATACCTGGTAAACATTCTGGATCTTGCACAAATGTATTATCCCACGTACCTAGGTAATTGACGCACGCCTTGAAGGAATGGTTCCAACATCTCACTGCTATCTCATGTGCAACAAGAGGCACACTTTACAATCATACTGTACAGTCATAAGCATGAGCTCATGAGCGATTTTCAAAAAAAACTTTTAGCCGATTTTCAAACTATGAATATTTTTTATATTTGGTGGATTACTCTCATACGAAATTTTGCGCTGATTCCAAATTTACCATAATGTTCCTATGTAAAGGATGGTAGTTTACACCAAAACCTCAAAAACACGTTTTTGACCTTCAACTTTCAAAATTTGACCCCAAACTACTCAAAGAGTACTCCAAAAATTTTAACAACGGACTCAAAATTTCTTCCAATAAGGAGCCTAATTTTCTTCGATAAGTCGCTTGCTCAACGATAAGCACTTATGGGTCTAGATGGGTTAGGAAAGTAGTGTCACTAGATATTGATTATAATAAGAATTTAATTGGATTCGTATACACAACGTGGATAAACGTGGTGTAGCACGTCCATTTCAAGTTGGGTTGTTTCAATCTCCTGCAGAAACCCCTTCATCACATCGACAGATACTGCAGGTACTCTAATGCCTTCAATTAACAGGTACAACCGGTAAGAAGATTAATAGTCCCTTCAGATCGTCTCCTCATTCAGGGCGCCGTTTCGCTGATTAATCTGTCCCTTTTAGACGTCTTCCCGGAGATATCTGGCTTTGGGGAGGGACGATTTTCCACGGTCTCCATATTGGATACACATTCCGGCTAGACTTCGATGGAGAGCCCTGAGTGTGAATTCTTGCTAAAAGGAATATGAAATGATCGAATGTGGGCGATAACTGTTGTCTTCTATTGTCGTCGAAAAACATGTTGTTTCGTCATACATGCATTTCGGGAGACACCCCTAAATATATGAGGAACAAACAGCTCATTTCTAACCATGCAATAACGAACATCATTAGTTTAAATTACGAGCATGAAGATCATTCTTTCTTCACCCGAAATACGTACAAAATTAAGTATCATGTTAAGCAGATGACTTTGGAATAGTGGCGCCTTTGCTAGAAGAATTTTTTCTTGACTTCGAAATTTTCGTGATGATGTACCATTTCATTCAAGTACTAGTACAAGAAAACTGTAGAAGGAAGGTTTTCGGGTGCGATTCATATTTCATCAGACCAAAAGCTTCTTTCAGACTCAGACAACACTCAGCAGGAATCAAGAGGTTCATCAGATGGATTTCGCGTATGATTGAGCTGGTTTTTCATAAAGCTGACTCAAAAAATCCCTGGAAGGAAGACGGAAGCCACACCCCACCGTGTAAATCCGCCGGTATTAAAATATATATTTAAAGTAAAGAGAGAAGCAATACTCCCTCGATATTGGTTTTCACACCTGTCGATACACATTCTACCTACCAAATGATGACAGAAACCCTACACATTATTACACAACGGATCATTATCATACTCATTTCTCAAATAAATAGGTATGATTGCTAAATGTGCACAAAACTCATTGTTTTGTAAGAACGTATTCAATTGGGTATATATAATATGTGATAAATGATTTTCGGGTATTTTTTGGTGCCAAATCACGTACCTTTGATATTCATTTTCCGATTCGCTACCATCATACCAAGGAAAATGGGCCACCCCAGTATAGAGTGTGCCGGTCGTCTTGATAATAGATTTCCTGTTTATCTTGACAGGGCTTTCGCGTATCGGAAAGTGTTCGTTATTACGTGATAAAGCGCGGAAAAATACCTACCCAAAAATCACATGGTAAATCCCCCCTACCACCATTAAATGTGACAATTAATGGGTAACTAAAACAACAAACTATTTTGCGCGCGTTTGCACTCGTTTTTGTGCGCTCTAATCTTCGAATAACTGGCCATTTCTTCATAAAATTTCCGGCAAAGCCAAATATATAAAAAATGAGAGTTTCCATCAACACAGAACGAAATTAAATAACTAGTGTCAAAATTTCAATTTTTTAACACTATTATGAAATCTATGTAACATTTGAGATTGATGCATGTGAAGAAACATGGAATTTACTTCCTATTTTAATTTTTCCTTCGTAACGGCTTTTCCCCAAGGAAATAGCCAAAATAGTAGGGTGGGATCAATGTTATAAAAAATATTTTGTCCGAAATCATCAGATCCGAAATCTCTTTTCAGATATGAGTTGTAGGTTATTAG
Source organism: Lygus lineolaris (assembly GCA_030264115.1). NCBI lineage: Eukaryota > Metazoa > Arthropoda > Insecta > Hemiptera > Miridae > Lygus > Lygus lineolaris. The sequence continues at coordinate 3,235,304 of JAEMON010000004.1, read as the reverse complement.
GTAATACTTTACAAAACTTCTATATTTCACATAGCCAATATAGGCAATCACTGTAAATCTCAATAACCGTAGTTCTCGCAACACTACAACAGCAACCTGAGCGTCAACTTGAAGGTCGCCATACAAAGTGAACAATGGAGTCTGGTATGAGACCTTAATAACTGAGGTGGTACCGCAGTCCGCTTAATTGTGCCATAAAGGTAAATCCTTGCATTCCCTTGGAAAGGAAGGTGGCAATGAGGTGTTGAAAGGGGGCTTACTGAAATTATGGGGGAAGCTAAATGGAGGAAAGGGATTCTCTCGACGATACCTAGCAGAGCCCCTAAAAGTGAGTTTTTTCTTCATAATATACAGTAGAGTTAGAGTAAGTACATAACGATGTACCTATTAAAGATAATATTATTTTTCTACGGTGTAAGAAAGGATTGACCCAAATGCGGTAACTGCCGACCGACAACGTAAAAAGAGGCAGCGGGTAATGTAAGTTGCAGGGTGTCCCGCGTAGGACTTAACGGAGAAATGACATGTCACTCGAAT
>JAEMON010000004.1:3174304-3209948 GCA_030264115.1 Lygus lineolaris | reverse complement strand
TTTGGATTTTTCATCTCGATCCCGCGGGCAGATATCGTCTGGGGTGACACATATATATAACATGTAAATATAGGTATATACATATGAAAATTCGCTAAAACTCTCAAACGCTAAAATGATTAGGGGAGTGGGAGAGAGGTGTGGTTATCCGTTTTTTAAACTTAATGGTCTTAAGCAGTGATAATACTACTTTAGGTCGATGGTGGATGATTCTTGGCTCACTTCCGGTTTTAACTTTCATTTATTTGATCCGATGAGATTTTGTGGATACTGCTCCATTTTTTTAATAAGTTCCTCTTGAAATTTCAACGTTTTTACACAAAAAAGCCTAAATTCTGTATGCTATATTACGCCACCTCACCCTCTCAGCAGAGACCACTTTACTACTAGTACGAGGATACCTTGTGCCAGAATACTAATTACAAGTGTTGTACCTTGATAGAATTAAACATGAAGACGACAAAGCGGACAAGCCCGCAAAGTCAACTCAATAAATCCCGGAAGAGGCAACACTACGTTGCGAAACATGTCGGATCAGAATAAATGGACGTTAAAACCGGAAGTGAGCCAAGAATCTTCCACCATCGACCCTTAGCAGTATGACCACAATGGCTACCCACAAGCAGTAATAATGTTATAGTAGAGAGCAAGATATCCTATAAACCCTTCGGTAGCCGAGATTTGGGAATTTTTGAGGAAGTTGTGGGCTCACTCCCCTCTTTCGCCCCTTAGAGCAGCCAAGAAGGGCCCAAAATCCCAAAATGTCCTCGGATATGCACGAATCTCTGCTACCGAAGAGGTCAGAGGACATCATTACTGGTTGGGACCAATTATAAGTTTAAACAACGGGTAACCGCCCCCTCCCCAAACCATTTCAGCGTTGCACAGTTTTCCTCATTTTTCTCAGCCAATTTCCATCTTATTCTGATGCGGATGGCGGCATTCTTCCCATTATGCCATTCTTCAGGGGAATGAGGTGTCTTTATGCCGATTTGATTTTTTTGAAAGGACATGAAAAAATCAAAACTACCAAATTAAAATTATACGTAGGCAGCTGATCCCCCTAGACTAGAGAATATAATAACAAGAAGAATGCTGCGAACCGCAACAAAATCGGTCAGAAATAGGCTGAAAAAATTGGAAAAACTAAATTACCGACATGACTCTCTTGGCCCCCTGATCGAAGAGAGGTTAGGAATTGTACGAATTCATTCATCATTTTCAGAACTTCAAAGTTGCCTCATTAGTGCAGTGTTGAAAAAAAAAACACTAAAAGGTGAAAAACAAAAACCTTCCCAACAATATACCTAGTTGTATACGTCATACAACTATAAAACAGTTGGTTAAATACTTTTTCTATTAATGGTAAAATAACTTGGGCTTAATGATTCTACGGAGTAGGTGCGTATTTTTTTTTTTTTTTTACATTTTTACAGAGTAGTTGTAATTACATAAAAATATGGGTACTACGAACCATCCATGCTACATAGAAAATCTCGACGAGAGGTCAAATCATACAACGTGATTCACGATCTGCGACGCACGGAGGACTGCTTCCAGTAAAATACTATTTGTCAGCGACAGTTTGGTATTTCAGGAAAAAAATATCCTTACCGATCAATTACTGTAATTTTCGGGAACTAATTGGAAAAACATGGGCGTATCGTTTAAAACGAACCGTTTCCACATCTCATAACTATGGCTCGTAAACGTGAGCCAATTAGGCAAAAATAACAACGTCCGATTCTGTGACACCTATAATAAATTAGGAGAGGTGGACCCGTTGATTTTTTTACATAGAAACTAGGTTGAGAACTCGAAATTAATATGTAATTGCTTGGTTTTGGTTTATTATTTTCAATAATGAACCTTTGGAATCGAGCACGAAAAAAAAATTATAACTCCCCTCAAAATTTGAGGTTTTACGTTTCAAGATACGTAGAATCCAAAAATCGAATGAAAAAAACCCTTCCGTCCGCCGTACGCCATACGTGGCACTTTCCTTAGTTACCATGGACCAAAATTAATGAAATTTGGTATACCGGCCTCATTCGGGGTCTAGTTGTGGGTCGAAGCTTGGCGATACCGTCAGTCTTCTCTAAGGGTCAGAAAATAGGGAATGAAATTTTCAAAACGCCCTAGCTGGAAAATTTCAAATAGGAAGGTATATTTTTTTCATCGATTTAAAATAGAACGCAATTTTCAGCGTCGAATGAGACCTTGCGGAGCGTTTTAGGACCAACCGCTCGCTCCCTGTAAGGACTTAAGGGTTGAACGAAAAAAAGAGAAGAAACACGTGTGTGAATTGCAATTCATCCCGAGTAGGCAAAATCTCCGTTCAAAAATCAGCTGTTCAAATGCAACTTTCTTTCGATTCCACCGAACCAAGTTTTTTGTTCTTCTTTCAGAAGCTTCCTTAGTTACTGAATTTCACTGAGAATGAATGATGAAATTCAACTCTCCGGTAATAATAATTACAAGAAGGTACCTACTCATTGTCGCCAAGAGATGATTGTGAACCTAGCGGTAGGTGGGTATTTTATGTCAATAGGATCTTTGTAGATGGGCGATCTATACAGAAAATAATAAACCGTTGTGTAACAATTTGTAGCGTTTTTTCCAAATGATATCACTAATGAGCATTGGAACGAAACAGTAGGTTAAATGAAGCTCAGAGTTCAACTTTGAAGGCCTTCTGTTCCCCAAACATTTTCTTCCTTTGATCGAGCTCTTAGAGTTGAATACCATTCCATTGATTGTTCATAATTATCACCTTTCAGTTCGAGAGGCCTAACGCTACTTTGTCGGTGGGTTTCCTCTCCCTTGTCGACTAGTTTCCCCTCTCGTTTAGACCCGGTAATTCGAGCTCGGGGAAGTTCTTAGTTGATTCGAAAGCGATAAAGGGTTCGTCGAACATGAAGGAACTTCGGGTTCGGCCAGACTTTCGACAAGTTGGGTGGGAAGGGCTTGCGGGAATTCAACTTCGCGACTTAACTAGTAGCTTTAGTGTTGACCTAAAGGAAATTGTACTTTATCGGCTGTGAATGGATGGAGAACGGAATTCTCTTTACCTCCGATCTTGAAATGTCAACACGCCAACAATTCACTTATTTATACCATAGTTCATGAATAAAATACAGTATGCTGTACACCGCGGTCAGTGGCGAACACCAGTCAGAGCTCGTTCCTCCTAGAGCCTACACTAGTTGGAAAAAAGATGGCGTCAAGGCGCAGGCTTTTGCGTTTTTTAAAGTGTTTAGTGAAGAGACTTCGAGGTTGCCGAATCCGAAAATTATGGCCTTCTTTCTGAGGTTCTCTTAGACTTTCTTACCAGTTTTTAGTATGTACGTACACTGGTCTATATTGAAATTTTGAAGGGAAACCCAACTCAAGAATAAGCCCCAAAAAAAGGCTAGTTGACATGGATGTAAATTAATTTCATTAAAAAAAAAAAAAATAATAATAATAATTTTCTCATTTTTCACCCCACGAAAACCGTTCACCATTCGTTGGAAAGCTCTGAATTCATTACTCAGTATAGTTCTTCCATAGATTCCAAATATATCAAAAAATGCTTTTTTCGATTTCACCGATTAGAGTTTCTAGTTTACTTGTATAAGCTTCCTCAGTTACTGAATTACGTTATGAAGGAACTATAACTCTTGGACGATAATAATATTAGGCATTGATAGGGACTCAAGCAATAGTGAACCTCGTGATTTAATAGAGGTACAGGTAGGTACTTACTATGGAATGATTGATCATACTCGTAATAATCGGAATTCGTAGTACTATTAGTCCAATTGGAATAATCGTTTATTTCGAGGAATTAGCTAGGATCCTTACAGATAGGTGATCTATACAGAAAAATAATAATTGTGTAATCATTTGCAGCATTATTATGTACCTACAGAATTAAAAGTACGATTTGAGCCAACATTTTGTTACCAGCTTATTCTCAAGTCCAATGGTCATGTGAGGAAGCTACACTGCCCTACCAATTTGGCAGACGTTCCGTGCTACCCCGAGGCTATTCACACTCTCAAACATCCAAATACCGACGAAAAGCGGCAAATTTTGCGGTTTTTCCTTACAACGTTTGGAACTAGAGATCACACCCATCATGGGTTTAATGCTTCAGTTGCCTTGTCTTTCTTCCCGAAATAAGTCAATTTTAGTTTGAAGATCCAACCTGTTATCTGGACACTTCCGAAACTCATCAATAAATTAGCTCCCGAAACTGTTCTCCTCAGAGCACATTTATAGACTCTCAAATAAGGTAGGTAACAGAAAGGTGGTAATGAAGGATGTGATCTACGAGAAGGTGGAAGGGAGTAGCCAAATTAGTTAACTACCCCCGCTAACTACCTGTGTGGACTATTTAAACCCTAGTTTGTCGGGTTTTGGCACAACATCCGCCCAGCTCTCCTGACCACCATCGGGATGATCGCTCTTTTGTTTGGTCTCGTGGCAACGGCTGCAGCGTTCCCCTACCCTGGTGGTAAGTTTAGTTGTTCACATCACCATTAGGTATTAATTTCATGCAATAAATTATTAAGGTATTATGAGCAAACTTTCTAAATACGAACACTTTCCATGAATTTTCAATGAAGACTATTCATTTGCAGTGGTTCACAAAGATTTGATAATCGACGTTTTACGTTGTAAGTTGTAGATGTGGTAATTGTAGTTGTAGTTTATATCGGCTGTTGGAGTGATATCTTCCATTTTCTTAGTCGGGATGCGGCCCAGGGTTGTAGAAAGAGAAGAAAGTTAATGAAAAAGAAAAGGAGTTAGAAAAGTGAATGATGTAGTTTCTTCTTATTTCTTTCCTTTCTACAACCCTAGGCCGCATCCTCACTAAGAAACTGGAAGGTTGTAAGTATGTAGATTTTACGTTCCGTTTTATCATGTAATAATGATTAACAGGAGGTTTCCATTGGTTTTCTGAACGTTACGAGCGTCACGTCACGATGAGGTTTGCGAGCGTCACATCAGGAACGAGCGTCACGTCACGATATATAATTTAATCGTTATTAAATGATCCGACTGTAGAACCGTAGGTCCACAATCCGTTTGGTTCTTTAATTTATGTTTTCCGAAGAATTCAATCCAGGCTAGTTTGTGTCAGTCCCAGACGATCACTATTGATATATAAGTATGATGACTGTTTATAATAGCACCAAAAACGTACCAACAAAAAAACTATCTACTCAGACATGTTCTCAAATCACGAAATTAGGTACCCAATCTGCTAAATTATTCAATTTGAGCTACTAGCTCGAAAATTATCCAATTTGCAAGAGTAACCAATTCGCAAAGTCGACTACCTACCCTATTTTGCTATTGTAGGTAAGTGTGTGTCACTCCGGATGATACCTGACAATTTCCTAGACAATAAAAAATTGAGCCGAGATGATATCGATCGTTTTGAAAGGAAATACAAGTTTCAAGCCAAAAATCTTTCCACAATTCTCGATGGTCACATTTTGTTGGATATAGTTAACAATACTACCTACTATCTACACAGCGGGTTATTCTCTGCATATTTGGAACAAGGAAATTTGAAAAATTATTGAGACCAGGTTATCTCTCATTTGTCAATTTCAAAAAATGCATTGTGAAAATTTTGTTGGTTTCAGAATTGGGCTTAACTGGGGCTGGGGCGAGCTCGTCTGCTCAGGCTAGCAGCGGGGCGGTCGGGAGCGGCTTGGGACTCGGAGTTCCTTACGGATTGGCCAGGACTGGAGCTGTGGCCAGTGCTGAGAGCAACGCCTACTCTCAGGGTAATCGTTATCTCATTAGATAGATATTCATTATTAGTATTTATTTTTCATTGAAACTGTATGAACAGAATTGATTTAAAGGAACGCCCTTGCTTGAAAAAAATTTGTATACAGAACAATCTTAATATCATTCGGATCAGTATCCTTCCAAAAATATTGCCTTAGTACCCAGAGATAGGTTTTAATGTATGTTTAGTTGTTTCAAAGTTTCAGTAATTGCTTTCTTTAAAGAACTTGAACGAAACTGAAGGTATTGCAACGACTCGAAATGCTAATTCCAGAAAAATTGTGAATTTCAAATTAAAGTTGATAGAATATTCTGGGGAAATGTATCCATGTAGGTTAACTGATTCTACTTTCCTCAGATCGTCAGCCCATCTGATTCTAAATTCAGTTTGTTGAACAGGATGACCACGTTCTAATTGATTCACGGTGACAGTTTGTTAGCCAAAAGAAGGCCAAGTATTTAGTATCTGTTTCGCTGGTCCACATTGGCGCAAAGGAAGATTGCTGAGCCCTACCGAGAGGTCCATGGGATCGCTCGATGAAATGAGGAATAGAATGGAATTCGCGGACAAAGAATTGTACCATCAAATGCCAAATTATACCACCAAATCAGTACTCTCGGCTATCTATAAACTACAATTTTGTTGGATCAACACTGAACCTATTCAAGTACCCAGTCAATGGTTCTTGAAATATAGGGTGTCCAGACTTATAGCTTCAAACTTTGAAGATGGATCCTTCAACTAATTTGGAACATAACAGTGTTAATTTGTGAAAAGGGGAAGAGGGGGGGAAAGGAGAGTTTTGAATGCCAATGAACATGAATATTTCAAAGAATTCGTGTGTTTCGGCGTTCAAAATTACTTGACTCGTCCTGTCCATGTTCTGAGGAATTGGTTACTTGACCATGTCGATGGGGTTTTTTGAGGGTAGAAGCGATAAACGAATCTCTATTATAGGTTCTTGGCTCATTTTCAATTCGTCAAACCAAGAACTAAATAGGAGAACCATTTATCCCGTCTAACCTCAAAAACCCCAACAATCAACATAGGAAAAACCAAACAACGTTTTCCCATCGAAGAGGTGTTGCTCAGTATTAGAGTGTTAATTCATTGGGAGCATTATTTTCTTTTAAAGTTGAGACTGAATAACTTGGCAGCAGGTTTAGATGCTCGGGTCCCCCAAGATTTTTCTTTTTCTCGTCTCATTTCTCCCATATTTTGCTACAACAATGATAACATTATGATAAATTATTTTCTTGTGAATTGTTTTCCAGGCTACGCTGGTGATGGCCCACCAGGCGGTATAGCAGGAGGTCTGCTCCAGCTAGGAGGAACTTTGGCTACAGGCGTTGGAGCAGGGATTGGAACTGGCCTCGGTGTTGCCAGAGGGGTTGCAGGTTCTGTGGGGAACATCGTGAAAGGGGGCTTGTCAAGCGCTGTCGATTTTGGTACCACCATTGCTGGAGGGTTCAGTCATGGTTTAGCTGGTGGAGCTCGTATCCCCTTGGGTGGCATTGGTGCAGGAGCTCAAGCCAGTAGTGACTCTAGGGCCGTTGGCGTTGGCTACACTCCAGTTGGCTATGCTCCAATAGGGTACGCTCCTGGTGTTGTTGGCTATCCTCAAGGTATAGCAGGCAGTCAGGCCACGGCACAAGCTGGTGCTACGAGCGGAGCTTCGGTCGATGGCAGGTACGGATACGGTGTTATTGGCTATCCGCAAGGCGTGGCTGGCAGTCAAGCAGCAGCGCAAGCTGGGGCTACAAGTGGAGCGTTGGTTGAAGGCAGATATGGTGTTGTTGGCTACCCTCAAGGAGTAGCTGGTAGTCAAGCTGGGGCTACAAGTGGGGGATACAGTGTTACAGGCTACCCACAAGGCGTAGCTGGCAGTCAAGCAGCAGCGCAAGCTGGGGCTACAAGCGGCGCCTTGGTCGAAGGCAGATATGGTGGATATGGTGTTGTTGGCTACCCTCAAGGAGTAGCTGGTAGTCAAGCAGGGGCTACAAGTGGGGGTTACGGTGTTATTGGCTATCCACAAGGCGTAGTTGGTAGTCAAACTGCAGCTCAGGCTGGAGCTACGAGCGGGACCTTGGTTGAAGGAAGATATGGTGGATATGGAATTGTTGGCTACCCGCAAACAGTAGCTGGTAGTCAAGCTGGTGCTACAAGTGGAGGATATGGTGTTGTTGGCTATCCACAAGGCGTAGTTGGTAGTCAAGCTGCAGCACAAGCTGGGGCTACAAGCGGGGCCTTGGTCGAAGGCAGATATGGTGGATATGGCGTTGTTGGTTACCCTCAAGGAGTAGCTGCTAGTCAAGCTGCTGTTCAAGCTGGTGCTACAAGTGGTGCCTTGGTTGGTGGCAGGACCGAAAACGTGGTTGTCGGTGGGGCTGGTGCCTCCAGCCAAGCAGGTTCCCATTCATCTGCCTCAAGCGGTGGCTTGGTCGGTGGCAGGACCGAAAACGTAGTTGCTGCTTCAAGCCAAGCCGAGGCTTCGAGCAGCGCTGGAACTGTTGGGAAGACCATTCCAGGAGTCGTCGACATTGAAGCAGGCTCTTCAAGCTCCGCTTCCGCTATGGCTGATGCAGTATCTTTAGGACGCGGGGTCTCTGGTGCTGTAGCATCATCGTCCGCCCAAGCCACTGCCTCTTCTGAATCAGGTGCCCTGACTGGAGGCCTGTCTGGAGCCAGTGCTGGAGCCTCAGCAGAAGCTAGTAGTTCTACAGGAGTTGTGGCTGCTTAGTTTTAGGTGAGCATCGGATCATTCTCACCAAGTTAATGAATGTAAATTCAATTTGTGATGATGTTATCATTCTCATAATCAACAGAGAAATCAGGAAAAATTAATGCGAACTTATCATTATCATACAATAATATTTCTGAATTCATTTTCTGAACAATTAAATCGTTACAGTAGGTTTAATATATGTATTGCAATTGATTTCCGTTCTAGGGATCTTAAGCCTTAAGAGAGTATGGGCTACAACGAGAAGCAAAATCCTCCATTCCAATAAATCAGACCAAGTTGAAGAACGAAAATGCAAATGATGGAGAGAACAGCATGAAACATTCCTTATCTTCAAGCCACCAAATCTGAAATAAAAATTACTGAATAAAAGTTACTCCGTATTCTTTTTTCCATATATTTCTCGCTTATAGGCTTCTCATGACATTCCACCACAGTTTTCTGATCCCAATGAATGAAGACACCTGCTGAAAACTCGAAGAGATACCGAGTGGAAAATATTTCCCTTCAACGGAAATAATGTAATCACTGACTTTGTTCTGTATTTTGTGCTGAGTTACCGTACTGACAGACCTTCTCCATGCTTTTGAAACCATCTCAAGGTGATACAACAATAATGACCACCTGATCTCTGGTGACGAAGTATTCACCCGTGTGCCAGTCTCGAAACCGATGGGAAACCAATGTTTCCGTTCGGTTTATTACGATCTTTTAAATACTTAGGTACCAAATGTTAAATATGCAAATAATAGAAAATCTGAACGGCTCAACTCACTAAAATCGTTCTGGTATTGTTGGATCCGTCACAAAATGTTCTACTCGCCGGATTGGACGTGAGAGTAGTGAAATTGGACGAAGTTTATTTACTTACTCAATCAAGTTTTCTAGTGGGTGAGAGCATTCTCCTACGAATAGCCTGTAATCTAAGTTAGGACTTTCCGATTATTTTGCACAAAACCCCCTCAAAATTGGATGAGCTCTGTGGCCGTGAGAAGCGGGCAAGCATACAGAGTTACTCTTTTATAGGAGGAGATATTGATTGATGTTCAAAATATTCTAGGGATTGAAGTGAATTGAAATTTAAACAAAACATTTTTAGTCGATGGAAAAAATTTGAAGGCTATAAAAGTAGTATGGCAACAGACTTGATGGTAGTACGGATTCACACCGAAAAATTATTCATGCTAAAATTTCATATTGTAGTTCATACCTATTTGTAGGTACCGTACTATAGGTAGGTAATCGTATATGAAAATCTCCAAGGAACAGAAAGTTACTTCCTTCCAAGAAGTTGATCTTCAAATTTTGTACCTATTGATGAAAGATGGGATTTGGGGAGGCTGATTTGGGTAGGGCTAGTTGTACCTATTATTTTAACTACTGCCTAACTTCCTAAATTTTTAATAGGCAAGCCTAACATTATTCTTCTAGGATTTGCAAATACGCCCAAGAGAGAAATTTACCTGAGCATAATAACAACAATCTACACTAAATAAGTTAAATAATAATAATAAAATAAATTTTAAATATATATAAAATTTATTTTAGTACACGAGATATAATCAATAACTACAATATTCAAATATTTCTACAAGATATAATCTTGAACAATTACCTTATACAGAAGTGGTAGACTTGTTTAGAGAAGGCAGTAAGATTCGAAAACTCGACACACTTTTCTGTAGCTACATTATACACTCTAAAAGAGAAACCAATTGAGAGCAGTTTGTCTTTGGAGGAACCAACTTATATACAGGTCTTATATGGACCATGGAATCAGTTAGTAAAAATTTCAGAAATTGATACAGTAGTTCCGGAGTTACCTTATCCCTACGACAACAAGCTGCAAGTTTGCTTACATAAGCGCAGTAGCTATATTACTGATCCAATTGTGACGACATTCTTAGAAAATAGTTTTGGAGTCATCCCCCAGAATTTGAGGAAAATCGGTCAGTTACAAACTCAGAAACCATTGTTTCAGAGAATATACGTTCAAGCATACGCACAAGCTACAAGTAGTCAAAATTATAGAGGGGCTGACTCGCATGGTTTTGGAGGACAATTTGTAGATAGCTTCATACCTTTGATTGTGAGGAAGCAAAAGTACGTAATAACAGCGAATAAAACGGGCACCTTGCAAACTTCTATCTGCACTACAGAGAAAAGAAGAAGTGACGGAGAACTATGATTATCCTGCCACGTAGCTTATAATAAATTGAGTACCTATAGATAATTAATACAGGTACCTCTCATGTCCTCTCCTTTTTTATGAACAGGAAGGCAAACTACCGCCTACACGCGATGCAGTAGCCATGATAATTGGCGATTTTCCGAAGTTTTCCCTTTTCTTGACTATTTCCGTGTGCACGGCTGAAAAATTCAAGAAAAAGAAAAACTTCGAAACAACACCAAAAACAATGTCTACTGTATTGGTGAGCTGGAGTTGGTAACATTCGACACTGAAGTGTTAGGTCTTCAACTTTTCCTTTAAAAAAACATCACGTAGAGCTCTAGAAAAGCACGTTTTTGACCATTGGGACCGACCAAAATTGTTTTGGTTTATTATTTTCACTGGTAAACCTTTGGAATCGAGCACGACAAGAATTCTTTTTTACCCACCTCAATGTTAATGTTTTACGTTTCATGATACGGAGAATACAAAAATCGATTTAAAGACTTGGCGCTATACCGGCCATATTTGAGGTTTAGTTGAGCCCCGAAGCTTGGCGCTACCGTCAGTCTTCTCTAAGGGCAACAAAATAGGGGATGACATTTTCGAAACGTCTTAGCTCAAAACTTCATATAGAAAGGTTTAATTTTTCCATAGATTTCGAATAGAACAAATTTTTAGCGTCAAATGAGACCTCGCGGATCATCTTTGGACCAACCGTTCGATCCCTGTAATGACTTAATGGTTGAACGGAAAAAAAGGCAAAAACACGAGTGTGAATCGCAAAATTTGCGATTCACTTTTCTTTCATATTCGGGAAGATTTAATTTTCCCGAGTAGGCTGAATCTCCGTTCAAAGGTCAGCTGTTCAAACGCTTCCTCAGTTACTGAATTTCGTTAGAATCAATGACACAACTCTCGGATGATAATGATTGAAAGTAGGTACCTACTCATTGTTCCCAAGAAATGATTGTGAACCTCGCGATATATTATAAGGTAGGTAGGTATTTTATACTAACTTAGATAGACGATCTATACAGAAAATAATACACCGTTGTGTAATAATTTGCAGCATTTGAAATATTATGAAAGGTAAAATTTAGGTTCCCACCTAAAATGAAATGGTCTGAAATAGAAGAAACCTGTAATGTAGCGAGATTTTGTTTTTATCAAAGGACATTAAAAGACCAAAGAATTCAGCGTCAAATAAAACCAACACCAGCTCACCAACAAAATAGCTATGATTTTTGGCGATTTTTAAAACATAAATACTATACTGAGAGATAGAATACGATGAAGGAGAATTTCAGGAGGATCGACGAATCTGGAGCGGTACCAGCTGACCACAATGAGACCTCCCTCATTGAACATCCGTTCAGCCCTCTGGCCCGAAGATCGTCACAAATACTCACACTCAAACTCGAGAATTAGAAAATGATATTTTGCTTCCTCACTAGCGAAGGTTGGAAGCTTTGTATCCGTGCAAGAAATAAAAAAATTTTTGTCCTCCAAAATCAAAATTTCCAATTGCTTTTTACGTTTCAGAGCTTTCTGAACAATTTTGGTTCAGTGTCTGTATGTCTGTCAGTCTGTCTGTAGTCAGTTCCTTGTCCCAGGCAAAACTATATGAAGATATGGTTAGTCCCGTGACGGCCCCCCATGAATTGCATCGCCATCGGACCACTAGTAGCGTGAGCGCATGCGCAAACGTGAATTTCCTGAAACCCCGGTATCTCTGTTCTAATTGACCTATTTCGCTCAAATTTTCACGGTAGTTTTGGACTGACTCCAAGACAATACCCTAAGAATTTCGTCACGATTGGATCAGTAATAGCTACTGCGCAAGCACAAACTTGAAATTTGTTGTCATAGGCGTATCTCTGGAACTCCTCCACTAATTTCGGTGAATTTTTCAGGGATTACGCGAGTTAGACCCTAGAAGGTCCCCTATGAATTTCATCGGACCACTAGCCTGAACTACGATTTCTCAGTTCCTAATGGACGGATTTCGCTCAATTTCGGAGGGTAGTTGAGGGCTGACTCCAAAACAATTACCTACCTATGAATTTCGCCACAATTGGACAAGTAATGTCTATTGCGCATGAGAAAATTTGGAATTCATTTGAATTTATTTATAGGCATGCTCCTAACTCCAAAACTATTCTACCAATTTCGTTGAATTATTTATTTTAAGTTCATACTAAATGCCTACCTTCCTGCTCCTATCAATCTAAAATACGCCAAAAATCGTAGGTACAATCTTAAGAGCTGGCGTTGGTCTCTTTCGACGCAGAATTTAATTTTCTACAACGTTTATTTCGAAGTGTTTTTCGATTTTCCTGATGATTCCCTTGTTTATTGCCCAAAAACACTCAAAAAACGTCGAAAAAAGTTGTTTTTAGCGGAAAACGTGGTCAAGATTTATTCTGGGACCCGTAATATGTGGTATATTCGTGATCAGCGTGAAATTTCCTATAAGACCTCAAAATAAGTCCGTTACGTTTGGGACCACCCTGTATATTCATCAAGATAGTATTCGGGGTACCTACCAACTCTACTACTACTAAGTATTAACCTACAATGCGCAAATTTTCTCAAAAATTCGTAATTTCAATATAGGATTCATAGGAATACATCGATAATATCGACGTAGGTATTGTACAAAATATCGATTAAACAAATCTTCGATATTTTGGGCTTCGATATATTGATAACATCGATAATCACCTAGCGATACATCGAAAACAACAGTGTTACATACTAGATTTTTTCATCATCCCTACCTCATCTCCAAGAAAATAGTCTGACTCTGAGGGCCTTAATCAGCAGAAATACACACAGAAAATGCCATTTTTCGAATCACCGTCACCACTTCTAGATGTTTCATTATGACGAATACCGGTAGATTTTAGAGGCCGCGTCTCCGGAAGCAATATTATTTATAATATAGTTTTGATATTCGATCAGAATGAAGGCCGAAGTTAGTAACAAAGGGAATCCCCGATGGATCACGTACAAGTATTTTCGGATTGTTCAGAAAATCCAATAATATCCGGTGATAAGTTGTAGGAGAGCTGATCCCCCGATAATGTCCTCATATCGAGGCGTCTCCTAATAGGTAATGATGGGATCCCGAAATACGTTGTTTTGGTGATTCAGCACACTCAAATGGTGTTTTCTTCTCCACCCGACACTTTCTTTTTCCAGGATCCGACGTATTTACGTATTTTGAGGGTAAATTACACCTTCGGCAATCACCTCGTTTGAGGGCATCGATGGTGGGGGCGCTAATTCGCTAACTGAGTTGTCGTTGATGGGCGTATATAAACGATCAGCAGGGATTGAGACGTCATATCAGGACCGACAGCCTTCGAGATGATCGCCTTCGCCTTGTTCTGCCTCCTCGCCACAGCAGCGGTTCACTCGACCAGTAAGTCCAACAATAAATTATCATAATGTTCACACAACGAACCAATTTGTTACGAAACGAAAAATGTAATTCTAATCCAAATTTTGATCGAGGCACAATAAGGCAAAAGGTGAACTGACTAAATAGGACGAACTGGAGCAGACCCGTAAAACCTATATGGTGAGCAAATGCTCAACATCGAGCTGCTCCCACGATCTCAATCTTGTGAAACTATACTAATTTGACAAGGCTTTTCTGACTGGATGGCACTCTCACAATCAGTGGATGGAGAATTGAATTTCGCTCACGACTATGTTGATATTTTGTCTAAACTGACAAACATTAACACGATCAAGAGTTTTGGACTTACACAATAAATGTTTGAAAATTTTCCTGGACGCGAGGAAGGTGTGTGCCATTTCCACTTGGCCGAGTATTTCTTAGTTCTAACCACCCTCCCTGAACCATTTAGCGAATTTTCGAAGAAAATGAAGCTATTGCAATCGCTTCAAACTTATAGTCATGAAAAATTTTGGAAATTTTCACCATGGAAATTCGTTTCAGACCATTTTAAAGCGATTCCTGAAATTTAAGACATTTTGTATGTATTATTTATTTATATGCATGTCTCTACAGAAGGTATCTGACCCTGGAATCCATTTTGAAAATTTAGAGTTACCAATCGCTTTAAAAACGCGTTATTGAGGTCTACTCGACCTTACTCGCAGTACCGGCACCTTAGTGTGTCTCACTTCCGTCAGGTGCGGGACAGCGCTAAGTGTCTTGACATCGTTATCACCCTTATCTCTAGCTCGTCTCCATCAGTTGCGTCAACCCTCCGGGAGAGCCATACGATACGATACCACTGATGCGAGATGCGATGCCACGGTTGTCTAGGGCGAGCCCACCCGAATGCTAACCCCAACTGACCGGATACCACAGATAGCAACAATTTACTGTAGCATCTTAAATGACGTTAAACATGAATTGTATCTTGTAGTGACAGGAACAGGAATTCCTTACACTTTGAAGGCCATTTTCCCTTTTCCAAACCAGGAACTATTTATTCAAATTTCCTTTCTTTTTCCGATGAATCGATTCCTGAAGTTCAATCAAAAACTAAATCTATGGCTTGAAGCTCAGAGATTCGGGAACTTCGATCTCGGGGACACGTCACGAAAAAACAACACAACATGGAAGCGGGAAACAAACCCGTCCCCGACGCCTAGTTGTCTGTAGTTTATGGCGAAACATATTTATGCTCTTGTCCATGGTCGTGGTGTTGGTTGTAAAACTCGTTTAAGTGCCTCGACTTTAACTTAACAGGCATAAAGTTATCTAATTCGGTTGCAGGAAAACAAAACTGTTATTGGGAAAGTAGGTTATTAGATACGATACCACTACAATACGATTGATCGGATCCGGTAAACCGGATCGTATGTACACTACCTAATACGACGGTGGTATCGACAATACGATACCACGGAGTTCTGGGCATGCGCAGTAATGTCCTTGGATACGATACCACGCAGTTTCCAAGCAATCGGATCTACTAGGAACTCTCTAATATTCTTGGGCAGATCTTGCTCGTGGAGGAAATTGTGCTTCAAATTCGATAATTGTACGAGAGAATGGCTGGGGACTCCATTAATCATCTCCACCGACTGGTATAATGGTTTTGCCGATATATGACCACTAGTGCTATCCATTGGTGCAAAGAGTTGAAGTCTTGGTGCAATATACCATCTTAAACATAGGAAACATCGGAAGAAAACATCGATGTTGACATCGAAGTCGCCATGGACACTTAAACATCGACGTCACAAAAACATCGACCTGAAAACATTGATGTTTTTTAGAAGTTCTTGCGAAAATTGGCATACTATCAAGGAAATCGCTGTAAATTGATTGAATAATTCACTTCAAAAATTATAGGTCACCGAGGTTTTTTTTTTTTTTTCAGTGAAGTAGGTAGAATATCAGCTATAGAAATAGGTATTATTTTTGCTCTTAAAAAGGAAAAAAAAAATGAAACATCGAACATCGAAGAAGATACATCGATGTCTCGATATTTTCGTTATGTAATCATCGATGTTAAAAACATCGAACATCGAAGGAAAAACAACGATGTTTCGATAAGATCGACATCGATGTTCCATCCCTAAGGAGCATGTATAATGTATACTATAGTCGGAATCAGCGGGAAATTTTTATAAAAATCACCCTTAAAATCTGTTAAATAAAATGATTCTTTGAAAATTCTCTCATCAAATCATGCTGCACGAATGGAACGTCTTTCGTAATGGTCCATACTCGAGATCTCAGCCTCCTCCCATTAGATCCCCTGAAGTCAACTTTGAATGATTTAATTGAACAATAATTGCAGGTTTGGGGTTGAGCGAAGCAGGCGCCAGCGCGTCTTCTCAGGCGCAGGCGATCGGCGGCTCGATCGGCGGATTGTCCGGCTACCTCGGAGTGGAAAAGAGCGTCGTCCACGCCTCTAGCGGCGCCCACGCCTCCAGCGGCGCCATCGGCGGCGGCGGCTTCGGCCTCGGCGGTGCCTCCGCCGGCTCCAACGCCTACGCAGGCGCTACGAGCGGAGTCGGAGTTCATCAAATCGGAGGAGGAAGTCATCAAGTCGCCGGCGGATTTCATCAAATCGGCGGTGCCCTCAGCTCCGGCGTCGGCGGCCTCGTGGGAGGCGCCATTGGAGTTACCAAAGGAGTTGCTGGCGGCGTAGGAAGCGTAAGTGAACATCGGTAGAAATTTGAATCCTTCTACACACAATATATCTCCATTTTATGAAAAACATTTCATGAATACCTATATGAAAATCCAAGAAAAAACAACACAAAATATTTGTAAACAAATCAATAATTTTTCACGCGAAAAACAACACAAAATATTTGTAAACAAATCAATAATTTTTCACGCGGCATTCGTATTATAGATTTGTTACACTAGATAAATTTGGATGCAAATAGATCAATTTATATTTTTGTTGTTACATAGGTGGTCGAAGGCGGTCTCTCAGGCATCGGTCAGCTCGGAAGTACCATTGGCGCCGGTTTGCACCACGGCTACGTAGGAGGCAGCCAGCTGGGCAGCAGTGGCGCTCACGTCGGAGCTCACACTTTGGGCGGCATCGGTGGATTAGGAGGAGTCAGCGGATTGGCCGGCGCTGGTAGTCACGCTTCCGCTGGAGCTCACTCTTCGAGCGGCATCGGAGGATTAGGAGGAATCGGTGGATTGGGAGGAGTCAGTGGATTGGCCGGCGCTGGCAGTCACGCTTCAGCTCAAGCTGGCGCTCAGAGCGGTATTGGTGGATTAGGAGGATACGGCGGATTAGGTGGCGCCAGCAGTCAGGCTTCTGCGCAATCTGGTGCCTCGTCCGGCGTCATCGGCCTTTAAGTACTTATTCAAGGTGGTTAACCATTTCAATATAAACTAATCAAAGGCTGATCAGGAAAATATACTTAATTTACTTTTTAGTGAAGCAAACGAAACCATATCAAATTTTATTAAACTCTCTTTTTTCACAGTGCATTAGACCTTCTTCACATCCACATAAACGTGATCACACCTTGAATGAAAAGGGAAGAGGTCATTAAAAACATGATTTTTCGGGGTTTTCGACTGAAATTTTGAAATTACCATGAGGTACTACTTACCTATACAATAGGGACGTATACCTAATAGGTACTCATACCTATAGGTTTTCTAAGTCAAATTCAGAATTCTCCAAGAACAAATTTGGAATATTCCAAACCAATTCAGAACTTTCAGAGTAAAAAAAAAATTGAAAAATTTCCACATCAATTTCAGAATAATTCAACCCAAATTCAGGATTTTTCATTTCCCATTCATAGTCTTTTCTTCCAGAATGTGATTTTATAGTGGGGAAACAGGGTGATTGAAAAAGAATACCGCTTCATTGAAAATGGATAACTCGGCAATGCGAAAACTGAGAGCGCTAGAGGTA
Source organism: Lygus lineolaris (assembly GCA_030264115.1). Lineage (NCBI taxonomy): Eukaryota > Metazoa > Arthropoda > Insecta > Hemiptera > Miridae > Lygus > Lygus lineolaris. Next base: position 3,191,850 of record JAEMON010000004.1, on the reverse strand, counting down.
TGTGTCGCGTTTTGAAGGGCATTCTGAAGTTTCTTTTGGTTGCTCAGAGATGTCACTACGAGCACATGTTCCCGTGTAACCTTCATTTGTTGGTTTGTTAAGAAGATGGCAAACACGCTCGCAACAAATTGACCATAACAAGAAAATCGAAAACTCGGGCAAACAAATTGACAATTACACGATCGTGAATCTCCACAAGAAGTTCACAGTCATGTTCTGATCACTTTGTTTGCCCGCCGAAAGCTGGTCAGCAACACGCTAGCGAATCTCCTTAAGTGATTCATGATCGTGTCATCGTCGAATTGTTTGTCCCCATGGAAATCCGTTTCAGACCATTCTAAAAGGATTCCTGAAGTTTAACACTTTTTTCGGATGTAGGTATAATATACCCATATCTCACTCCAGACGATATCTGACCCTGAAATCAAGATAAAAAAACAAACAAAAAAATTCAAAATGTCAATAATATCAGAATAAAGGATTAGTTCGTTGGCCAGACTTTTTGGAGTACTCCCAGGGGTCAAATTTTGAAAATTTAGAGTCAAAAATCGCTTTAAAAAACGTGCTTTTCGTGGTTTTTGGTGGAAATTATTATCTTGAACATGTGGTATATTCGGAATCATCGTAAAATTTCCTATAACAATCACCCACCAAATCGGTTAAAATTATTCTTTCAAATTCGCTCATCAACTCATGCTGCATGAATAGGACTTTGCTTCATTGCCTAGTTCTCCATTTTCGAAGATGTGATATTCTTTTTTAATCACCCTGTATAACATTATTCAAAATATTATAATTTAATATTATTACACACTTTTTAAAATCTTGATTTGAAATAGAAAATCGGGGAACCATATATCCGGAATTTCGTATTTGAAAATGGCCCAACAAATTTGACACATTTCCATAGGTCAAAACCCGCTAAAAATCTTTTAATATTATTAATAATTGTCTCATGCTGCGTAAATGGAACTTTTAAACTCTTTCTAGCCTATAAACTCCGGACTAACAATGACAGGAAGACTGAAATGACTGCGGAAATTATATTCTGTATCGAATGAGACCAATTGTAGCTCCCGCAGAGATCTCATTGATCGAGAGAAGATGGATGGTGATATTCAGTTAGTTGAATGGCTAACCAAGGAAGGTACGGGAGCAGCGGTTGGTCTCATTCGACGTGGAATTTAATTTCCTACGACGTAATTTTTGCGCGAAGTGTTTATCGATTTCAGACTTTCATTGATTTTTTTTTTGCTTAGAAACGCCTAAAATACAATTAAAAAAGTCTTCTTTTTCAAAATTAGTTAAGGACTTTTAATGGACTTATGATATTTATTCATGGGAAATTGGACAGTAGGTAAACAATGTTAGTATTACACATTGCCTAATTCGGTTCAATGTTTTATTTTAATAATCAATTTTCAATTGTTTCAATTTCAGATCATGTCAGCCGAGTTCGATGAATTCGATTTTGGCCAGCCTCTAAAATACGACACCGAAATCTCGTCAAAATTCATTCACCGCCTGATTCGAGATTCACCAATCATAATGCCTCCGTCGTGACTACTCGATGTTTTTCATGTCCTGAAGACAGTAAAACTCATTCATCATGATATTCCTCGTTTCGTTCTGATCATCACAACAATTATTCTATAATAATAATAATTTTTTTTTTTTTTTAAACTATGCCACGGCGCGCGGTTACGGCAATCGTGCCATGCGCTCTCGAGCAGCCCAGTAGAGCGCAGCGGATCGTTCCCACCGGCACTCAGTCGTCAACATTGATAGTCGTGCATCTTCTAGGGCAGGGCACGTTTCGAGATGGGTTGATGTCATCTCTTCGTCAGTATCACAGAGGGGGCACAGTGGGTCATCTGCTAGCCCAATGCGGTGGAGAACGCATTATAATAAAAAATGAACGTTCAACAGTGAGGCTGATTCGGCAACAACTAATATCCGCCCCAAATTTATAGGACATTTCGGGCTGATTTCGAATATACCAAAACTCCATTTTCCAATCAGCTGTTGATCTCGAACGTGGACGAATATTCTCCACAATAAGTAGGTATACATCAAAGATTCATATGGAAAAAATACTCGGGGAAAAGAAAAACCTCAAGAACGGAACCATGTTTCTCAATAAAATATTCTGACGAAGGATGGGAAGAACAACACAATTTTTCAACTTCATTGGGGTTGAAAAATCGGAGGCTAAAAATCGATTTTGGCATTGATTTTACGATCGACGAACTGCAATCGATTTAACCGAAAAATCGGTTGGAAAACAGATTCGTATCCAAAATAAACAACACAGAGAACTCTATATGCCAGTCTCAATTCGGGAAAATTGATAATTGCCCAAAAAAATCAATGTTCTCACGTTACTTAGGTACTGTTAGATGGCCTCACCCAAGTATACAAGATGATTGGTGAACAAATTCAATGAGGAAAAAACGTCTAAAATTTAAAAAAAAGGAACTTGGGATGGACGTGAGAGAGTGCATGAGAGACAGGACTCATACTCACCAGTGGGTAACTCTAAACCATCCTCTCCTAAACTGTCGGTAACTTCTTCTTAATCCGTAATTTTGCATGAAAGAAGGATTGGGATATCATCCTACTTCCATGCCGGGAGTGATAGCCTCCCTACATGTTTAGGATCAATTGGTACTAGAAGAACATAAGCACTTATGTTTAAATGAAATTGGTAGATAAGTAAAACAAAACTCTTACAACTAAAAAATTATGGAAAAAATGATTTTTTGGGTCATAAAAGTGGATTTATCAATACATAATTCTGTACCTAGTACATCGGAAAATCGATTTTAATGACAGAAAAAATCGATTTTTGATTAACAATCGGCGTGTTTAGTCGATTATAAAAGAGTCGGAAATCAGTGGTCAAACATCTGGTATGAGGCTTCACACTACTTTCCTCACCCGTAAAAACCTGGAAAATATGGGCTATTTCGGCCCTCAATATATTTTTGTGGAGATTAGGGGTATTGGAACTTGTTTCTACTTGTTAGAAGAGCAAGTCCTGTGAATTTCATCAAAATCGTTAGAAAAGTTAGGGAGAAAAGCAGAAAAACGGGCTAAAACGACGTTTTTTCACCTATTTGAAATTTTCTCCCCCTTATAATTGACCTGGAGGGCAGAAATTCTTAGGGTCAGACACGTAGAAACCAATCCTCGAAATCGGAGTTTTTGAATCACTTTCGTAGAGGCCGCAATCGACACATATATAAATATATGTATTCATATTTTTAAAAATCAGGAATCCTTTTAGAACGGTTTCAAACGGATTTCCATTAAGAAACTTTTCAAAAATTTACATCACTAAAATTTTGAAGCCATTGCAAAAGCTTCATTTTCTCCGAAAATTAGCTAAAATAAGAGCAACAGTCTAAAAACCAACTGCAACATTATTTTATATGGAAATACACCAACTTTCCAACATTGGGCCCTGTCCAACTACTGTTGCCTATATTAGGAAGAACAGCATCCAGCCTAAGTACGCTTCAAAGCGGTGACTGGAGAAAAGACGACAATGTGATTCCGCTCTTCAAAGTGGGGCGATAAGTGGGGTCCTCAGCATCCCCAAAAAACGTTAAACCGTCCAACGCTCAACTCCAAAAAAAAAAAAAAAAAAAATCCGAAGTAAATCCAGAGGACAATCGGACGGGAAAGGTTGCGAAGGCAATCAGGCTGAATGTCGACGAGAACGGTATCTGCCGGTTCAAGGTGGAGGTGCCACCGGGTCACGGCCATCATTAGCATTCCCACTTCACATCTCTCCCACGACGAGTCACATTCAAACCCGTTTTCTCCACGAGGGAGGTATAATACGACTTTTGCCCGGTTTTTATGGGAGATTTCGCGTTTACTATGAGCTCTGCGAGAGGTCTGACGTGGTGTTTGGGAACCCATTTTCCAATCCTATCGAATCTCATCGAGATAATCTGCATTTTATAAGGAGACATTAAGACGAATGCGACAGCTTATTTCTGGAACGATCTGTTAGAGCAGCTGTATTGCAAGTGAATTTCATCAATACGAGGGTAGAGGAAAAAGCTCCATTCATGCAGCATGAGTTGATGAGCGAATTTTCAAACCAATTGTGATTCTTATAACGGAAAGTAGCAATTCTTGGTGATTCTTGACTGTTCAGTTGCTCAGTAGTGATGTTGGAGTGAACTATTCCTTCAGAATCTCACTTCAACTCATCCCTTGAAAATGACGAAACAAAGCGTCGAAACGTTGGAATAATCATGACTTCAATTTCCATAGCTATTGGTGGTATCCACCTATTATATGATCTGATTCCTCTGAGTGGTGTTGACGGTGGTGTGACCGGTCACCCTCTAGTTTTGTCCCTCGACCCCTGATGAAGGCAATAGAATTGCTGAAAGATCAGTCGAAGGCTGTGGGAGGAATTCTTCAGTTGACCTCATTCCTAATATCATTGATGGAGCAATTTTGTTTGGGTCGATCTTCATCACTAAAAACTAACTTATCAGCAAAAAACATGGCTCTAGCGAATGTTGAGGATGCTGAATCCGAATCTGTGGTCAAAATTGGTACTTATTTTCGACCTCGGAACATTGCTCAATGAAGCATAGAGAGGAAAAGTTTAAATTACATCATTTTGATGATTAGAACGTATGATTTTGATAACGTAAAGGTAGGTCTGATGATATTCAGCCTGCGGGAAGGAATGCAAGGAAGCCCGCGAGTCTGCAGAGGACCGGCCTCAAGGGCGTATCCCCCTCCACTCACACTCAGAAGCAGCTCGCAGAACCTCCACTTCAAGTCTCCGACCTGAGTGGAGCCATGGAGTCTGGAAAGACCCCACCACCAGCCCTCCAGTCATGGATAGACCCTTCCATTCCAGGTCCTTCCCCCCTCCAGGCCTGTGCCCCACATACCAGGTACCCCCAGCCTCTGCTTCAGCTCTCTCTCCTTCGATTGACCCCTTTAGAACCGCTCTCGCTCTTGACGGGCGAGCGGAGAAAGCACTGCCGGCCTCAACTAGACTTTCCTGAGAAAAGAAGAACCGCTTCGATCAGCGTCGTCCCTGCAGGCAGCGCGGTGACAATGAAGCCCCCAACGGATCACCACTTTTTCTCCATTCACGACTATCCGGTCCGTGATTGACGAAGAATACCTAGTTCGGGTGATATTCAGAGAATAGGTCTGTTTCCAGTCCCAGCACTTTACTGACAGTAACAAATATATTCTGTATTTTGATTATTCCTTTCTCCTAAAAAGTCTCCCTGCCACACTCGCAGTAACACATACTGACAGCCAAACATAGGGTAGGTAACAGCAGCAAAACTGCATCAAAATAACTGCACCCAAATCTCCTACAGTGAAAACATAAATTGATAAATCATCAACCATATTGTTGGGAAATCAATGTCTCAATCACCGTCCCTACAGGAAGGCCGATTCCACGACAAAGGATAAGAACGTTCAACATCCACACTACATCCAGACCAGGCATTGAACTATCATTTTGAAAAAAACCTCACGGAAATCGGTACAGCATTTCGTGTCACGAACTGTCACAGGAATACTGGCGTAATACCTGAGCATAGATTACTTAGGTATGGAAGATAATCAACAACTTCATAGAAGATAAATAACTTTTGGAATCAACGAATCGAGGAAGAAGAAAATCTTCAGAAAATCGAATTCGGAAAAATGAGTAGGTATCTACGATGTTTCCTTCTAGAGATAATTTTTCATTCCAATTTCTACGTCATTTGCTTGGGATTTTCTTCCAACAGGTTCCTACTCGTAATAGTTGGAAAATGATGAATTATTAATTTATCCTTCTCCCATAAGTTTGGCTTCAGTCCATCAATTCTTCAGAAACATAGACCACAAAATCAATACTCAATTAAATTTAACTCAATAAGGGGTTTTATTGAATAAATTTAGACAAACTAGGTGAATCACACTTGCTTAGTGGTTGCACTCACTTACTTCTCTTCTCTCCTATAATTTGCCCTAACCTGAATGTATGTCTCCTCCTATCAGTTTATATTCCAGTGTTCTGATATTTGAGGACTATAATATACGGTCTTGATTTTGCTCCCTTCAATCTCTCAAAGAATTGGATTAACCAAGTCCGTAAATGTGTCTTCAAATACTCGTATTTAGTATTCGTTTTGGAAGGCAGTAATTACCCTCCGGCCGCGTTTGGATGGCAGGGCCTACCAAAAGTGGGTCTCAGACCATTTCACTACCTTTTTAGAACAAGAGATTGACTTCTACTTCTGCCTTCACACTCATTAATCCCGTCACCCCAGGTAGTATAATATGATGAGGTTGAGGCCAAAGCGGTGTGAAAAGGTTACCTAGTAGTGAGCTCTCCTCTGGTCAGGCGGGGGGACGACTTGCCCAGCTACCCAAAAGTAGCACAATCATCGATACAGAACTACTCTAGCTCTATAGCATTAATTTCCAAGTCAAATTAATCTTTTTCCAAACCAAATGAATCCTTTTCCAAACTAAATTAATCTTTCTCCAAACCAAATGAATCTTTTTCCAAACCAAACTATCCTTTTTCCAAACCAAATTAAACTTTTTCCAAACCAAATTAATCTTTTCGCCAAAATTAGCCCAGTGAGAATTTTTGCGAATTTCAGGTGTTGTAGAAAAACGTGAGAAGTTTTTAGCTGTAGGATGTGAAGAGTTCACGATTCTTCTATCCGATATCTTCGGAGGCTCCCGAAGATGAGGCTGATGAAGCTGGTGAGTATTCCTTCCTAAAGCGCTTCTAATAATTCCTCCTTTATACGACCAGCTGCCTGGCGGACGGTAGATACCAAGAACTCGCCTTTTTTTTCTTTAGTGAGCTTCGGTTGTTTCGCGCATGGTATACGCCGCATGCAGTACCTGTTGAAATTGAAATTCACGTTGAACTATGGATGTTGATAGTTTTTCTGACGACGAATACTCGTTAGCCGCATCAGCCTCATCTTCGGGAGCCTCAGAAGATATCGGACAGAAGAATCGTAAATTCTCCACATTCTACAGCTAAAAACTTCTCACGTTTTTCTACAACGCCTGAAATTCGCAAAAATTTTCACTGGGCTAATTATCTCGAAAGGATTATTTTGATGTAGAAAAAGTTTAATTTGTTTTGGAAAAAGTTTAATTTGGTTTGGAAAAAGATTCTTTTGGTTTGGAAAAAGAATAATTTAGTTTGGAAAAGGATTCATTTGGTTTGGAAAAGGACTAATTTGACTTGGAAATGCTATATATCAATGGGCACAAAATTAGGTACGTATTTATAGGTACCCACATAAATTTGGACATTAACACTAATTTCATAAGGCAGCAGGAGTTTTGATTATTCATATCATTCGGTGAGAGTTGAGCGCTTGATAATAATTGTTGAGAGATTATTAGTTCACTTGAAGTAACAAGGATGCTTCATCCAAAGGTTAACTCAAAGACAACGCAAGGAAGCAGGCACGTTCCTTCCTAAAATTCATTCACGAGAGAGACCCCCGGATAACCCCATCTTATTATTCTTCACGTAAGCCGTGCCCCTCCTCCCAAACCGCTTTTCCACAGTAACGTTAAATGAATACATATATGCCCCAGTGCCCTCCTCGCCACCTTAAGAGGCAAACGGTGTTTAGGGAACGCTATTTTTACCCTTTATCGCGGGTGAAAGAGGCTCCGATGAAAAGGACAGGCGCACTTATTGTCAAATGGCGATGTGTATCTGATGCTCCTGGGAAGAAGAGCTGACGTTGCATTTTTTTCTTTTTTTTAGACATTTCCCCCTCCAGGTAATGTCATATCGACCCTCAGAGGCCGAGATCCCTTCAGCGTTCATAAAATTCACCAGCGCATATGGTGGCCTCCAGTCGCGCACTTCATGTCAATCCTACAGCGCCCTCAACATTTTACGGTCCGAAATTTCCTACGCCCCACCCATTCCGGTCTGGAGCCCCGCCCCCTTTCTACAATAGGGCCCTTCCCCAGCTCATCTACCTTCAACTTCCGATTTGTCCCTACAAGATTTCGAACCTACAAAACCGAAAGACATAAAAAGACTAGTTCCTTCTTCCTCTTTGACGTTTCCCCCAAGTTTATAGAAAACTTTCAGAATCTATTCCCTGGACAGAAAAGAAATAAAATCATATAGGTAGGACCAGAATGTTCAGGGTGAGGTTGTAACTCGCTACGTCATATTCACAGACTTATTTTTTATTCTCGAGTTTACGATCCAAGCTGAGTCGGGGATATTGGATAAACTATAAACCCTGGCAGCTGAGGTCTTCTAGCTTGGGAATTGATAGATGCGGGACATCAATGACCAATAATATTGGTTTAAGTGGATTTTTTGGATGTTCATATCTTGGCAAACTGGACGATCCGTAGAGAGAATTGACTGCCAGAGGGAGATCCCTGGCTGAAGGCAGGCCATGAAACAATATTATTTCTCAAATTTTTTCAAAAATTTCACTGTTTTTTTCTGTTCTAATCTTGAAAAAAATTATGTGACTGCCTGACATTGAATTAAGGATATGATTACGAGAATTGGCTAATATGAAATTTACGGAAATTTCCCCACTTGATTCATTCAGTGGATACGCACAAAGACAGCATTGTATGGTCAATTATATGTTATTTAGGTATCAACTTTACTGCAAAATACCTTCAAAACTTCTTGTGAAAAATACACTATCAATTCCGGACCAAGTCTGTTTGTTTGTACATTTCAACGTTTGACTCAAACTGCATTTTTTCGAAGTTTTGGTAGAATGATGAGTAGGTAATTCTCTGTTCAACTTAAAGGCTACAAATAGTAGATGTCGTACACCCTCTAACCTCTTCATTCATCGTGGAATCCCTTCATTCTTAGGAACGTTTAGTTGAGCAATAATTGTTCATCATTGTAATGTCTCTAATAATCCTATTTCAGAATGGTTTGCTTCAAATTCCTCCGAGAGAAAGTTATAAGTGAAATTGCCAGGTGAAATGAAGACTGATGTTTCAATACCAGTTCGCCTACCCTACGAATCAAAAAAGGCGAGATCAGTTAGAAATTGATATGAACTTATCGGTGGTGAAAGTTTCAGATGCAGACAAGTTTTGATAGGATAAAAATTTCATTTTTCATTTTATAATAATCTGAAAAATCATCGAGGAGCGTCAAGAGGGAGAGCCAACATTTATGTTAGGTCCACATGAGGGATACCAAAGTGGTTTTTTATAATTTCAGATGAAAGTAGATTCTATCCTGAGCATTTCTACACCTTTCTATTTTAGTTTTCTTTTCTATTTATTTTCAAAGTTTGCTTCCCCAGCGAAGTCATTGCACCCCTTTTGCCTCTGTATTCAACCACAAACTTTATCATGCCGACCGATATAAATGTCTTTTCGAGTCCCTCTTTTCCCCCCAGACGCTAAATAAACAGCTGTTTTCCATCCAAATATGAGACGATTAGCGAATTTTCGAAAAAAATGAAGCTATTGCAATGGCTTCAAAATTTTAGAACATTTTCATTATGGAAATCCGTTTCAGACCATTTTAAAACGATTCATGGAATTTAAAATTTTTTATGAGTATATATATATATATATATATATATGCCTGTCACTCCAGAGAATATCTACCCGAGGGATCCAAATAAAAAATCCAAAAATTTTAAAATGTCAATAATATCAAAAGAAAGGATGAATCCGTTGGCCAGAATTTTCGGAGTGCTCCAAGGTGTCAAATTTTGAAAATTTAGAGTCAGAAATCGCTAGAAACCGTGTTTTTGAGGTTTTTGGTGAGAATTACCATCTTAAACATATGAACATATGGTATATTCGGAATAAGCGTGAAATTTCCTATAAGAATCACCCAACAAATCGGTTAAAATTATTCTTTGAGAATTCGCTCCCCAACTCATACTGCATGAATGGAACTTTTCAACCTAATTTTTGAATTTTTTGCACATTTTTCATTTTGCTATCAAATTTTGAATGGCCCTTCTCACCACAGTATAATACGGTAGTTCAGTAGGGGATAGTTTATGTAGTTTGTAGGTTCAACATATTATATACGATGGAATTCGAATAATCGACCTTTGAGATGAAAACCGCGCACTTCAACCGAATCCCGAAAATAACTGCCGAAGCATCCGCATGTGGAAGCCCGGAATTCCGCACAGATTGCAAGTCAAGTCAGCCTCGGATGCTCTGCAGTCCCATCGTCAGTCCTGCCCTTTCGGAAAACCCTAGAACTAACAAAGGGCCAGAAAGGGCCCTGTCTGAGGCAGAGGAAAGGATTCACGAGGGGCTTAAGCCCTTCAACTATGCCAAGCATCCCCCCTCTTCATCCTCTACCTACAGGGCAGATAATCTCTCTCGTTTAAACGTTATTCTCTACATAATCTTTCGGATTTTCAAGGATCTCCCCCCTCCGGTACAACGATAGGAGCTCGAGAGGCGGTTTCAAGAAACGGGAAGGTCTTGATTAAATTCTTTTGTATAGAATTATCCCTCGAACCCATAGTATTATCAAGAATGAGAGTCCTTCGTCCTTTTTATCACAAAAGCCCGGTCTGTGGAAGAGAGATTTTGAGCCGGCAAAGCGGCAACAGACCGAGAGTCCCATTCAAGAGACAAGAAAATCCTGGATTACGTAAGAAAATTATCCGGTCATGAAACATGACCTAATGAGCAAATTTCTTAATGGTGCGCGGACGCCCGGCTCGAGAACGGCCTCAACGATGCCCCGACGCAGCTCAAAATCCTTTTTTTTTCATTGTTCACGTTTGTGATTTCGAAAATTAAACGATTTACGTGTTGTACGATCATAATTGCATACTTTACGATTGTAATCATAATCTTAAGTTTATACCATCCAGAGAAAACTGGAAGAAACCTATGATAAACCAGGTTTTCACCAGTTTCTTCCAGGTTTCTCTGGATAGAATAAACTTAAAATTATTATTCACGTCGTAAAGTATGTAACCATTATTGTATAACATACGCAAATCGATGAATTTTCGAAATCACAAACGTGAACAATAATAAAAAGGATTTTGAGCTGCGTCGGGGTATCGTTGAGGCCGTTCTCGAGCTGGGCGTCCGCGCACCCTTAAGAACCACTTTCAAGCAAATCCAAGCAAACCAAGAGTCTCCAAGTTCACCACCTCTATCCCTCCTCTAAACCCTTATGTTGATTGGCAAGGTCGTGACACGTGTTGCTACAGATAATGACAAGGATAGTACGAGTAGTTACTGTTGTAGTAATGTTGAGTAAGGCTATTTATTATCCGGGTTTCCGATTATCCATGGCACATTCTGCCCTTGTTCGGCTCGGAATCGAGGTTCTACTGTACATCCCACTTCACTTTCCACATGAGCCATGGAAGGAATGATCGGCTGAATGATTAGATAGCTGTTGGGAGATAATCGGGATGCAGCCAAAAAACCTAAATTTGAAGCATTCCTTCATTTATAAGGGGGCAAGAGACGGAGCCCAAAAAGTCATCAAAAATGCCTAAATCTGAGCTACCGAAGGGTTTATAAGAACTGATACCATAACATTATTACCACTTAGGACCAATAAGTTTAAAATACGGGTAACCTCCCCTCTACCCCCTCCCCTAACCATTAAAGCGTTGCACAGTTTTTTTCCATTTTTCTCGACCAATTTCCAACGGATTTTGATGCGGTTGGCGGCATTTTCACTATTTTTTTATTCTCTTCAAAAAGGACGTGAAAAATTCAAAATTACGAACTTGAAATTATACAGATGCTCTCCCTAGAGGATTGAATGTCAGGAAGAATGCCGCAAACCGCATCAAATTCGGACAAAAATCGGCTGAGAAAAATAGGAAAAACGGAATTACATGGGTTCTTGGCCCCTTAACAACGTTTCGGGTCCAAACCAGACCCATCTTCAGGAAACCTGTTCATGAGAAAGACAGAGTCATTTAGTCCAAAAATGAAACAGTTCCCTCGTAGAAAACAGAAGGGGAACCTAGTCCAAAAAACAGAGCACAGCAAGAAAGGTTGCATCAACAAATTTAGATACTCAGTTATAGTTATAATAGTTAATATATTTTAACACAAAACACACCTACTTGTTGGGAAACCAAGGAAAGCGTTCATTGGTTCTCCACCTCGGTTGGTGGGTTTTTCGTTGAAATATAATAATATTATAACCAAACCTACCTATCTAAATTTGTTTGAAGAGTTTTTTTTTTTCTTAATGCAATCTTTCTTAATTTGCTCTGCTATTATTATTATTATTTGCAAGGTTTCCCTTCTGTTTTCTAATAGGGAACTATTACATTTTGGACCTGTATAATGGTTTCCTGAAGATGGGTCTAGTTTAGAACAGAAACGTCGTTGAATAAAGGAATGCTTGAAATGAGGGTTATCTGGCTGAATCCCGAATATCCACCTACATCTGAGATGAGCTGAGGAATGTTAAAATGACAGGAGTCTACTAGAAGATAATTAATCCACTTCGGACAATAAATTATTCGTTCCCACCACATATTATTGAAATGTACCAACAGTAAAGATCCCTATACTCTTGCCCCAACCCTCCTGAACTCAGATTCTCCAAATCTTGGATGAGATTATTCTCTAATATGCAATAAATGTTTATTGATAAATAATTGGGTTGGTAAGAATGGAGAGATCGTGTCAAGTTTTGCTGCAGATGACGACGAGGACATTTTTATTTCGAAGTGACGATGTGAAGTCCTGTTGTAGCGATGACTTTGTTAGGAAAGTGTGTGCCCGAGGACTACCTGCATCCAGCGGGTAACTCAATACTTCCATTTCCTCGTAATGGTGACTGGCAGGAGAGGTGACTGTCAGGCATCGCGGTTATTCCCGTATATCCGCGTCCCACGAAGAAATCAACTCCTACCCTACAACGGTGAACTATGTTGTAGACTGACGACTACTCCAGTGGTTTCATGGCCTTATCCTAGTTACCGCTATACTATAAGATATTTATCGAATATGAATATAAACAAAAATATGAATAATAATATGGAAGTAGGAAAAGGAATACACTCAATAGTTTGACGCTGGGTTGAATAATTAAAGAGTGTTAGGTACGTCATTCGAGATTTCTTGAAGAACATTTATTAGGTAGGTATGGGTTATTTTATCCTCATTCATTTATTCAGCTGTTTATTCAATTCCTTGTACTTGAATATCTTTTACTCGCATATCCTGTACATCCTAACCTGTTAAATAGATACAATTTATTGCGTTAAAAAATGGATCTCCACAATAAATTATAATAATACAATAGGTACTGAAAAACGGACGGTAGACCTACGGTTCTACAGTAACGTAGAACACATTTAATAACGTTTAAATTATATCGTGACGTGACGCTCGTTCATGATGTGACGCTCGTAACGTTCAGAAAACAAATGGAAACGTCTGGTTAATCATTATTAAATTATTTAAAAAAAATGTATTGCTACTTACTGATGGTGGTAGTACAACTCAATAGGTAACCATTGCGTTTCAAACTACAGCAACTTACCTACAAAAAAAACAAAATAATAATAATAAAATGAATTGGTACAAAGATATATACAAGAAAATTCTGCAAAGTTGGGTGAGCAGTATAGCTCCCAAATTAGAACCAGTTAGTGAAAATTCCACCGAAATTGGTGGAATAGTCCCATAGTTGTGCTTATGACAACAAATTTCCAGTTAGCGCATGGGGGGAAGCTATTATTGATCAAATTGTGACAAAATTAATTGACAATCTGCACCCAACTACCCTCCGATCTGAGCAAAATCGGTCAATTAGGAACTGAAAATCATGTTGCCCATACTCACACGCTGATGCCTCATGAAATTTCATCAAAATTGGACAAAAATAATTCGTATGGTTTTGCCTGGGACAAGAAATTGACCACAGGCAGACACAGAACCCTGTTCAAATAGCTTCAAAGCGCAAAAGGAAGAGACATTTTGATTTTGCTGGACGACTCCTCTCTTCGACAGTAAGGAAGCTAATATAGGTGGATTTAGGCTGCAGAATGGATGCAAACGAAACATTATGGTGACGACAGTCATGTTTCTAATAATTACATAGAGATCGATCAGTATCATAAATATAGCCAGTGCGTAGCACGAAATGATTATTAAGCATAATTATTGTCACAGGCTAACCTCCAGAACTATTCAACCGGCTCGGGTGCCATTTTTAGAGAATTTTATGTAGATTCCTACAGATGATTGGTCGATGCGAATTCTTGCAAACTAACAATTTTCACGACCTAATGATTTTACGACCCCTTATGACAGCGTTGTACGAAAGACTACCGAGGAACTGAAATGAGGTTCAATACATTTTTACTACCATACCTACTTCTAAAGCATTAAAACTTTGAATAAGAAATTGCAAGATGAATTTTTCATTTTCTGGTTATTTTCTGGCTAGTTTTTTCGCGACAAAGTAATACCCAGGAAGAGGAAAATATGAGTGAAATATGCAATTGCATACATGCGGTTCGCGAATGAGCGTCAACGAGTCGGCAATTCCATCGCCAAACAATGCATAATTATCTGCGGTAGCGGAGGAAAGGAGACTACAGAGGCTACGTAGACTATTCTGGACGCTAATAGAAGGGTAGACTATTGTGCGCGGGACCGCATAATCAAGCTGTGGGGCTGTGCATTTAAAGTCCGGCTCGTGTCTCGAAAGAATTGCGTAAAAAACGAAAGGGCCGACTGGACTGGCAAAGACCCCGTCTCTGGCAGGCGCATTATCCGGTCAATTTGAATAGGGTTCCTTTTTTCGCCTGTCCGGCAACTGCCTCCAGGAAGGCTCTTTGAAGAACTGCCTACTGGAGTCACGCAGGAAAAGCCTTTGTCAGAGTCGTGAGTCGCCCTGAATGACCGGTGACCAATTCCATGACTGATGGTTGCCAAATAGGCACCACGACCGGCAGGATTGTAGAAGGAGAAAGAACTAATTTTCTGCAAACGTTTTCAGCGAATTTTGTGGAATACGGTTCCCCACGATATAAGTGTATAGTTGCCTTTAGGTCGTTTACATAATCGTGGGAGAAGGAGAAAAATAAGAGTGTATTTCATGTTCGTAATATCGTCGGTCCCGCTGCAACACCGGCTAACTGATTTTCACCAATTTTTCAGGAGAGGCAAAAAACTGGTTCTCAATGATTTATTCTTCATCTAGATTTATTGTACGTCCACTTCACCTTATACCTGGTTCGGAAATGGTTACCAAACAAAATGAATAATGTAAACTTTAGTAACCATTTTAAATGTTTTCCATAGAATTGTAACGGAATAATGGTCAGATAGCTGCTGTATTTTCAAACTCTCATGTCAATAGCCAGTGTTGCTACTCTCATAATCACGATGTCTGCCTTCATAATGAGAAGACAACAGTGGCTAACTGCTAGCGGATTTTCAGCCCCCCCCCCCCCCCCCCCCCCCCCCCCCCCCCCAACCCTAAAAAAAGACGTTTCGCCTCCAAGTCCGAAGGAAACCGAAAGTGAATCATAATCAGTAAGTAGTAATGATCAGTAAATGACACACAAAAGGCGAATAAATCCTGTATTAATCCATATTACGAGTAAATACACACAAAGTGGAGAGCAGCAGTTCGGAAGCAGTTTCAATGGAAATACCAGCAGATAGCTGGTGTTGGTGGGAGGTTTCAAATGCCCAGTGTTACCTTTCTACGATTACAAGTTCAGTGTTGCTATGAGAGCAAATCCGATCTCTCCATTCGATCCGGCGCGGGAAATCGATCAGTCATAACCTAAAAACCGCCCAAGATGTCAGTTAGCCGGTGTTACAGTGGGACCAACGATATATTGTGCCAGTTCATCGACTTATGGTTGTCAACAGAAGAATTTAATTTCAGTCCCAAACTAGATCAGTTAAATTTCAGCAATATCGAACCAGAGGGATCGTCGTTCCTGCAATAGTCGAATTCATACAGAAACTTGGAACTAACCTGCACGATCACAATGAATATGTATTAAACCGAATGAAAATTACGGTAGTAATACAAAGATTCCACGCAGAGGGCGCAATTTGTCCAATCACGATGAAATTGATGAGGGACTACCTCAACTACCTGCCAAGGTTGAGGGAAGTTTCACTAGGGAACACTGACAGCAATGCCAGATGAAAATTATGGCAGTTGAACATGTTGCAAGGATTCGAGGGCCCACAGACAGGGAACCAAACTCCAGAAAGGTCTAAAACGAATAGATACCTCGCCTTACCTTTCCCGAAGCTTGGGGAGGGAGGTAACCCATCCACCACGAAAATAACGAGTGGATATATAATATATAAAAATACTCTCAGTGGATATATATTATACAAATATATATATTACTCTCAGTACGACGTTCGATTCGGCCTAAACGCGACCCGCAAGAGTGCTCGGTCTTGCGGGTTTAATCTATCTGGTACTACCGCCCGAACGGAGCCATGGAATTGGAATGAAGATCGAGGACACACAGACAGACGGATAAAACTAAATACATACACGGAGCCGAATTCGTTCACATTGCTCTTGAGGCTTCAAAACGGAAAATTCAAGTAAACAGAACAACAATTAAAAAAACAAAACATTTTTATCGGCCATAACAGTCTGAGTAGGTACTGAGAGGGCAAATTTTGAAAATTTGGGGGTAAAAACAGTTTTTTCGCATTGGATGTAAATTCAATATCACCGCGAGCATAGGAACATAATATTCGGAATCAGCACAAAGTTTCCTTCAAAATAACCCACCAGATATAGAAATGTTCGGTGTTCAAAAATCGTTGAATCAGTTGAAAATTTGTTTATTTACTCATGCTGCGTGAAAAGTAAGCAGACACTCGGCATATTGGTGAACATTCAAAGAGATGAAACTGGGAACATTAGGTAGTGAATTTACGGGGAAGAAACGGGGAATTTCATTATTGAAATGCCGTTTCCAATTCCCAAATTAGGAGGCGAGTTTGGTCAATTTGTTGTTGAGAGGTTTATTGTAAGGTCAGGCATATATTATTGTTGAGGGTCAGTCGTGAGGAATGTCTGCTTCAAATGTCAACCACTTGAATGAAGAACAGAGTGAATCACGAAGACGAAGCCAAACCTGCCTTCGAGTATAATAAGGAGAACTATATCAAGTTTCAGGTGCTTTTTCTGAGAATGGAAGAATTTATGAACAGAACTGGTTTTTCAATGGTGTGGGTCCAGTTTCGAAACGGGACCGAATTTCGGACTTCATCGAACTACGTTCAAAGGAACTTATTACAAATTATGATACGTCGCAGATTGAAATCATTTAGGTAACGTTCGGATTCGGGATAGGAGTCGGTGATTGAGTTAAACCAGCCGAACGGATGCGTCTCGGATTTCATGGTAATGCTGTAAAATTTATGTAAATTGACATCGTATCCGAATTAGCGTAAATAGACAACGCGAGGTTCAACATCAACTCTGGGCGATACGTAACAGGAACGAGTGTGATTTTATTGAGGAAGAGTGGGGGGGGGGGGGGGGG
>JAEMON010000004.1:3156515-3174283 GCA_030264115.1 Lygus lineolaris | reverse complement strand
TCGGGATGGGATCGGAGGTATTTCAAACATGATCAATCAAATCCGGCCGCCCGTTGCCTCATCTCATCCCGATATTAGCATTTACCCGCTCGATGGTAGTAATAAGAGCTGTAGGCTGTGGGTCAGTGTGTTGTGTGGATGATGGTAGATGAGTGTGTGTAGTGACACCTGCACCTGTGCATGACAACCGCTCAACAGCGATTCCAAAGATGGGGTTGATTGAAATAAATTGAACGCTCTGATGATGTAATTTTCAGAGTTGATAACGAAAATGGGGTCGACACTCGACAATAATTTGATGACTTAATTAATTAACACAAATAAATAACAACGTTGTCTATTTCTAAAAGATAATGAGTGACAATATTGCTATCGATTATTAAATGCACGGTTATCCAATCATAAGTAGCAAACAAGAACAACAGGTCCAGGAGAGAAAATAACCTTATTTATTTTATTAGCGAACTTTCAAAGAAAATGAAGCTATTGCAACGGCTTCAACATTTTCGTAATGCAATTTTTTAAAAACTTTTTCCATGGAAATCCGTTTCAAACCATTCTAAAACGATTCCTGAAATTCAACACTTTTCCATAATATGTGTGTGTGTGTCACTCCAGACGATTCTGACGGAGGAATAGAGGGAAAAAAAGCCGAAAAATTTTTAAAATGTCAATAGCATCAAAAGAAAGGATGAGTTCGTTGGCCAGAATTGTTAGAGTACCCCAAGGGGTCAAAATTTAAAAATTTAGTTTCAAAAATCGCTAAAAAACTTGTTTTTTGAGGTTTTAGGTGTAAATTACTTTCTTAAACATAGGAACATGAATAGTATATTCGGAATCAGCGTGAAATTGTCTTTGAGAATCACTCACCCAATCAGGTAAAATTACTCATTGATAATTCGCTCATCAACTCATGCTGCACGATTGGAACTTTATTTATTACGGGCAGAGCCCAATGCCAAAAGCTTAGGTCTAAACATTCTCATAATAATTAGTCCCAGGTGTTAACTGGTCTGGTATTGTAATCTGAGTGATATGTCCACCCGTTCATTACCGAGTAGCCTAACATGGCGTGATACCCGTCGCACGTAAATGAGTATATAGTGTATATTTCCGTTACAATTCATACCATAATTCATGAGGAAACAAACTTTATCGAAAGGAATCGTTAGGGTGAGAAGGTGGTCGCAGAATATGTCACTAGTAGTTGTAGCATCACCCTCGAATTCCCGCGTGTATTGTGGGAAAATGGGTGAGGGGACCAACAAGGGGGGGGGGGGGGGGGGGGGGGGGGGGTGCTACAAGGTCTGAGGGACAAGAACATGCAACACAACTTAGCAGGTAAAAGAACAGGATCCTCCAGAGAGCGTGTTCAACCCGACATGAACGAAAATCTAAACAGCTGACATCCCTACATACGACCTCACCTCACCACATACCAACACTGTCTGTTCTTACCAGATATTTTTCCTTACTAATCAGTTAAGTGAAAAAAAAGTTCCATTCATGCAGCATGAGTTGATTACTGAATTTCCAAAGAACCATTTTAACCGATTTGGTGGGTAATTCTTATAGGAAATTCCACGCTGATTCCGAATATACCATAATAATTTTCCTAGGTTTAAGAAGGTAATTTGCAACAAAACCCTCAAAAAACGCGTTTTTGACTCCAAATTTCCAAAATTTGAACACTTGGAGTACTCCCAAAATTCTGGCCAACGAACTCATCCTATCTTTTGATATTATTAGCATTATGA
Source organism: Lygus lineolaris (assembly GCA_030264115.1). Taxonomy (NCBI): domain Eukaryota; kingdom Metazoa; phylum Arthropoda; class Insecta; order Hemiptera; family Miridae; genus Lygus; species Lygus lineolaris. The sequence goes on along the minus strand of JAEMON010000004.1, from coordinate 3,172,526 downwards.
AATTTTTTCAGGTTTTTAGCTCCATTTCTCGGTCAGATATCGTCTGGACTGACACATATATATAAAAGTGTTACATTTCAGGAATCGTTTTAGAATGGTCTGAAACTGATTTCCATGGAGGAAAAGTTCAAAAATTTGCATAATCTACAATAGTTTCATTTTCTTCGAAAATCCGCTAATTAGGTATTGATTCACGCTACTAATATCCCGATGAGTTCAACTCAGTAGCAGCAGGACCCAACATTGGGATTACCATTTAGATGGAAAACAATGTTTATTTCCATAAATTAAGGTTTACGTTAGTTGCGCATTCTGCACATACAATCACTATGAAGTTCTACGCCTTCGATGCAGATTGGTTGTGGGTAGCTGCTTCTAACTCCATGACGGTGACCCCGGTGACTGTAAATAGATCTACCACAGATATCAGATGTAGGAATATTCAAGTAATGAACAATTCTGTGATGCCAGCGACTGTAGATATAGATCCATCAAAGGTACACATAACAGCACTATTCCAAGTATAAGTAATGAACGCTTTCACCTGATTGTGGTGCACCGCAGGATAACCGAGTAGTCAGCAATTCAATTACGTGCAGGAGATTTCTCACGACTGTTACAAAGCCGTTCGATTGACGTCGCAACTTCCTTTCATAATACAATTCACCACGAGGAATCTCCAGTTGATGAATTGTAGAGAGACGCGGGATCGAGGATTATTCTGTGTTGAGACTCTCTGACATTCATGACGAAGTTCAACTTCACTTCCAGGTAGGTAATGAGAAAAGTTAGGGAGGGAAGGACAGGCGAAGGTACGAGATACGAAACGGCCTTATTTCGATGACAATGTTGGCCTAATTTCAAAACGGCACCATCTCGTAACAACTCATAAACAAAGTGAACTCGAGGGAAGGAGAGCATTGTATAGGTATCAGTGATGCAGTCGAAACTGAATAACTTCGTAGTAATCAAAAGAAATCATCGTATTTCCGGCAAGTATCCACGTACATTTCACTGCTCATCCACTGTGGTGCAAAGGCGTATTATGTCTATATGGACGATTATGTGACTATGTACGGGCAAATCTTGACTGCTTAGCTCAGGCTTCAATTCTGAACCAATTCGCGTGTTTCTATTGAACCACTCCGAACAAACTGCGGCTTCAGTAGGATTGGGAAAACTGCATTGCTTGGAGGAAATACAGACATGGTAAAATTACCCAATTTTCACTATTCCAGGTGTCTCTAACCTTACAGAGCAATTTTTCCTGTAACTGGACATTTGGATGGTATAATGGAGATGTTGATTGAACCGTTTTCGGAGTCACCCTGGTGTCAGAAAATGCTATCGTGGCATCAGATACCGTGTTTTATGTCTCATTGACGATAGTTTCACTATTTTCATAGCATCGATTCATTTCTTGCAACGTGGTTTTTCATTTCTAACGACGTTGATTTGTATCGACGATAGTTGATGTTGGAATTTTAACAATGAAATCCAGAGGTAACATCCTAAGGACCTCTAAAAATATGCTCGGGAAAATTTTTGGTGCCACGATCGGTGTCGTCGTCATACACGAAACGATACACACAAATTGAATTTGAGCTACCAATTAACCATCTGAAGGGACCATCCTCTGCATCCATTGCTAGAAATTTATTGTTTTCCAGCAATATTATTACGTACTAACTCCAAATAATGATCTATTAGGGTTACCTACCTATTAATGAATCATCTGGTCTAGAAATTCTGGATCTGGTGATGAGGAATAGGGATCTTCATAGAGATGGGCACTTTATGTACAACCTTATTCAGTTGAGAATTAAAGAAGAATACCCTACCTGTGTTTGAAACTTGTGAAATTCCATGACTTTCACCAAATATGTATTATGTAATGTAATTAGTGTTATTGAAGCTAAAAACCGATGAGCCAAATATGAGGATGCATCCACGAATAGGGAATCATCGAGTATGAGAAAATCACGTTTTTTCTTCCTTTGTATTGTTATTTGGAATAACACAACACTGTTAATACAAAGAAAGAAATAGTTCAACATTCTGGTGTGGAGAAAACTTGTAATGAAATCCCAACTGTTCGAATAACAGGCGGCATTCCGGAGGCTCTTGAGAAACCCTTTCCTACGTCACACTAAAAGAACTGAAACGAAAAAAATTGCTCTTATAACGCATCGGGAGCAGTGAAAATAGGAATAATTTGAATAATTATTGATTAATAATTAATTAATTCTATTCTCGCTATAATCAGGAGCCCAAACAGCGATGGGCTTTGTGTTTCGTTTTTTTCGGTTGGCATCTTAGACGGGTTTGGCCAATGGCAGACGACACCCTTATCGACGTCACTTTCCCGCCATAGGACAATAATAAATCTTTCAACGAATTTCCCAAAATTAAATATACACTATTTTTGCCTTAAGACTTCGTCACTGTTTCTTTTGAGCCATTTTATTTTAGAAAAAAAATTTGAAAAAAAATTGAAGATACACTATTTTTGCCCAACGACGATTTTCGATTTTCGATTTTCTTTCAGAAAAAAATGAAAAAAATTGATGATAGTTCCCCATTGGACCAAAGATCTTTCGCAAATAATACACACTAAAATAGTGAACATGTACCCATAGACGACTAAGTAGGTACAACAACTATTTGTGCCAACGTACCTACCAAGTAGGAGCCGGAATTCCGGGACAAAGCGCTGACCAGCGTGACTCAGTGGAACCTTTTTAAAAGCGAAGCTTCAATCTAGATTTCTCGCCCTCTCGTAGCCGAGCTTGAAGCCATCCATCACTTTTTACATCCAACCGGCAATTTATTGGACCGCGATGATTCCCTGTAGAGCCAAAGATTTGTATAGAGTTGAAGCTTCACGGTTCTCGCTTATCATTAGCCGGAAAAAACGGGGGGGGGGGGGGGGGGGGGGGGGGAAGGTTATCGTCAAGAGAGCGGAAATATCCGCGGAAGTGGTTTTCATTACGAGCGAAAACACTCTCGTTGGAGGGATGGGGGTGAAATCGTAGTTTCCCCAAAAAAGGATAACGTGGAAAATATTGATGGTTGAAGACAGGGGTGGGGATTTCGTTAGAGGTTAGGACTACCACTGAAAGGATATTGGTGCTAGAGAGGATGGTCCGTCCGCCCAGGCGTTTATCGGCTTCCGTTTTTTCGCCACCACCAATTCAACCAACGGTTTCTCCTAATTGATCCGATGAAGGTTTTCGCTAACGAAGCAAGAATTAGTGCTGTTGAAGGGGAAGAGATGGGGTAGTATGAGAGAAGAATATAACAGAAGGAAATTGAAGGAATTCATCGCATTGTTGGTCCGTCTGTATTTTTACGTTGTTTATATACTTAAAACGAAGTGTAAAGGGGAAGTATTGCAATCTACCTGAAAAAACGCTGCAAATTATTACACAACGGTTTATTATTGTCTGTATAGATCGCCCATCTACAAAGATCCTATTGACATAAAATACCCACCTACCGCGAGGTTCACAATCATCTCTTGGCGACAATGAATAGGTATACCTTCTTGTAATTGTTATTATCGGAGAGTTGTATCATTCATTCTTAATGAAATTCAGAAACTACGGAAGCTTCTGAAAGTAAACAACAAATTCGGTTCCGTGGAATCGAAAGAAAGTTGCAATTGAACAGCTGATATTTGAACGGAGATTTTGCCCACTCGGGAAGAATTGCGATTCACACTCGTGTTTCTGCTCTTTTTTTCGTTCAACCCTTAAGTCCTTACAGGGAGCAAACGGTTGGTCCTAAAACGCTACGCAAGGTCTCATTTGACGCTAAAAATTGTGTTCTATTTTAAATCGATGGAAAAAATATACCTTCCTATTTCAACCTTCAAATTCTCGAGCTAGGGCTTTTTGAAAATTGCATCCCCTATTTTCTAACCCTTAGAGAAGACTGGCGGTAACGCCAAGCTTCGCGGCACAACTAGATCCCCAATGGGGCCGGTATACCAAATTTCGTCAATTTTGGACCATGGTAACTAAGGAAAATGTCGCGTACGGCGTACGGACGGATTTTTTTTTTTTTTTTTTTTTAATTCGATTTTTGGATTCTACGTATCTTGAAACGTAAAACCTCAAATTTTGAGGGGTTCACAATTTTTTTTTCGTGCTCGATTCCAAAGGTTCATTATTGAAAATAATAAACGTAAACTAAATTTGGCAGCTCAGTCAGGAAAAGAATCCACGAGTGCACAGGGTGTTCACCGTTAAGGTGGGGAAGCTTCTAGGAATCGATTCCTCAACTAATTTCCAACAAAAAATGTATCTAAGAGTCAACCCTCTTTTTCTTTAGTTTTTTATTAATTTCAAGATTTTCTCGTTTTTTCGACTTTACGCCACTTAAATGGCCATAACTCCCTTAGTTCATTGTTCAAAATAAATAAATGGTAATGATAAACAAAAATGAATAATGACTCCTAGTGATAATCATGATGAATAATGATCTCCCTAGTGCATTATAGAAACGTTTAAAGTAGATTCAGTGGGCCAAAAATCGGAATAAAAATGAGAGTTTTATCAAATTTTTAAAATCTTTTTTTTTTAATGCTCTATGTTTTTGATAAAATAGGCGAATTCACGTTATACAGCTAAAACTTCTTCTGAATATCAGCTTTTCAATGGTGTGGTAATTTTTCATTTTACTGCGGTAATAATGGGAAGTTTTAATGCAAAATAACCTCGGTTTTTCCGTGGGAATCGAACATTAAGGTGTTTACGACTCCACCAGGGCTAGAAGAGTTTGGTATCGTTTTCGACGTAATTTTTCAAGCTGAATCGAATGGTTTCATTCAAGATTCATTCGGACTGTTGACAAATTGATTTTTCGAGAAAACCCGTCCATTTTCGGGCATAACAGCACATCTAACTAATATTTTGTTAATCAGTGTTTCCTTGTCGAATTTATCCAAATAACTATTGCTCGGATTTACCTCAATCATTCATTAACTCAGCAAAAAAATAGGTTCCATGTTATGTCCGTAAATGCACAATTTTTCCCGAAAAATCGATTTTCTAACAGTCAGGATAAATCTGGAGTGTCACTATTCGAATCATTGTGGAAAATTGCGTCGAAAACGGTACTAAACTCTTCTAGCCAGGGTCAAGTCGTGAACACCCTAATACTCGATTCCCTCGAAAAAACATACTTGTTTCTTTTGCTCTCAAACTTGATTTCTCCCCATATTTGCTACATAAAAATGCAAAATAATCACACAATTGAAAAGCTGAGTTTCTGAGGAAGCTGGTTGCTTTAACGTGCAAGTAAATTCACATATTTTATCATAGAGCCGTTTGAAAAAAGTAGTGATTTTGAATGTTTGAGAAAACCCTTGTTTTAGTCCAATTTCTTGCCCACTGATTCTACTGTGAAAGTTTTTATAATGCACTAGAGAGAGGAAATTCATTGTTCTTTCTGACAGTGTCATTATTTTTTTATGTCAAACAAGAAACAATTAGGGAGTTATGTCCTTGTGGCCATTTTATCGAGTGTTAAGTAGAAAATACGAAAAAAAATCTTGAAATTGAATTCAAGAAATAGGAGGTTTCAAAAAAAAAAACTCCAGGAGACACATTTTGTTGGAAATTAGTTGTAGGTTTGATTCCTAGAAGGTTTCCCATCTTATAGGTGAACACCCAGCTTACTTATTGCATCTTAACTATTTATAATTGATATACGTTCATATGAAAGTACGAGGCCTATAAGAGCTTTTCCAAATTGAATGCATAATTTTCCAAATAGAACGATGGAGTTTCACATTGATTTGGTAAATCTCCGGTAAATTATGGCAAACAGAGATATAGAGTAAACAGAGAAATTCAAATATTACATTTTCACGCGCTTCGCACTAACTTTGTTTTTTCAAATGCCAACCCCCATTTTTTATTGCGGATTCCGACCCTACCAGCAAGCGCTCAACCGTGAAATTGCGCAAAATCTAATTTTTTAGAACCCAGAGTGTGGTAAATGAAATTTCGTATGTTTTTGACGATGAATCACGTGGTGATATCACTTTTTTAATTCGACTCGATTACACCGAGATTACAGCCTAAAACATGGTCTTTTTTTGAAAGGAAAAATCGCCTTATTACCAACGACCATGTTTTCGGCTGTAAACTCGGTTTAATCGAGTATAATTAAAGAACTGATATCACCACGTGATTCAGCGTCAAAAACTGATGAAATTGCATGTGCCACACTCTGGGTTCTAAAAATTAGATTTTGCGTAATTTCACGGTTGAGCAATTTTGAGCGCTTGCTGGTAGGGTGGCGCGCCGTTAAAAAATCGATTGAAGTGTCAAATGTTCATAAAATTTTGCGTAGAAGCTGAATCTGCAATAAAAAATGGGTGTTGCCATTTGAAATAACAAAGTTAGTTCGCGTTTCGCGTACTTTCGAGCATGCGCGGCGCGTGAAAATGTAAAATTTGATTTCTTTGTCATGAATTTTGGGGGGAACCGTTTCAAAAAAAAAATTAACCCTTTCAGTGAAGAATATGCGAAGGGTGGTCCATGAGATGAGAACTACCCTGTATTTGAGGTGTCGTTCTGGTGTGGCTTGTCTTCTGAACTTTGGTTGGTTATACCTGGTTGGAGACGGGATTTAACTTAGTTTGATTATATTGAAACTGATCACTGGGAAATGGGAAAATTTCTTGGAAGTTAAATCTGTAATGTTGATACATGAACAGGCATTCGAATAATCCAGCTAGTAATCTCTATTAAGACGACGTACTAGAATAAAGTTTCTCGCATTATATTCAGATTGTGGAATCTCACCATCTGCAAGTCGCGGGAAAGACGTGTTCCGTCTGTTTGTTCTCTTAAGACGATCGGAAGCTCACATGTAGAGCAGATCTACCTTTGGTTTACTTCCCACCCATTATGGATATATCGCTCCCCTCAGTACCTACCATCTTCTATTGAGGGCATTATCAAGTTGATACGGGCGAAGCCCGCAGTTTCAGCTTTGATCTCCGTCCTGTGTGTTCAGTTGCCTCGCGTCTGTTCCCAAGTGGGAAACCGCCTTAGAGTGAAACCTCCCTTCTTGAGTAATGTAGGGTATCTTCGACCCTCATCCCTACGATTCTCGAGATTGCATTCCCAGTAGGTGAACAATTACATGCTTCGACCGAATTCACGAGACGTGTGAACCGCAAGGTTTGGAATTTGGCGTTCAAAACGCATTAGCTAGATCTGTTACAGACAAACATGAAGTTCTACTGTAATCATGCAGTACGACTAACTGAGTGATTTTCAAAGATCTAGCCAAATTTCCTTTTAAAAAAATATGTTTTAAAAAAATCATTAAAAAAATCTTATATTTTCAAAAACAAATTGTTTATCTAGAGAAAATCTTTAAAAAAATTTATTTAACCCTCCACAAAATCTTGTTTTTTCACGTGTCAAGATAGGTACCTACCTACGTGAAATCCAAATAACAAATAATAGGAACTTCTGTTCTACTTTTATTTTCGCGACTTTTACACAAATATTCGAATGAGACCACCAGGAGCAATGTGCAATCTAACCGCTAGCTCCCTCAACGATTGAACGGAACACGATTGTAAATCGCAAATCGAGCGAAGAGTTGCATAATAATTCGTAAGGTTTTTTGTTTCTTATAGTAAAACAGGAACGATGATTCATTCAACACATTCCGGTAAGTAATACATGAAAAATGATTCTCCCATTTTATTCGAGTACCTACAATCCAGTTGACACGTGCGTTGATGATTCACAATCGTGTTTTCGTTTTTTCCTTTGTGCTGGTGGACCGTATTTTACGGACCTCCTCTGTGCTCTTGAGACGTTACTACACAAAAATGATTAAAAAGAAAACCTAATCGCTAGTGACGGACATATTTACCCGTGTGTCAATCGTGATGGCCCGTCGGTTCAAGGGGAAGAAAGTCGGTTCTTGGGGACCATTCTTCTGTAGCTTATAACCCGGCCAGGAACATTGCCATCGTTTTACGGAGAACCCTATCAAAATCAGTGTTGCTGTTCAAGCGTGATCGATTCACAAACTTAAATAACGTATTGTAGTGAGGGAGAGATTACACAGCTACAAAAATGGGAATGTCAAGGTAGTAATAAGCGGCAGTGAATCTGTAGGTTTCTGAGGTCGCTGAACCCGGAAACTCAAGCAGTTTACATGGATTGGCTCATGCTTCATAATAATAGCTCATAAACCTATTTTTGACGATTTGAAATTGTGAAATTGAACTATAAATATCTATTCTATATGCTTTGTATTCCCGCTTGTACCTACCCATCATGTTTTAGAGGTCCTGAATCCAAATATACCTATGAACTCGGATCAAGACCATCTAGGTTAGTACCTAGTTTAAGAAAAAGAAGAGCGTATACAATGATACTCTTTTTTGTACCTTAAACCACTTTTATGTTGATAAACTAATGAAAGCTTCTGGGTCACGATACAACGATTTTTACACTTATATTGGGGGGGGGGGGGGGGGGGGGGGGGGGGGGGATGAGTCACAACCCTTTGGCTCGCTTGTTTTGTTTTACAGTGTGGTATTTTCATTAGTTTTCCTTTTAAGGCAACAGGTAGACTATTGAAAGAAATGATACCCCTATAATTAAAACAATTTTGTGCCAAGGTAGTCCTCACTAGTGGTATTTTGATACAGATATCTTTTGCAAATCTAGTATCACGATAGGGCAGAGTGCAGGTTTTTTCTTTGATGATTTGCCTTATGGAAGCCAATTCAGTTAGTATTGGGAAATGAAGTATTTTAATCTGCTTAGAATCTGTTTTGATTATTATCAGATAGGCGCTGAGAGAGGTTTGGTTCTGATACCATGGCACCAGGAAAGTGTTACGAGCTGGCTGATTGATTAATAGAATCTCAAGACAACAACGCCCTACAGGAGAAGTTGGTGTAAACAAATGTTGATGTGATTCGGCAGTCGAACCGGTTGTGGCGTCTTGTTTTCATTTTTGGAGGAATACCTACTTTTTGACATTTTCGTGTCTTTGCTGTGGCACACAACCAAAATTTCGTTACGTAACGTTACATAACGTGACATTGTACAACAACCGTCCAGTTCTGACCATTTCCGCTTACAACCGAGTCGTTCTGATATGGTATGTGGGCCCTTGAGGGATTTCTGAACACCTTCTTGACAAATCGAGAGGTCCAGATCAGCTGAGTGGCTCCTAAAGCTAATTTCTCTCCCATTAGCCCTACAAAGTTGAAATTCAGTATGCAGCCTCCTTGAGACTCCTTCTTGACAATTCGTGAGGTCCAGATAAGCTGAGTGGCTCAAAAAGCAAAGGAGAAAGTTGAAAGGGAAAGAAGGAGGGGGAGAAAGACATGAAAATGTCCTAATGCGTTGCAGACTTGTATGCAAGCGGATTTATTCGTTTTTTAAATTTTTTAATATAATAGAACGTTCTTTGCAACTTGGTTTTGTCTGTGGCCTTGACATGTTCAATGATTAAAATATTGAACCAAGCATTTGAAGAGGCCTCAGGCTGTTATGGCGAGAATATCTTGTTGTGGGTAGTCATTTGTATTTCTCGGAAAGGGAAATAACGAGAACTGTAGAAATAATTTCATTGAAGAAGTAGCTGGGATTTCTTGAAAGTTGTACGGAGTTGGGGGGGTGCCCCACAGGTGTTTTGAATTTCAAATGCCAAAGGCCGCCGGTAAGGCGGCATATTAGGCGACATGTTGCTCCTTCAAACTCGGTGATCCCCCTTTGAAGCGAAGTTGGCGGCTTTTGAAGGTATCGGCGCTTTTCCAAGGTAATCATTCGGCTGGTGGATGTAGAGGTAGACGAACAGGCAGAACAGAACTTAATCAAAGATGCTCCCGAGGAGGCGAATTGAAGGGAGGTTGTAGGAGACGCCCGGAGGTGATTCTGGGATGTTTGGAGAGGGTCGAGACACCGGCGGAAGAGATTCCAAGACGGTTAATAATGAAGAGGACTCTGCATAAACAACAAGAGACGAAATGCCTCTCAGGCAGTTCAGGAAATTTAACTGGGGGACATCCGAATTTACGTCGGATATGGGAGAGTAATGGAGTCTGTAATGAACAGTGAGGGATGTGCGAGGTTAATTATTTATAAAACAATTCATTCTCAACCTTAGACTGCTAATTTACACATTATTTTATTATTATGTAATGCACTATTTTCATTTTATTACACATTATTATACCTACACATATTTTTTCATGTTTTTCTCAAAGTTTTCACCCTGAAATGACGAAAAAATATGGCGAAAAATGTTTCAAGGTAGCTATTGATTTTTGGAAATATAGTTTGGAATTCAATATTTCAAAAATGGAGGTAAAAAACACGAGTAAGAAAATCGCCAACGTCAACAGTCAACCAGCGTTTTGATTGTTCTTCAAGTATAATATCCATGAAACGATAGAAGAGACGGCCTGTGATGAGTTCTCCATGGGAAAATTCTTATCAGTCAGTAAAATCCAATCTTTTCTCCTCATTATCGCTCTCTTCTTTCTCACATTATTCCATCCTGCAACCCATTGCCGACCAATAGCTTGAACATACTCGATCTGTTTCCATCGTTCTTTTCCCAATATCCAAAGTAGTTATCGAATCTAGGTACTTACATAGGTACATGATTGTTGATTTTATTTTTTATCTTTATTTTATTCTTTATTTCATAATTACTATCCATTTATTTAAATTTTGTACGTGCCTAAATTTGCCAATAAACTCAAAATTGATTCAATTGAAATTCCAACCTTCAGAACTCTCAGTAATTCCTTCAGTCAAAATTAATTTGCGATTCATTGTCATCTTTTAGTTTTTTTGTTTTTTGTTTTTTCAGTTCAACCCCTCGCGGTGAGCAAATATATCACTCCCTTTATTTTAAAGGCTTGAAGCCTAAAAGTTTTGAAGATTTCAACCCCTATTTTCCATGTTTTAGGAATTACTGACAGAAACGCCAAGCTTTGAGGACCCTCTAGACCCCGAAAGAGACCCCCTAAACCAATTTTCATGAATATTTTGGTCCATGGTCAGAGCTTTCGGTGGAATTAAGAGGTACGTAAGCAAGCCAAACGTGAACCACACTACTCTCGAGGAGGAACACGTCACGTGATACACCGTCTCTGCTGAGGAGCGGCCTCTGGCATTTGAAATTCTAATCCTCGGACGCCCCTCAACTTTATTCAACCCCCCTAAAACCTCTCAGCCGCTTCTTCAACGAAATGAAATTCAATGGCTTTACCAAGGATTTCCCTTCAGAATAAAACTGTAATTAACTTTTTTCTTTTTATTTCATTTTCCCGTCCTTATCTTTTCTCCTTTTTTCTTCCCCCTCCCGAATAATACCATTTAATCATTTCTTAATCCCTTTTAAATGGAGCTGCGGTTCCGCTATCGCATTCAACAGAAATTCGCGGAGAGGGGTTTGATGGCAAGAAGCCGTTATACGTATCAAAAGACGAGTTTATTAAGAAATCACCCAACAAGAGGCCCCAAATCAGATTTAACTAACAAGCATCATGATAATTTGAAGTTAGAAATAAGCAAATCACGGCAGATTAGTTAATCACTTTAAGGATATTTTCCGGGAATTTTCGACGAAAACATGCTCAGGTGAGCTCCAAATCGAGTTTTCCAAATGGTTTAATAAACTATCAACTACAATTCATGTATTTCAAAGTGTTTTTTCACGCGAAATAACCACTGATGATGTTGATTTTTCGATCCAATCTTCAACATTTCAAAAATGTCGGAGATGCTCAATTTTTTTTACAAATCAAAAAATCAACATCACCACGTTATTCTGCGTGGAAAAACATATTGAAAAACAGGAATCATACTTGGCAGTTTATTACACCCAAAAAACTCGAATTCTTGCCTTCGTGGCACATTTGGAGCGTATCTGCGCACATTTTTGCGCACTAAAAATTACGAGTGAGGGGTTATTTTTTCATGAAATTTCGCGCAGAATCTGAATCTGTAGTAAAAAATGGGGTTTTCATTTGAAAAACTAAGTTGGTGAGCGTGTGCGAAAGAACATCATAGCACAGATGGATACAGCATGAAAAAAAAAAAAAAAAAAAAATTAAATGCGTGTTTTTGGGTTTTTTCGACCACTAGAATAAGGAAATTAAAATTCAGATCCTTGCTGTATAATTGTATGAAGAATTGTATAACAAATGAAATTGTATACAAGATTTTAGGTGCCTCAACAATCTCATGAACTCAACTATAGTGGACCGATCTAATTAGAAACACGGTGACCCGCGTATTTTCCTTGAGTTGGCTTGGAATAAGGGAGGTGGTCTGTTGGAGGTCTATAGGGCCTGGGAGGGTTGAAGGGCATGAGGGAGGGGAGGTTATAGGGCCAGAGGAGTCAAAAGGGCAAAGGGAGGTTCTGATTAAACGTCTTTAATAGCGGGTGAAATGTGTGGGAAACCCCCTCCATTGTGGACTTCTGGTTCTCCGGCGCATTTTCCGTTTATCAGGAGAAGCGAGAAAGTCCAATATTATTCGGATCCGCCCTTCAAGGGCCACCAGCAGCCCTTCAGTCCTTCCTGATCACTGAAGCAGCCTCAGCTCTATTGCCTATTGTGTGCCCTCCAGTTTCCTATTATCCACTCTCCCCAGACAGGACGTCATGGGCTCCTCGTATTACTTTTACTTTCCTTACTGAACCCGAAGGATAAATGGAAAGTGTTTCACTTCCATGATCGATCTGGAATACAATGTCAGCAACTTAGCCAGGATTATTAGAATTTTAGAACTGAAAACATGAGCAACACTTAAGTATAAGTTTCAAACAAATGTGTGACGTATTTATGTATAACTTACACGAGGTAGGTACAGTAAAATTCCGTTTTCAAGGCTTGATTCCACCACATTTCGGTTTCGGACCAATAGTCCGGATGGTACAAGGAACTGATTAGGCAAACATTGGCTGACATACAAATATGCAGATTTTTCGAATTGCGCGAAACTGGAAACCTCAGGATCACAGGACTCCCCAGGACATCATCACAGGGACCCTTATGACCCGAGATGACTCACCGGGACCTCATCACAGGGACCCTTATGACCCATTAGGACTCACCAGACCACATCAAAGGGCCCCTTATGACCCAATAGGACTCACCAGGCACCATCAAAAGGGCCCCTTCTGACCCAACAGGAATCCCTGAGACCCAATCGAAGGGCTTCTTATGACCCAATAGGACTCACCATACCCCATCAAAGGGCCCCTTATGACCCAATAGGACTCCCCAGGACCCCATCACCGGCCTTTTATAACTCAAGAAGATCCACCAGGATCCCATCTCAGGGCCCTTAATGACACAATAGGACTCCCCAGGACCCCACCATGCGGCCCATTATGACTCAATAGGACTCATCACCAGGACCCCCTTAGAATCTGCGAACTACAAAAACGTGAGATACACGACCAATTGATGGCCACTGTTTAGTGTACTGAAAATGGAACATTGGACTATTCTGGACGCAAAAATCCCATCATTTCCGCTTAAATTGTTTTACCGATCATTCTGGTAAAAGTTATGTGCAGTACACTGCAAACCGGTTCCAAAATAATACAGGAAAATATCCTGAGGGCCGAAATCAGCGTTTAAACCTCACTAAAATATCAATTTTTTTCGGATTTTATGGGTGAGGAAAGTGAAAAGCCTCGTACCAGATGGTTCTGAATCAACAGGAATGTCAGAAGTTAGTTTCAAACATTAATTTGCGTTTTTTCCCAATTTCGGAAAGAGCTGACTCAAGTACCAGGTTTTTTTCCCCCGAACTTAGTACAGTTCAAATAAGTTCACTGATCTGACGATATTATGAAAGGTAGAATGGTGATTGGGGAGCTCTTTTTTTTTCTTTTCAACAGAAAACTTTTTCGCTCCGATAGAAACGATCTGAATGCACGACTGGAAGCGATGAGTTCCGACTAAAGTCGTTTCCCCCTTCAAATTAAACGAATTCCTCAGCCTTTCGCTTGTCTTACCTCGTCATTAACCAAGTTTGATTATTAAACCTCTTTAGAACGGCTTTGTATCCTTCGAATCAGCCTAATTAGCCCGAGTTTTTCCCCATTTCTCTCAGTTTCGACGGCTTTTAATGCTCTCCGCGTTGAGGAGGCGAAAACTCTTTTTCTTGACGGACTTATGAATTGAAGAGAGCATTCGGCAGGAAAACGGTCTGATTGGCAACAGCCTTCTGAGGGGGGAGGGGGGGGGGGGGGGGGGGGGGGGGGGGGGGGCTGATCTCATCCGGACAACGTCAATTAGAAACTCATTCATTGGAGGTTTTTAATTAAATGGCTATTTTATCAAAGAAATGAAAAGAGGGTGGGTAAGAAGGATAGATGAAAGAGGGGTTACGGAGGGGAGGAGTAGATCCTATTCAAATTCTCCCATCAGATTCTCCGATCTTTCAGAAGACTCCAATAAGTATCTTTTGGTAGAGGCCGAATACTCGATTCTCAAAGGAGATTCAGAGGACTGAGAAACTTGATCAGATATACTATTCTGTCAATTTTGTGTGTTTGAATTTGTCTGGATTATGCTACACACACACAAACACCACTGAAACGTATTGTATTAACACTCTGTTGTTTATGGAAAGCGCACTTCTATTCTCGTGTTGTAATTCAACTAAACAAGAACATTGTAACGATCTTATTCAATTTCAACTACTCTTAAACATAATATGTGTTAGTGATGAGGTGTCCCCACAGATGTTCTGGGTAAGGGGGCTTAGGTATGAGTTTTTTCGACAAAAAATCAATTTTTGTGAAAAATAAATATATATTTTTCTAGAGAATATACCGGCTAATAAGAAAAAAACCCAGATAAATCGGACCACGGGAGCCCGTCAAAGAATGGTCCTTTCCGAAGCATAACGCAGGTAACGAAAACTCAAAACAAAACCAGCAAAAGGCAAAACAAAACCCTTAAGCAACCCTCGAAACCATAAAAACAACGCTAAAACCTTATAATAACGAGAAATAACCTTCGATTTTTGAAGTATAACCACCTAAAATAGATTCTACTTCCATCTTCTTAGCTTACCTCCATTTTTCTATGGTGCGTTTATGAATGGTTGAGGAAGAAAAAGTTCCTTTCATGCATCATGAGTTGGTGAGCGAATTGCCAAAGAATAATTTTAACTGATTTAGTGGGTGATTCTTATACGAAATTTCACGCTGATTCCGAATATACCATATGTTCTTATGTTTCGGATGGTAATTCACAATAAAAACCTCAAAAAACACGTTTTTTAGCGATTTTTGAAACTAAATTTTTAAAATTTGACCCCTTGGAGTACTCAAAAAATTCTGGCCAACGAACTCATCCTTACTTTTGATATTGTTGACATTTTTAAATTTTTTTGGAATTTTTATCTCGATCATTCGGGCAGATATCGTCTGGAGTGACACATAGATAAGTATGTAGATATATATATGTATGTATACGTATGAAAAAAGTGTCAAATTTCAGGAATCGTTTCAGAATGGTCCGAAACGAATTTCCAAGAAGAAAATGGTCAAAAATTTGCATTACAAAAATTTTGAAGCCATCCAATAGCTTCATTTTCTTCGAAAATTCGCTTAAAGGATGAGTTCGTCGGCCAGAATTTTTGGAGTACTCCAAGGGGTCAAATTTTCAACGTTTAGAGTAATAAATCGCTAAACAAAACGAAAAAAAAACGTGGTTTTTGAGGATGCGACGACTTTCTGCAACAACTCCAATCAGGATTGCAGCGGCATCAGCGAGAATTTTATCTTCGTCACTCACTAAGTACCCACCTATTATACTATTATTCACTACTAATTAAAAATGTAATAATTTTTTTCAAGTTCAAAAATTAAACATTATTTACTTATTCTGAAATAATTCTACTAACCACAATCAAAATTACACGAGTAAGTATCACTTACCCCGTGTCCTACGTGGACGACCAAAGAGCGCGACCG
>JAEMON010000004.1:3127396-3144511 GCA_030264115.1 Lygus lineolaris | reverse complement strand
AACCGGAAGATAGCCGAGATAATTCCACCCTCAACCCACAAAATATGTCTTTACTCAAAAATTGTGACGTTACGGTGTGACGAAGAAAGCGTTATGAAAAATTCTGATGATTTCCGTTTACAACCGAGTAGTTGCTAGGGAAACGGTACTTCGTCGTTTTTCATCCCACAAAATTCGTTGACCATTCGTTCGAAAGCTCTCGATTTATCCAACCATATTATGTTAACTACAGCGAAGTGCGTGGCCAACAAGCTGAATTATGAGCATGGTTATTTGAATCATTGTGTACACTCATGTGATTATTCTCAATAATTGATATTGTGAACATGGTTGCAACCGCTTGTTAATTTTTGATGATTTTATTGAGCTGGTGTTTCAATGATTTGAACGGTTTGATTTGTGAAGCGGTGGTTAAATCATTTTAATAGGTAATTTCTGAAGACATAAAATGTCCCAATGTGTTGCAGACTAGTAAGCAAGGGTTTCAACCCCGTTTGATTTTAAAGGTAAACATTGACGTAAGGTAAACATTGACGTTTTTAATCGTTGATTTCACAGTGAAACCCATTTTTCCACCTACTTACTCATTTTTTGATACATATATTTATGTATCAATCAGGGTCACTAAATGTCAACTATTTTACGTTATAGGCAGTCTTGTTTTCCTCTCAAGTAATACGTAGTGGATTCAATTCAATGTAACTGTTGTGAGTTCCTCCAAACTCACCTTTGTAACCTCGTCGTCACCTCCTCTTTATTGGTTCAACAACCTCTCTGCACGTGAAATTGTTGACACTTGTGCGTGACTTTGATGAACATTATAGATAAGACACGTTTCTAATATTAGAGAGTTCCTAGTTCCCCAATAGGGCCTGACCTATCAGTCCCTATCGGATATAGCGACGCCCGATCTCCGTTAGGGACTGAACCTAATGGGATCGGACTCCCTATCTTCCCTAACGAAAGGGACCCTATCGTGATAGGGTCCCGGTCCTATCGTGTGAGGACCTATCTTATAACCTGCCGTGCCGATAACCGCGTTGCATCTGTGATCAGTGTCCGGGCGAAAGGTGGCATAAAATCAAGAATTATAGAAAAGACAAGATGGCAGTACACTTCTTCTTCTTCAGTTTCGTTTTTTTTTGCCCTGATCTCAGCCATGCCGGACTTAGTTGATGCGGCAATAGCATTTCTCGTCACTTCTAGATGCAGTTCCGAATCTTGCGTCACTTCAAGATGCAATACATACCTCCCACTTTTGGTTAGCATCTGATTTGCTCGCTCTAACGCTAAGGATAGGGAAATCCTGAATTGCGGAGTCCCTATCTACTAGGAGCTCTCTAATCTCTCTCCATTCCTAATAATGTATATTAATAATAATCGGTGATATTGGTATGTTATGTAGATTAATATTAATGTAGCGACCAACAGGAATTAGGAACCATACCAACTCACATAATTTTATCTGTTATTGTGTGGAGTTTATGTTGCTCTCATTCTGAGTATTATACAGTGAAAACTCAAGAAAACAACTTTGACAGTTGACATCCCTAAATAGTTAAGATTTTCTCTCGGCGCACAGTGGGACGAAATGGCGTTTTGAGGGACATCGCCAAAAAAAAAAAAAAAAAAATCCAACGGCTTCGGGAGCCATATATCCTGAATACATACGGACTGAAGTATTTGGAGACGAAGTTTCAATTTTTTAAACTACTCCCTTACCCCAGGTTTTAGTAAGGATCACTCAGGAATGGAGGAGAAATTACAATTTCGAGGCGTTGAGTTTATTGGAGCCCAGAAGCTTCTGTGATTTTTTTCATTGTTTGCGGCAACCATAGTCTCATTTCATGATGTATATAGAAGGATTCTACGCCGAAGGCAAAACATTTTTGGTGTTTCATTAGTCGGGGCAAACCACTTTTACCGAAAAACGCTGTGTTTTCGAGTGATAATCAGCTCGCAAGTAAATTCTTCAAAAGTCTTCAAAAAACTGATAGTATCGGCGCATTCTTGACATATTCACTTACCTAATTATGAAGAAATTAGCTCCTATTCGCGCAACTTTGCTCTACAGACAATTTTTTTTACCAAGATGCGGCAATTTTTGCGGATTTTAACGCTGATTTCGGCCCTCAGTATATTTTTGTGGAGATGAGGAGTATTGGAACTTGTTTCTACTTGTTGGGAGAGTAAGTCCTATGAATTTCAGTCATCTTTGGAGCAGTTTGGGAGAAGAGCTAAAAATGTGGGTAAAAAAACGTTTTTCCACCTATTTGGAATATTTTCTCCCTCTGATTATTGACCTGAAGGGATAAAATTCTCAGGGTCTCATCCTCAGACATGTAGAAACCAATCCTCAAAATCGGAATTTTTTCATCATTTTTGTAGGGGTCGCAATCGTGCTTATACACAAACGTACATACACACGTACACCATACGGACTTACACTTTTCCAAAACGTGGAGAAAATTGATCAGATTGAAAATTGGTCAGAGAAAGATGTCGATTAGGACCAGTTAAAGGTGGTGTTTCGGAAATTGGGTTTTCTGCTGATCGCAATACTTTCTTTTCACCTTCAGGTGGGCTGAGGAAAGTAAAAAGCGACAGAAATCGCAAAACCTATATGTACATAATATATTATGAACTATTGCGTGTGACCTCTCGTCAGTGGAACCAACTAATGGATAAATCTTGTTTAAGAAGCACTATGGGGTGCGACAAAGTCACGCGCCGAACTCCTTCACCCAAATTTTCCAATAAGCGGAGACGGATTTCCAATTGAACGGATTAAATAGGCTCTTCGTCCTTTCCTTTGACTCGTATCAGAAAATGGACTTCACCATTCGATTCAGCGCACAAAAATACATGGAGAATGGCCTTATACAACATTTTAATGTATGAAATAGCTGAGGTGTGTGGCATGTCCCTGGAAAACGGGCTTTCGTCACCACTGTGCGGCTTAGAGATAGGAGATTCAATGTATTTGAACCCTCTATAGTAGATGGAACTCTCTTCAGTGGAAGTGGACACTAATTTTAGCGCGGTGAATCCCTCGTTGTGGACTGTTGCAGACCAAATTGGACGGACGATGTTAGATTTTGTACACATATCAGACCCGCCTTCGGGACGACCGGCCTGAGACAACATGGGTTTTCATCTGTTTCTTCCGGTTTTCTCTGGATGAGACAAACTTAAAAAATAATTATTCACATCGTGAATTATGTAATTATGATTGTATAAGACACGTACATCGAGGAATTCTCAAAACCACAAACGTGAAAAATAATACAAAATACCTATGTTGAGCTGTGTTGGGGCACGGTTAGGACGCTACCCGAGCCCATCGCCCAGCTCACCCTTGATGCTGCTTAATTAAATTGGCACCACTGATGACCATTGTAGGTTGGGAAAAGATAAATGAATACCACTAAAACATTCTGACAAACTATGTAGGTATATGTTGAGTGACTCCTCGAGCCTAAAAGGTTTTACTAGAGGGCATTGAAGAGAGAGTGGGAAGGGTGGTTCTGAAGCAGCTTAATTTTAACACTGAAAACCTTACAGGTCGGACAGACGCATTAGCGGTTAACGCCTCTTTTCCTTATTAATGGCGCGAGGGCTGGAAAGAGTCTCAACGTGCGTGAATCAGAAACCTGTTTTGAGTTAGGTACAGGAGTTTAATTTCGCTTTGGTGTTCCGACTATTAAGTTGAACATGGTGTAACATTGAAGAAACAATCGCCCAGTTGGGTGGGCTGAACAAGTTCCTCTTATTATTGTAACAAACACGTAAAGGAATTGGCTGGTGGGACAACGATGATGTATTTTTACTCCTGTACATCGAACGCTGGAACTCGATTCACATCCTAACTTCTTCAAATTAAATTTAATCACGCGCAGATGATCCTATGGGAGCTCAATTTTCGACTCTGGAAGCTCAAACAAGGAATTTGCCAAAGAAACACAACATACATAGGTACACTACTACATAGTCCAATTTTTTTGTTTTCGGTGTTTTCGAAGCTTTCTGAACTCCAAACCTCATGATTCAATTTTGATGGAATCTTTATATAATGTGCGGTGGACCCCCCCCTTGTCTCTCATTCAACCTAAAATTGGGGTTTAATTATCACAGAGACCGTATACTTCAATTCAATTCAATTCGTTTATTCATACAGAGGAAATCATACAGGATACGTATTTAAAATTGTACATTCTACAATTATATGACTACACTAATTACATTTCCGTCCCTAAAGTCATAGACCTGTCCAGGGACTAGTTGACGTTCTGGTAGTACAATTTTCAGGAAAGAACCATAATGGTAATTTTGACACATAAATAATGACAGTAATAGTACATTATTCTTCTTTTCTTTTTTTTGCAATTTGTTGTTTCTTTCTGAATTTTTTCTCATTCCCAGGAATTACTTGAATGATTTCACTCAACAAGCTAAAGGTTACTTTCAGTACTAAAATGATATACATATATATTCAAATAGGCTCAATTCATATAATCCAGCAGTATATATCGGGTACGCACCCACACACCCACAACTAAACAAACTCCCCCAGGTACTCTAAGTGGGTATCTTGAGTGTATAAGTCCTTCAGGTAAGACAGTATATTTTTTTTTGTATAACCTCTTGGTGGGGCTGGCTCTAACCACATCAGGTAGTGACGAGTATGACTTAGAAATTAGCCATAGATATTGCCTCGTGTAAAAGTCGTTGTAAGGACGTTGTATAGTTATCATATCTTTCTGTATGGTACTTCTGGTTATTCTTGCGTTAGTAAGCCTTGGAAATGATTGTTTTTTAGCGTAAATTAGCGAACGGTACACATGAATTAGTCTGGGTGGGAATACTTCAAAGACCTGATACAACTCTTTGAGCCGGGTGCGAGTGTGGTAAACTTTCACGTTCTTTTGCGCATTTAGGGTATAGAAATCAGTTGTATATTTGTAGAAATTAGTAGTATTATTGGTCATTATGGTTTAAAGAAAGAGTGAATTATCAAGATATGAATTATTTAACTAACTGGAACTCATCAGTAACATTGTATGGTAGTACATAGGCAGTACCTTAGAAAAGCGAATGAATATAGCTGACGAGGGAAATTGAGAAAGCGATAAAATAGTAGAGTTCTGTCGACTAAGGAAACGAGAAAAAAGGGAGACTTCGGTTTATAAGATAACGACGTAAGGGATGGCTAAGGCTTAACACGTTTCCCTGGGGAACTGGGGACACCCCAGGCAACTCCTAGCGTTAAATAATTTATGCCCATTGTGCGGAGGGGAAGTGGAGGGAGGGGAATAAAGACCTGCAGCTACCTCATAGCCTGCTTGAAGAATGGAGTCGAGAAATCCTATTAAATATGAACCGAGAACCGACCTTCGCCGAAATAAAACCTCACGATCCTTCAAGGCTCAACAAGCGGAAGGGATGTTTTACAGGGTGAAAAAACCCGTATTTTTTAGTGGTATTTTCTATGGTAGTTATGAGGGGGAGTTAGTTCCCTTCCGTCGTTAAGCGGGCTGTGGAGGATTTTCCCCTACAAATCGCCCTTAAGAGCTGTCTAATTTGAATACCGTAAATTACGGCGAGCGCATCTACGGCGTGTTTTTGCTCTTGTTCAGACTATTTCACCTACCTAGTTTCGGTTTGAAAGGATTTTTTTTCTTGTTCGACATTACCGGCACAAAATCCTGGTGACAGCTTGGTTCCTATCGCTCACGAACATGGTAATTCCACTGATTTGAACGGTGAGTACGAAAGTTGGTACCTGCAGGGTTTTGAGGCGTCAATGTGAAACAGAAACTACGGTGCCTTGCAGATAAGTGCGCAGCAGATCAGGGGATACCTTTTGTATTTTTTTGTTCAAAATGTATCTGCACATATCCTATTGTTATAATAATAACTATATTTGTAAGCCTATACGTCAAGTCATGCAGCATGAGTTGATATGCGAATTTTCAGAAGATCATTTTACCCGATTTGGTGGGCGATGCTTATACCAAGTTTTGCACTGATTCCGGATTTAACAAATGTTCCTGTAATCAAGAGGATGATTCACCCCAAAAACCCGTTTTTTAGCGACTTTTTACCCTTCAGGTACTCCAAAAATCCTGGCAACAAACTCATCCTTTCTTTTGATATTATTGACATTTTTTTTTTGATTTTTTATATATCGGTATCGGTAATTCTCGGGTCAGATATATTCTGGAGTGTCACATAAATATTATTAAATAATATAAATATAAATAAAATATAATAATATAATATTATTATATAATATAAATTTTATGAATATAATATAAAAGGAAGGATAGTTGAAATGACCATTCCATTATGCATAAATTAATTATGTACATAATAAAAGTGTTAAAGTTCAGGAGTCGTATTGGAAGTTACTGATACGGATTTCCATGGGGATAATTTTCCAAAATGTCCATAAGAAACATTTTAGAGCCATCGCAATGGCTTCATTTCTTCGAAAATTCTGTAAAATTTTCCCATTTTTTATACAAAGAGTTAAGAGTGGGATACAAGGGGTGAAGGAGGGGGAGGGACCCGGACGATCCGCCTCTTGGGGGCACGGACCCGGATAGCCAATGGGATTGCGATATATCCCAGTATCGATGGTTGGACATCGTGATTACTGTGAATCTAAATGCAAGCACAATCTATGAACTGTTCATAAAAAAAAGTGTTATAACTGTTTTTGTGAATGAAAAACATAAAATATGTATCGTGAATTATGAAACGTTGTACAAAATTAGCCCCCCCCCCCCCCCCCCCCCCCCCCCCCTCACCAAAAAATGTCGCCTTAGGAGTCTTTCAATACTTTGTATTTGTCTAAACTGGGAATGATAAGAATGATATTGGAGGAATAAATAATCTCCGAAGAAGCTAGGTTGATATTTCAAGAATATAACTTTTTCCGCGGTTATCGATCTGTGACAGCCTTCACCAATATCTACAAACTGTTGCCTTATGAATGCCTATTATTATGTAGTCTGTTGAATAATTCAGATAAAACTTCATAGAACGAAAATCGCTAATAGGTCCAATTGAAAAAACGTTCAAATGCTAGAAAGTGGATGTAAGAAAATTCTCTGATCACCAGTATGTGTAACGTACGTAGTTTGCGCGTGTGACGTCACCAGATTGATGCACGAACCTTTCTTTAAAACAGTATCCATCCAGTTCCGAGGTGGCAGAGCTCCCGTTGTCTGTCTTCTTTGCCCGCATAAAAAAATCAGAGCCATTAATTTTGAAAGAGACCTCGTTCTCGTGAGGCCTCTCGGATCAATGCTGACGCCGACTGCATTGGAAGAAAACACGTTCCTAAGAAAGAGCGATGCTCACAAACTCTGCAATGCTGCAAATAGGTATGCTCACCACAACGTTATAAGTACAAGGGTCGTCCAGAAAATAAGTTCATTTTTTTTAATCAAGTTTTTATTGAAAAAAATTTAAACTTACAGAAATTGTACTACAACATCACTGCGAGAATACAAGGGGCGCAACTCCAAAAAATTCGATTTTGAGTTAGGGCCATTGTGTGAAACTCCAAGACCAGCTCTTTGCGTAGTTCCAACGGGATTATTTCTATTTGATCTGGTTGCCATTGGACAGCAGGTTAAGTCTCCTTCATTTTGGGGAAAAATTGCGTGTAAGGGCAAGCAAAAAACTTTGAATGCGTTTTCCCGAAAATGGTGGTTTCGGAGTTGCGCCCCTTGTATTCTCGCTGTGTATATTACCTACCTATGTATTATTTTTCCACGTAATCCACGGCGACGTCAACACATTGGGTATATCGCGAATAGAGCTTCAAAATTCCCTCCTCGTAGAAGCTTGACCCCAACTCCTTGGTCCAGTTGGTGACATCTTATTTCACTTCCTCGTAACTTGTGAAACGTTCTCCGGCCAATCCCTCCTTCATTTTGGTAAAAAAGTGATATTCTGCAGAGACTGTAAGGTGGATGGGTCAGACTATCCCAACCAAACTCATCCAAAAGCTGCGTTGTGGAACGAGCAACGTGAGGCCGAGCGTTATCATGGAGAAGGCAAACACCAGAGGTCAACATTCCTCTTCTCTTGTTCTGTATGGACCAACAAAGCTTCTTCGGGGTCCCACAATAGTGGTTGACGTTAATTGTTTCATCTTGAGGCAAAAATTCAATCAGGAGAATCCCTTTCTGGTCCCAGAAAACAGAAGCCAATATTTTCCTAGTTTCTTCCCTAGACCAAGGAGGTAACGGCAAGCTTCTACGAGGAAGGAATTTCGAAGCTCATTTCGCGATATACCAAATGTATTGACGTCGCCGGGAATTAAGTGGAAAAATAATACATAATAGTTAAAGTACAATTTCTATAAGTTTCAATTTCTTTCAATAAAAATTTTATATTAAAAAAAAAAAACTTATTCTCTGGACAAGCCCCGTATACACTGGTGGTAAATAGTGTATTAATATCCTGGCTTCAAGCAATTATCTCTTCGCGACGTACAGTGGTTCCGCTCCAAATGTATAGGAAATTGTCCTACACCTAAAATAGCTAGTTAGCTCGGAAAAATCAAAAAACCTAGGAAATTCTCGTTTCTGACCATTGGGCCCCCACCCCCACACCAAACTGTTTGGTCAAGAAGTAAAGTGGCGAAGCTGGGAGGTTCTGCGTCGAATGAGACCGACTTCAGCTCACCACAACTGTAGCCATGATTTTTCGGTAATTTTCAAAGTTTTCCGCTTTTTGTGTTCGTAACTTAGTAGGTATGAAAAAAATAAAAATGAAAAAATAAAAAACCATTGTAAAATCAACAGAAAATGTGGCTACTGTTTTGGTGAGCTGGCGTTGGTCTCATCCAACACAGAATTCTGAAGTCTTCAACTCTTATATTATAGCTTTTCCAAATCAAATTCACGTTTTCCGACTCAAATTAAACGTTTTTACGATCGAATTCAACATTGTTATTATGAAATTCAACATTTTTCTTTTTGTCGATTTATAAAAAATGTTGAATTTGGGCCAAATTTTTGAACCATATCTCTTCTAATAAACGATAAAACATAAATATATTTATGACATGTTGTAAGCGTACCTATCAACTGCTTGACGTCGCTCAGGAAGGCTGATTTCACTATGGCGGAAGGAAGCCTACGATATCAATCTACTATGGCCTGGAACCTATCATTTTGCAGAAAAAAAACTCACAGATAATTATAGGTGCAACCGTTCAAGTCGAAAATCATCACTGACAGGGAGACATAATATCTTAATTTTAATGAGAATGAGATTGGACATTGTTGTCATCATGAACATCACTAACTACATTCTACACGCAAGGTTTTCCTTCCTAATAGATTCACCGGCGTTGCACCGCATTCCAGTCAAAATCCCTCTAAAAGAGCCTTTTCCGCATCTCCGACCGCCACCTTCCGTAGAAATGAAAGTTTAATTTTCGCTTTTGATGTTTCATACTCGCTCCGCGCCTTTTGAAGAATTCATTTGGACCTCTTTACTTTACTTGCGGCGTTCGCTCTGCTTGTCTGCAGATAGGAAAATCCCTCACAGCTCAAAGCGACGACAGATGAGGTCCTTTCGCTACGAGAGTTCACTGTGATGTATCCGAACTGCTACCACAAGAGCGAACAGCTCCAAGAGTGAATTGCTATAGCAGCCAGCAGTGAAGGTTGAAATTGAAACCCTTTTCTAGGACGGGAGTGGTTTTATTCACATCCACATCACAGGAAGTCGGCACCGGAAGATGATCCGGGCTTATTGTCTCCTGCGGGTTGCTGCTCCAAAAGCGATTTGTTCCCTTCTTGTTTTTTGTTTTGTTTTTTTTTTTTCGTTCCGAGTTGGAATATGAGGAAACAACGGGATTTCAGAGCGAGAGATATCTTCAAGCCAACGAATCGATTTCGATCATGTCAAGTACACCCATTTTTCGTGGTTTTACACGAAAACGTGGAAATAACGAGGGTAACTCAGCGAAAGAAGTGTCATTCCATGGATTTTTCGTAGTTCAACCCTCCATATGTACACTGGGTCTATACGAGCCCACAATGTTTTTTATTGATGTCAGGTGGCACCATTGCCTTACCCCTCGTCACTCAGCAGCTTCTACTCCAGACCCAGTTGAAGCTTGGAACATTCTGTTGATCCTGGGGTTCCAGTTCTAATGTTTTTCTGGTGAATCTACTGGATTTTGTATCCGCCAATGAAGCTTTACTGTGTTTCTACAATCCACAGTTGATAAAAATGATAATTTTGATGATATTTTAGCGAATTTTCGAAGAAAGTGAAGCTATTGCAATAGCTTCAAAATTTTTGTAATCCAAATTTTTGAAAATGTTTTTCATGGAAATTCGTTTCAGACCATTTTAAAACGATTCCTGAAAATTAACACTTTCTATATGTGTATACATATTTATATATATGTTTATATGTTTATACATATATGTGTCATTCCAGACGATGTCTGCCAGTGGGATCGAGACGAAAAATCCAAAAAAATTTTAAAATGTCAATAATATCAAAAGTAAGGCTGAGTTTTCGCCAGAATTTTTGGAGTACTCCAAGGGGTCAAAATTTGAAAATTTAGTTTCAAAAATCGCTTAAAAAAGTGTTTTTGAGGTTTTTGGTGTGAGATACCATAGTAAACATAGGAACATAATGGTATATTCGGAATCAGCGAGAAATTTCCTTTAAGAATCACCCACAAAATCGGTTACAATTATTCTTTAAAAATTCGCTCACAAACTCATGCTGCATGAACGGAACTTTTTTCAATTAAAATGTATATTTTTAAACAATTTCATTTTTTTCAGATTTCTATGGTATTCGAATTCTACAGCACCCTAATCTTGTGACCCAATATACAAATTTCAACAAATTTAAAACAAAATTAAGGTGAACTTCGGACTGGGATTTTGGTTGTTTTTTCAGCATAATCGGACATTGTCAAGTTTCGAATTTCATGTTTTCCAGGCATTCAATATCTATCACTTCTGAATAGATCAGTGACTTGGATACTCGCCGCTCCCCTCTTACCACAAAACTCCCGCACATTAAAAATCTTTTAGAGAACAAAAACCGACCATATATAGTCCATATAGTAATTTAGTGCCATATAGTACCTAATCATAATTCATTTCAAAACAAATCATTTCTCTCTTATTATGATCAGCAGAAATGTCAGCTCACAAGAAACTATCAAGGCACCACTTGAGTTAGATATTTTGTCCTCAAGCCATGGTTTTCTTGAATTTTATCGATGGATACTACGACCATTTAAAATGGTGAATAACACAGTTTTACGCCCTGAAACAGCCATAAATCCTATACGAAATTAGAATTAGTATTGGAATATCTTTATTGGATTCGGTACATCATAACCTAAGGAGATGGTGCCCCACAAACTATCCAGCATCCGAAAAATGTAACCGAAGGTAGGAAGCTATGTATTCGTGCAAAAAATTTAAAAAATATGTGACCTCCAAAATCAAAATTTCCAGTTGAACTTTACGTTTCAGAGCTTTCTAGACAATATTGGATCCGTGTATGTCTGTCGGTCTGTGGTCAATTCCTTGTCCCGGGAAAAACTATATTTATGAAGTTATGGTCCGAATTTGATGAAACGTTCAGGGATTGTCCGAGTTAGCGGTCCCCTATCAATTTCATCGCCATCGGACTACTAGTAGT
The DNA here is from genome assembly GCA_030264115.1 of Lygus lineolaris. Lineage (NCBI taxonomy): Eukaryota > Metazoa > Arthropoda > Insecta > Hemiptera > Miridae > Lygus > Lygus lineolaris. The sequence continues at coordinate 3,132,805 of JAEMON010000004.1, read as the reverse complement.
GTGAGCGCATGAGCAAACGTGAATTTCCTGCAACCCCGGTATCTCAGTTCCTTGGAAACACGATAATGGCCTACAGTTAGAGTCACGTCAACCCTCGCAGGACGTGAGGAAGGTCTCATTCAATTGGCGAGTTCCCTCCCTTCCTTCAACTTGAGGTGGGTACGACGTGCTGCTACGACGAGGTTCGACGGGGTACGATGACGACACCACCGCTCGAATCGGCACGTTGGAAATTCACCTACCCGTTCCGTCCCACACGAGTACATTTTCGTGCTGATGCTTCCGTCAGCAGTCCTCAGTCGTCTCCTTGTTCTCCTCTCGCGGACTTCCTGATGGTGACGGCTCTCAGCCAGCTTTGTCTTTCGTTACGAATCCAATTGAAACTGAGGGGTCACACTGGATGGAGGAAGAGACGAGAATGGGCTGCCAAAAAATGTGTCCGAAACGCAAAAAAACTTATCAAGTCGCGGGAAATCTGAGGTGATGATTGGACATTCGTTCATACAGTATATACTTCATTTGGGAGAATATCAAGTACCTACCATCTACCTATGGCACTGAGCAAATAAAAAAAAATAAAAAAAATCGTAGATTTCAAAGAATTTTCGAAGAAAGTGAAGCTATTGCAATGGCTTCAAAATGTTTGTCATGCAAATTTTTGACAATTTTTTTCATGGAAATCCGTTTCAGACCATTCTAAAACGATTCCTGAACTTTAACACTTTTTCATATATACAATATGAAAAAGTGTCAAATATATATATATATACATGTCACTCCAGACGATATCTGCCCAAGGGATGGAGATAAAAAATATAAAAAAATGTTAAATGTCAATAATATCAAAAGTAAGGATGAGTTCGTTGGCCAGAATTTTTGAAGTACTCCAAGGGGCCAAATTTTCAAAATTTAGTTTCAAAAATCGCTAAAAAAAACGCGTTTTTTGAGGTTTTTTGTGTGAAATACCATCCTAAACATAGGAACACATTATGGTATATTCGGAATCAGCGTGAGATTTCCTATGAGAATCACAAACAAAATCGGTTAAAATTATTCTTTGAGAATTCACTCACCAAACTCATGCTGAATGATTGGAACTTTTTTTATTTTACCGTTTTTCAATAATTTTTTAGGACTTCTGTTAACTAATCGATTCACAGTGTAGAACCTCATTAAATCCGGCCCTGAATATTTATGATGAACAACAAAATGAGATCACACAGATAACAGATCAACAAAAACAACCGGTTTGGAACAGCTAAAGTCAAACCAATTTCCCCTCCTTTCAAGCACATTTTCGAAGAAAATTCGCCTATTTCAATGGCTTCAAAATTTTTGGTATGGAAATATTTGAAACATGGGAATCCCTTTCAGACTATTCGAAAAATAGTGCTAATTACTACGACTAAATCGGTTAAAATAATTCTTTGAAATTCGCTCATCAACTCATGCTGCATGAATGGAATTTTTTCTGTACTGTTAATATTGAAATTTCGGATTGTCAAATGATCACGCAACGAATTGTTATTTGTCTGAGTAGATGTAACCATCTGTAAAGTTATTCCGGTGGTCCTCAATGCGCCATCCAAATATTTAGCTCAATAATAGAGGAAACTACCTACACTGATGTACTTGAAGAATTTTTTGGGTAGGTACCTACATTCTTACGAATAATACGATCAAAGAATTTTAAGAGTGTGAAGTTCCTTGGGAACGATCCATTGATTTTGGCCTACTTCTATTAGGTAGTCAATATCGATTTGCAACTTGATCGTGTTAGTTAAAAAAAAAAAAAAAAAAAATCTTCAAGACGATACCTTCTAATGAAAGTTTTCGAAATAGGAAAGTGAATATTGCATTCCCTCATTTTCCAATTAAATTTCGATTATTTTGCCTTTGAATTGATTTAACCGTTGATTAAGCAAGGAGCTTCTTGGGAGTAGATATATTCAATTTGGCCCGACAGGTCAAGGCTCGGCTGCTCGCCAAGCAAATAGCTGGAGGTCGAGATTAAAGCCTCGACGCCTCTGAACGAACTTAAGTCCTCCTAATGACAAGGAAAACGAATGGAATAGTAATTCACTCCTGCAAGAGATTCTCCCCAGAAAATAAACATTTACTTTTGCGACCTCCTTCAATTTGACGTTTGATTAATTGAAAACGAAGTGGAGGAGGCGAAGTACACTAACGGTGAATTATTCATTTCAGACGAAACAACCGAAAAAGTAGACTTTGAGAGCAGGTAAAAAATTCTCCCGATTCGTTTCACGACTTTGTAGGTTAGATAGAATACACAGATTACCTCGGATAACGATAGTCCGATTTTCAAATGGATTAGACTTCGTCTCAGCCCAACTGAGATAAGTATGTACCTACACTAAAATCATTCCCGATTTTTTTTCTGGATTTTTAACAACCCCTCCACTAGTATGGATATTCATCAATTCATTCAGGGTATCTTGCGACCTCTTGTGATAATCCATAATAATGATCAAGTAGGCTTTTGATTTACAAAAAATATTACCTTTAGATTATAACAGAAGTTATTTACGAAGTACTTTTCGGGACTACTTCATCCCATCTTCAGGTATAAAACATACAACAAACAATGAAAAGATAACAAACTGTTTGATAAGGCGTTGGTGGTGGTTAGAGGTGATGGTGGGTTGTTAGTTTGATGTTATGGATGTTATGATGTGTGGACTAATTCTGTTAGGTGACTTATTGGTAGTCGGGGAAAATATGACTGAATGTATGCTTAAAAAAATATACATAGGTATGTGTATGTACATACTTAGATTAAATTATACATTCAATTTGGTGTAAATTTGGATTTTCTATAATTGCACTGAAACAAGTACTCTTATATAACTAACCTTCCTTTGCACTATTAAATTGCAAAATTCCCCAATCATACAAACTCTTCTCCCAATTTTTCATAAATCTCAACTCACTTTCAACAAACATTTCATTCAGATTTTCTACATCTCTATTCTTTTTTGATAAATAAATTTCCGAAAGCTCCCATTTATCCATCCTCATGCCTTTCTGATCTAACTTATGCACTAAATCAAACTCCCCTTCATATTCTTGGCCTGCTCTATACAAATGGTTGGCAAAAGCGCTTTTGCCTTCCCTATAGGAATCACCCACAAAATTGGTTAAAATTATTCTTTGAAAATTCGCTCACAAACTCATGCTGCATGAATGGAACTTTTTACGTTTCAGACAGAAGTCAGTCGGTCTGTGGTCAATACCTTGTCCCAGGCAAAACTATATGAAATAACGGTCTCCTATTAATTTCGTAGCCATCGGACAACTAGTAGCGTGTGCGCATGCGCAAACGAGAATTTCCTGAAACTACGATATCTCAGTTCCTAATGTAACGATTTCACTCAAATTCGGAGGGTAGTTGGGGCTGACTCAAAACCCATGAATTTCATCACGGTTGGATGGTTAATAGCTACAGCGCAAGGGCAAACTTTAAATTTGTTTTCATAGGGATAACTCCGGAACTATTCTACCAATTTCTCTGAAATGTTAACTAACTGATTCTACACGTCCATGTTACAACAGTGAGGAAGCTATACTGCCCACCCGACTTGACAGACGCTTTATTCCGTCATTCGAAAGATCTTGGTGGAAGCTTCCAAAAAATTGCTGGATATGAGTGACACATAAATATATATATAAATATGTAAATATATATATATACATTCAAAAAAGTGTTAAATTTCAGGATTCGTTTTAGAATGGTCTGAAACGGATTTCCATGAAGAAAAAGTTCAAAAATTTGCATTACAAAAATTTTGAAGCCATTTCAATAGCTTCATTTTCTTCGAAAATTCGCTGAAAGCTAAGCTTAGTAGCTTTTTCTCCTGTGTTTGATTTGTGGTGTGTACCTGAAGATGGTTATAATTTAGCTGAAAAGCTTTTCAATAAATATGTGATGATCTAAAGGTATTTTCCTTACAATTACCTAAATTATGGAGGATTATCACAAGAAGGCTTTAACAACTCTTCTGAGATTATTGAAGCGAAACCTACAGGAAATGGGTCTCTAATTATCATTTAACCTAACTGACGTTACCGACTCCCCTCCTCACGGGAGGGAACCTAAATGACGCCACGCGCTCTCTTCCAACCCGTGTTTACGTTCGAGCCAGACTTTATTTCAAGTTGAGAATTGAAATCTAAAGGTTTCTGAGGGGGCTAAATCAGAATTTAAGATCCAAAACTCAAAATTCCTACCTACCCATACAAGTTCCTCATCACACCTATTGGTAGTTTAGAAAACCCACAGAACACTGTATTTTAGGGTGCCACACAAACTCTTCGCTGTACAGGAAATTATTGTGTAGGAAGGTCCCAATGAAATTTCAAGTAAAATCAGAACTTTAAATTACTCTGAACTTCTTGTAATTCGAAGCTCAAGAATTGAAATTTTTTTTAATTATAAATACCATTTTTCCCACATTTTTAGTCAATATTAACCGAGTTACAGCGATTTTCGAACATGAGATTCGAGTGGCACACTCGATTTTAATTTACTGAAGGCGAAAGAGGCTGTGAGGTGTGACACTGACGTTGAATTATTCACTCGGGATGAAAAAGCTGAAGGAATCAACTTGGAGGGCAGAACATCTTCCGTTTTCTTTCAAAGTCAACACCCTCGTCGACTTGAAAAGCGAAAAGAGAGTCGAGTTCACCTTGATAAACTGGAGGCGATTTTTCTGAGGGCAACATGTGGTCTCCTGGAAATTATCAATCGACGAAGAAAGTGGTTCGCTCGGCTTCCCCTTCGTCTATAAAGGGACTTTTATCAAGTGGACGAGGGTTTCACGTTACCCGAGAAGGTGTGGCTTCTTACCCCTATAATGGCAGTCAGACACTGTCGAATCGGCAAGTTGGCAACAAAGCTGCTAGTTCCCTATTTCCAGGCTCAAATTGCCATTTTTTTTTAAAGCGTATTAAATTATATAATTATATCCTCTATGAGGTTTTTGAGGGGAGAGTAAATGGCATCTCTCGATTCTTGCTGGCTTTATTCAGCAGCGGTAGCTGAGCGCTTTCGCCCTCAAGGGGCCTCGTCAGAGCTACAATACATAATAAACCAAATAAATGAATAAAATACAACGCGGGTTAGGTATAAGAGCACAGTGTGACGACAGTCTTTGTCCTACTTTTGCCTGATTGTCCTAGGTTCTAGAGAAGTAGGTTCTATTGTTCAACACTAAGCTTATAAATATGTTTATTTGAAACAAGGTAATTTATTTTTAAATAAACATATTTATAAGCTTAGTGTTTGTCTGAGTAGGTGTGAAATAGGAAATTTCAAAAGCAGTAGGTCAGTAGCTACCTATCATATTTATTAAATCGAGCGATTAGGTAGGAAGAATGATCTATCTG
>JAEMON010000004.1:3079232-3126396 GCA_030264115.1 Lygus lineolaris | reverse complement strand
TTTTCATATCTAACGAACTTTAGTAGAGACCGATTTTTCATCCTTCTGTAGATTTTTTCAGCCCCAGGAATATTGATTTATTTTATATCATTATAATTTCTTTCATCCGCTCGTATTCTTCTGAGTATTCATTTTTTCTACCCAAATAATAAGAATTATTTCAATATTAAGGTCCTTCGATATTATATTATTTTCTTTAATCACCAGCCCTATGGTAAAGTAGGTTGCTATTTGAAAACTAAAGAATAGTTTTCCCGGCACCTATTCAGTGTTGAACAATAAAACCTACTTCTCTACAACCTAGGACAATCAGGCAAAAGTAGGACAAAGACTGTCGTCACACTGTGCTCATATACCTAACCTGCGTTGTATTTTATTTATATATTCGGTTTATTATGTATTGTAGCTCTGACGAGGTCCCTTGAGGGCCAAAGCGCTCAGCTAACGCTGCTGAATAAAGCCAGCAAGAATCGAAAGATGCCATTTACTCTCCCCTCAAAAACCCCATAAAGAATCTACAAATGGGCAAACCCAACAAGCAAATTATATTCTCACTAATTAGGAGCCCAAACAGTGATGGGCTTTGTGTTTCGTTTTGTTCGGTTGGCATCTTGGACGGAATTGGCCAATGACAGATGACACAAGCAAACCCAACAAGCAAATTATATTCTCACTAATTAGGAGCCCAAACAGTGATGGGCTTTGTGTTTCGTTTTGTTCGGTTCGCATCTTAGACGGAATTGGCCAATGACAGATGACACCCTTTTCCACGTCACTTTCCCGCCATAGGACAATAATAAATATTTCAATAAATTTACCAAAATTACAGATATACTATTTTGGCCTTACGACTTCATTATTGTTTCTTTTGACTCATTATCTCTCAGGAAAAACAAATAATGATAAATTCCCCATTAGCGTGTAGGTTTCATGCGACGATACATTATTTTTTTTAAATAATACCCAGAGTTCCTGGCTCCTACCGGTGTTCATTTCTTCACACCTCGTTCGGTTGAACTTAACCGATTAACCGGACCGGTTCCAAGGTTGGTTTTAAGCAGTCCGAGACCGGCAGGGGTTTAAAAACACGGCCGATTACTCGGGAGATCACGACCTTGTGCCACTGCCCCTCTCAGTTCACCTGTCGAGTCGCTCGTTTAACTGAATTAGCTCTGGCTTTTATCTCCTAACAGAACAGCCTAATGGATTGACGCCTAACTGCACTCCACTCCCTTGATTAGTTCCGTCCGCTGCCTTTTCGCTCCAGATTTCACCAATTTGAGCTTCTTCATCCGAGCTGTTGGAGAGTAAATGAAAGCCGACGAGCACTATGATTTCATGAGATAATTATCAAAGAACTAATTACTCACACATATTAAAGGCTATTCACCTAATCATTACTAATTTGTGTAATGTTTTATTAGGCCAAAAAAATAGAAAAAAAATATACCATGAAAATGGCGTTTTTGTTTGTTTATTAGATCTTATATCTGAATAGGTGCGAGTTGATTACAGTTGTATACCCTTTCATAACGTCAATATTCTACTAGAAATGTTAATAAGCGGTAACAGTTGAATTGGATGATACCCTATTGAATGAACGTTGTAAATTTTGCAGTTCATAAGAACATTTCCGCCGAACACAGGTACCGTAAACAGGGGGTTACTTCACGCCAACTTTCATTGATTGTCACGTTTGTTAGCGTTTTACATACTTACGATTTTTGAAAAATTTGGTTCGCATTGTCAGATTTTGAATTCAACCACGCTTTTCATCCTATATTTTCAAATCTCAGTAGTGTAAGGTACAGTTGGGTTAGAATACTTTACCTCACTTGGAAAAACAATGTGTTTTCGATCAAATTTCGAGCTAGGAGCAATGAAAACTAACTTGTTCCCCCACCTTGAATATAGGACAGTAAAGAATTTCCTTTACTTCGCCTAGGTATTTTTGAATGAAAAAAAAAAAAACTTCTTCTCTAGTTTTTTCTTCTAGTTTTTTTTTTTTTTCTTTCATTCAAAAATCTGGGTAACGTAAACGAAATTCTTCACTGCCTCATATTCATGATAAAACATTGATTTGTCTAGGGCGAACAGAACACATAACCTACATTTTGACTCCCAAACGATCCAAACCCTCATTTTCCAGAAAACTGCCAGAACAAAGTTACCAAATTCGCAAGTTTAACGATTTTTAGTTTCCTATCTTCTCTGTTTTTGTTTAGGAATGTCAATGTTTCCACAAATTGAGAGCCTCAACTATTCAAAAACCTCGTCAATCCTTCCTCAAAATGTGATATAATTAAATTTATATTCTACGTCTCAAGGTAAGTACCCACTCCTAGAGTCCGAAAAGACAACAATCCTTTTTTTCTTCACTCCAATGCGATCAAACCCTCACATTTATCGAAACTTGCAAACGGAGGCAACATTTTTTTTTTTCTCAGCTTAACTCAGATTTACAGGCTGCCTTACTTCACCTGCTATAACTAACTAATATATTGATATCGCTGAGTAACGTCACGGCTTTCTCTGAATAATACACTCCTCTACTAGAGAAAATTTCGTGCCTCAACCAGGAGTCGAACACAGATCCCCCGAAACAAACGGCACCAGCGTCTCAAGGCTATACGAGAAATGGCTCCGTATTATATCATATTTTGGCCCATGTGGGATTTACACCGTTATCTCATTCTTTTCTTTGTTCACCTCCAACATTTCGCATCCCAAACAATTTCATTGCTATCTCAATTCCCCTTTGTACACCTTGCTTTTATTACCCTCATACTTTTGTTGACAAAAAATCGTACAAATTAAACAGAAAGGATCCCCTTAATTTTCAATGTTATCGGCTGGCCTGTCAACCCCCCCCCCCTCCCCCACCGCCTTTTCCAATAAAGATCCGACAATTTACCGTCGCTATTGTTCTCGACGCAACCTGAATTAGCAAAGGGCGCTCCTCGGAGACCCCAATTCCAAATTAATGGTGATTCACGGCTTCATCGTTCTGGAGGGTTTTCTTCCTCTAGAGAGTCTTCGTTACTTCATTTGCATACCTTCCCCCCCTCTCTACCTACTCATCGAAGAACGAGCCTTCCTCTTTGTTTGAATATTGAAAAAAGAGATACCTATCGTTCTGTATTGAGAACGGAACAATATTACGGAAAATGGGAATGATGGTATTGAACTGGGAGAATAAATACATATTTCGGATTCACCTCTACCGTCACAATATCGTACTACAGGTACGATTTATTGTCATCGATACTATACAGAATTATCAGAACGAGATATTTGCCTAATACAATGTAGTGAGGTACCCATAGATATGATGTTGCCTGTTTGTATTCTTTTTAATCAAAACCGTATACCCACCGTGACTGAAGCATCACATTGTGAAAGGGAGATAATTTTGCAATGAAATGATTGAGAACTTGGCAACTGGTCTACACTGCAACTGGTCCACCCCTCCAAGAGTCCAGTTGCAATTCTTGATTTACAACTGGTCTACCAGCATTCTTTTGCAACAGGTCTACTGCAAGTGGCCTACTCTTCCGGTAGGCCGAATTCACCCTTGGTTTCCAACTGACCTACTGCACATCCTTTGCATTATGAGGATTAAATGTGCATTATCATTGGGATCTTTACAGAAAATAATAAACCGATGAGAAATAACTACAAGCGTTTTTTGGATCAAGAACGTGCTGGCCATACATATCCTACCCGGAAAAAACGGCCATGAAGGAATTCACTAAGTTTCATGTATTCACTGTCGATGTACATATATACGATGATAGTCAGTATAGAAAAACGCCTCTTCTCGGAAAATATCAGATCAACTATTTTGAAAAGTGTAAAATTTGACGATAAATCGGGCAAATTCCTTATTTCCGTGCATTCTATTCCCGAAGAGTATCTGAGATAGTAAGCTAAAGTTGGTCTCATTCGATTCAGCTTCACATAACCTATCAATATCGACCGACTAGTTACACTGTTATTTGAGTACTGCTGAGGCCAATTTTAGAGTTCCTTTTGAACGACTAATTATTTTCAATTTAGTCCTACCGACTATACGTATCGTTTGAAACGAACTTCCCACTTTCATTTTACGACTTTTCACGTAAAATTTGGAAAATATCGCTTTTCTGATAATTTCGACGATATCAGGGCGATTGTTGTGATTTGAGCCGTTCAGATTTATCCGCAGGGCAATTTGGCATTGGAACATCGTAATCATTCCAAACCAGAAACGTTGGTTTCTCATGTACCTAATTGGTACAGGGGTCGAGAATAGGCGGAAACTCATATTTCATACTTCTGAGCCAATTTCTAAACTTCAGTAAAATTTGAAGAAAAAAATAGGAAGAGTACCTAACTATGTAATTTTTAGAATTTACTCAGGTTTCTTGAGAGAAAAGGAACCAAAATTGATATCTCGAAAAATGAGAGTTTCTTCCAATTTACCTGATAAAGTCTTATTATTTGAGAAGTTATTCGGGTTTCTAGAGAAAAGAGGAATCAGATATAAATATTGAAAAATGAGTATTTCTCGGATATTTTCCTCATATCACGTCAAATCGGGAAGAGATCATTGAGGGTCATTAGGGCGACCTAATAAAAACATCATCTTTCAACTGCAGGAAGCGTTGGAGGTTTTCTACGCGGAATTTGGTATTTGATTGTGTATTTCGATCAGTCGACTCCAATTATTTCAATTTCTCCAATATCATCATCGTGCTGGGTGGGGTATAAAAGGCGAGGATTTTCATTCAGGAAATCATTCAAAAACGGTGTGCGGCTGCGCTCCGCAACATGAAATTGGCGATCTTGGTTCTTGTTGGCTGCTGTATCTATGGATACGAGTCTTCAGCATCTGGTGCCGTGGTGTCGAAGGAAGTCTCTGGCAAGGTGAGTCCAGTTACGGTTCAATTATATCACGATTACGATGACCCAATATATACCAGTGGATAATGTGGACCGAAATCGAAAATTGAGTGTGAGGAAACAAAAATATCACCCAACCATATCATTCCACGATACCTACTGATATTTTGCACCAAAACAAATTTCCCGAAATAAATTCAGAATATTCCCAAAATATTCAGAATTTTACGAACGAAAAAGTGAAATTCAAATGTTATGAATCTCAGAAACTAGAAGGATAGGTAGGTAATAACGTCATATTTTGAGCACTTAGCACAAAATTGAAACTTCCAGGCGTTTTTCAGCAAATAACGGCCCTTGGAGTATTTTCTTAAAGACAGTCACGGGTATCGTGTATGACTTTTGTGACCCACAATAGATCAACTTGGTCGCAGAAAAGATGAGGTACCATAGGAACATTTAGTACATTCAATCAGTGTGAAATTTCCTAAAAGAATCACCCATCAATCAGTTAAAATGATTCTTTGAAAATTCGCTCACCAACTCATGCTGCATGAATGGAACTTATTAGTTATTATTCTTGTGTTTTATAAATGGAGTAGATCTTGGTACTGCTTATTTCTTTTAGCGAATTTTCAAAGAAAATGAAGCTATTGCGATGGCTTAAAAATTTTTGTAATACGAATTTTGGAACTTTTTCTTCATGGAAATCCGTTTCACACCATTCTAAAACAATTCCTAAAATTTAACACTTTTTTATATGTATATACCTACATATATATGTGTCATTCCAGACGATATCTGCCCGTGGGATCGAGATAGAAAATCCAAAAAATTGCAAAAATCTCAATAATATCAAAAGAAAGGTCAAGTTCGTTGGCCAGAATTTTTGGAGTACTCCAAGGGGTCAAATTTTGAAAATTTGAAGTCAAAAATCGCTAAAAAACGAAACGCGTTTTTTGAGGTTTTCGGTGTAAATTACCATCTTAAACATAGGAACATATGGTATATTCGGAATCAGCGTGAAATGTCCTATTAGAATCACCCACCAAATCGGTTAAAATTATTCTATGAAAATTCGCTAATCAACTCGCATGCTGCATTAATAGGACTTTTTTTTAATAAATAGTATTGGTACAGGTGCAACCAAACTCATAATTAGGGGGCGGATTTTCAGATCAGTGAAAAAAATCTGTTTTATGCGCCCAAATTAGGTATGTCATTGAAACTTCAAAATTTGCCCCCAAAACGACAAAATATGCGTTCGTGAATTCAAATTTGCAACTAAAATTACAAGTGAGATGTCGAGAAATATTAGAAAATACCATATTCTTCGGTGGGATCATTCTATAACTTAGTTTTAGACAGTTCTATATTTTTTTATATTTTTAGATTTTACATTTTAGACATTTTATATGATGTTAGAAAATACAATATTCTTTGGTGGGATCATTTTATTACCTAGTTTAGTACAGTTGCATCAATCTATTCTTCTTTTGGCAATTTTTCGAAGAAAATTAAGCTATTGCAATGGCTTAAAAATTCGAAATTTTAGTAACGCAAATTTTTGAAAATTGTCTTCATGGAGACCCGTTTCAGACCATTCTAAAACGATTGCTGAAATTTAACACCTTTTTGAAGAAGAGGAATATCGAGATAAAGAATTCAACAACAAAAATTCAAATGTCAATAATATCAAAATAACGGATGAGTTCGTGGGTCAGAATTTTCGGAGTAGGTACTTAAAAGGGTCAAATTTTGAAAATTGAGAGCCAATAATCGCTAAAAACAAGTTCATTGAGGTTTTTTGTGTAAATTATTATCTTATACATAGGAACATAATATGGTAGGTATATTCCATTCACCAAATCGGTGAAATTTATTCTTTGAAAATTTGCTCATCAACTCATGCTGCATGAATGGAACTTTTTGCTCGTCCACAGAAGCTACTGACTGCCGTCCGCTACGGCTGTGTAAGAACTTATCTTGGCTTGTTCTGCGGCGGAGGCAGTAGCAGTGGCGGCGGCGGAGGCGGAGGCGGAGGCGGTGGCAGGAGCGCGAGAAGGAAAAAACATGGTGAAGGAGGTAAAGGTGGAAAAGGAGGTAAAGGAGGTAAAGGAGGCAATGGCGGTAAAGGAGGTAAAGGTGGTAAAAGTCGCAAGCGACGAGGAGGCGGCGGCGGCGGAGGTGGTGGTGGTGGTGGAGGAGGAGGCGGAGGCGGTGGAGGTGGTGGAGGAGGCGGTGGAGGTGGAGGCGGCGGCGCCAACGATTACTACTATCCATATCCATATCAGCCAAGTTGTTAATACATCACACACTCAACATGAATGGCGAACTGAATAATCGAATCTTCGATGGGGAATTTAAAACTGTCAAAAATATACAGGATTTCAACCTATGAAAACACCTTATTCTTTGTGTTTATATTCTGATAATCCTTCAAAATCTCCTCATGTATTTTTTTCTTTTTTTAGGGTAGAAGTAAAATGGCTCTTCCAGCTTCTCCTAGTCAAAAAAAAGGTTTTCCGAAACAAAATAAAGATCCTTCCCTTTCAAAATAAAGGTGAAGTTCCAAAATAAAGGTTGCTTATTTCAAATTGAACTGTTTTTCATGTCGAATATATTGATAAAACGTAAACGCTCTTTCCAATTTTGACATTTTCCAATTTTTTTTAGCTATTGCGATGGCTTGGAAATTTTAGTAATGCAAATTTCTGAAAATTTGCTTCATGAATACCCGTTTCAGTCCGTTCTATAACAATTCCTGAAATTTAAAACTGTTTCATAAATATGCCGCCTACCGCATGAGTAGTTTTTATCTAAATCCGTACTCGAGATATGATTATTTAAAGGGGTTTTCAGGAAAACAGTTCCTTTTAAACTCAAATTGTTCCGCTATACCTCATTCAATTTCAACTTTCGACCTCAATTACCTACGGAGTCAGCGTTAAATTTCATATATGAATAGTTCATTCGGGTTGTATATTCATATATTCGAATATTTATATATTTCTTCCGAGTCTGCAAGGCAGAGGAAGCTTTGTTTTCACTTTCGAAATGAAAAATTTTTGTGTGCTCCCAAATCAAAATTTCTACTTGCATTTTGCGTTTCAGGGCCTCCCGAACAAATTTGTTTTCGTGTCTATCTGTCTTCCAGCCTGTCTGTCCACATTTCCTTGCCACAGCCATAACTTCCACAAGAGGAGCAACTGTGTAGCTTGGTAACGGAGAAAAAGCTCCTTACTCGGAATCCCTATCAGTAAAACATCGATATCTCTATAAATTTCCGAGATAACATCGACTTGAAATCTTCACGGGACATCATTACGACGGTACATGGTTATGGCAGATTATGGCAGTTCTCCCAAAAGTTTGTTCTTGTTCAACGGGAAGGGACGCAAGCCCACGTGACATGTACCCATTCCTAACCTGCAGCCGCAATTATTTATTATTTTATTATTTATTACATAGTTTATTTGTATAGTTTTTACACATTACAAAAGTAGCATAATACACTTAATGTTGAAAGAAAAACTGTAAAAACGAAAAGGGGAACAACCACGGAGGAGCTGCCTTCATGGCAGCTCGAACAACATCGAACACAAATCGCACACAATCGAACACAAACAACACATCGAATACAAATTAAAATAGGTGAATCATGGAGAATGAATAAGTAACTGCCTAAGTAACTGTAAATGCTTACGGAAGATGCAAAAGACGACAGATTCAGTTAAAAAAAAAAAAAAAAAATCATTATTCGATCTGAGCCATTCAATTGCGCTGCTAAAAACATATTTCCACTGCCTAGAGATTTTAAGTGTTTCTACGTTCGAATTATTTCTACTATACTCCTTGTTAGCGAAAAAACCCCATTGTATGAAACCTTCACTGCAAAAAATGTATGATCTCACTGACCCATGATTCCAAACTACAAAAATCAAAATTAAAAAAAAAATTACTAATAGATTTATATTCCAAAATTATTCCAACTTTTTGAGGTTTCCTAAAAATACTTAAAGATGTACGAAAATCTACAGCAGATGGGTATACCGATGTAGGTTCAATGGTTATATTTTTCGCATATCATCTTCGTTGGGATCATCATTGGGAGTGATGGGTGGATGGCTGAGACATTGAGGGCTCTAGTCAGGATGCTCCACCAACGATCGAGGACCATCCATCTGCGGGCTGTCCAAAATGGACTTCACGTTGATTCCAGAAATCTTCCGCAACTCCGGGATTACTTCTGTACCCTCCAGTGTGATCAACCTCTTTGCTCCATGCCAATTGAAGGATTTTCGTTGTACAAATAGGGTATGTTATCGCACAAATACCTCCAAAGTACGCTTTTTCTTTAGTAGGTCTCTACGAATATACAGTAAGTTGAAGATCTTCTTTCTTGTGTTCTCTTCATAATCATTCTGAATGTGAAATTAATCAATCATGATGCCATCAGCCATACATATTCGACGAGGTGGTTTTCAATGTATTAAATTACGTACCTGTACGAACAAGAACCGGCAAGGAAAATGGTAAATTACACTCCAGCTAACGACACACAGAGACATGAGATGACGGTTGAGGGAGGACGATCCTCTGAGGACCTCACACAGTCACCTCATCATCTACAAGTCAGCCAGCGACGTCCCAAAGTGCCGCTTGCGGTCGACGTTGCAGAGTCGATAACGAGGGCCGGCTTGAAGACCCCTCATGAAGACGCCATTACCGACTCATTAGGGGAATCCGGGTTGATGTCGGCTCGTATTACTGCATCATAACATATCGCGTACCAAATGTAAGTCCCATTCCGTGAGTTCATATCATGAGATATTCTGCTAAGGCGTTTCTGAGTGATGCTCCGACGGGAAATGCTCTCAGAGAGTAGTTTTTTTCTTCAGACTATTGATTACGCTTACCTACTCGTTGCCTCGCCCCCTTCAGTTGTTAGAGGTTCGCTGTACAGAAGCAGGAAAATATCCTGGGAAGGAGTCCCAAACTTACCAGAAGCCCACTGACTCAACAAAGGGGGTTTCCAGACAAAAATATCGTCCCCTCCAGTCTTGGAAAAAAGTTCGCGCTGATTCCAAATAAACCATATTATGTTCCTCTACTTAAAATAGCTAATTAACTGCGGTATCTAGAAAAAACCTCGAAAATTCGGGATTTTGACCATTGGAACCGCTCAAATGTAGGTATAAAAGAAACGTTGTCGACCTGAGACTTCTGCGTCGAATTGAACCAACGCCAGCTCAACAACTCAGTAGTCTCAATTTTTGGTGATTTTTCAAAGTTTCGCTGACTTTTCCAGATTTTCTAGACCGCAAAAGTCATTTTTTTTTTCACCTTTTCCTATGCGTTTCCAAAGCCCTTCCCCCAAAAACTAGTGTGCCCGTACAATGTACATGTACAATCCTTGAAAATTTCAACGAAATAGGTGGAGTAAGTAGTTCTGGAGTTATGGCTATGAAAACACATTTAAAGTTTGCAAATGTGCAGTAGCTATTACTGATCCAGTAGTGACGAAATAATGAGTAATTGTTTTGGAGTCAGCCCCCAACTATACTCCGGATTTGAGCGAGATCAGGACATTAGGAACTGAGGCATTGTAGTTTCAGGAATTTCAAGTTTGCGCATGCGTACACGCAACTAGTGGTCGACGGCAATGAAGTCGAAAGGGGATCATCAAGGGGCTAACCCGCACAATCCCTGACCATTCCATTACAATCGGACCATAACTTCAGATAGCTTTGCTTGGGACAAGGACCTGACCACAAACCGACTAGGAACCAAAATTGTTGAAAACGCTTTGAAATGTCAAAAGTTCGATTCTTGCAGCATGATATGATGAGTGAATTTTCAAAGAATTATTTTAACCGATTTTGTGGATGAATTTTGTCAGAAGAATTTTCCTCTGATTCCAAATGTACCATATTTATTCATGTTCCAATGTTTAAGAAAGCAATTCACACCAAAACATCAAAAAACACGTTTTTTGACCCTTAATTTTCACAATTGGCACCCTTGGAGTACTCCGAAAATTCCGCTCAACGAACTCATCTTTTCTCCAGTTTATATTGACATTCCAGAATTTTTTTAATTTTTTTTTTTTTTTTTTTGTCTAAATGTTTCATAGGTTCCTGGGTCGTCTGTAGTGAGGAAGCAATTTGATTTTGTATTGATAAATGCCTGAAACAGACCTTTAACTTATACATTACAGAAATGCAGAAGATAAATTCTGTAGTGTACCTAAATAAAAAGAACGAAAAATGTCGAAACGCATTTATTAAAATTTAGAAAACCTTGTATCCGAAGCATTAGTCTCACCAAGAACTAATAAATACTTGAAGCCCGTATTTTCCTTAGAATTCCAGAAGATTTTCAATTTTTCCCTGACTTTTCCAGGTTTTCCAAACCCGTAGCAACCCTCGTACCAACTGAATGAAGGAAGTTAGACCAGTTGTATCGACGATCTCCTATTTCCGCTCCAACGGACCTCCCCATCAATACCACCAAGAACACCCAAAATAAATTAATAATTCACGTTCACTAATGATAGGTAATGATCTCTCGTTCGAACTTGATCGACATAAATATCCACAGTTCTGAATGAACGCTTCGGTTCACCGTTGTAGTCGAAACATCGTATTCCAAAACAATAATATCACGAGGAACTTGAGGTAATTCTCCGCTGGTTTACACGAAGTTCGTTCCTCGAATCGAGGTTTTTACTCATGCTCTCATTTTACACGTCCCGGCAATTAACGCGATGCAAAAGAGAAACGCGCGCCACTAATCTCCTTCCACGGATACACCGAATTTTGAACAGCACTCTTCATCGACGTTAACGCTGAAACAAGAGTTGAACTGAGAGGATCCCAGCCTTGTTTCAAAGGTCATGGTGTGGCCAATCTGAAAGGTTTAACCGACCAGCTAAACGAATGCCAAAAGTGGGGTAGTGAAGTTGATGAAGATGAATAACAACTAACAACAAGCGAAACCCGAAGTACTTTCCTAAAACAACTTCCCAAAAAGCGTTTCAGAACTAAGATCAATTATTCCATCATCTACTCTTCAGGATGTTTTGAGCTTATTCTGAATTATACTTCATGTTGCTGTACCTACCTAAAACTGATGGCGAACGCTCTTTTCCGTGGAAAACCTCAGATAATCCAGTTTTTCACTATTTTTGGCATCTACATCTACCGGTTTTGAAGGATTTGCAACGAGATAAAAATTGTAAGTACCTAATCGAAATAATTAAATTAAATTAAAAATTAGTACTAACAATTAAAACTCTGTATAGATAGATTACCCAAATCGCCGATTCACTGTAGGAAATAAGGTAGTCATACAGTGGTATAAATTTTGTAAGAAATGAAAAATACGGTTTTACGTTATTTCATGAACTTTTCGAGACGTAACAATTGCATGCAAGTTTTCTAAGCCATGAGTCCATGCAACATTTAGTTTCGTTGATTGGGTCTCCTATCATACATGCTTTCTTCTTGAGGTCATAATTATACACACACAAAAATCAGCACATTGGAGAGGTAGGCAGTTGGTGGTCAATCATGACTTTATTGAGTTTATGTAGGTATATTATAGCAATATTTATAATATAATATCACAGTTATAATCAAAGTGCACGAACAACCACCCTCAAATTGGGCTCGGTCGACACACTCTCCAGCTATGTAGGGTCAACTAGGTTTTCATCGAAAATTGGGTGCATTATCGATCCGTGTGCAGGTCTTTTTAGACTCAGGAGTAAGGAAGAAGGAAAAGAGTGGGTTTATCACCATCAGCCAACGAGAGTTTGTGAAGCAAGAAATCCATGAAGGGAGTAGCCTAAAATCGAGGAGTTGGCAACCTCCAACATGAAAGTGATAGGCCAAAGCCATCGATAGTGAACAATCGATTCTCAAACATCGATACTGGTAGACATCACAATCCCATTAGTCATCTGGATCTGCGTGTCCCCACAAGAGGAGGAGTCTTGGGTCTCTTCTTCTCCCTCAATGTTACACCCCTTCTATCCCCTAGAGAAGAGCGATGCTGTGAATTTTCAATAACAGCTAAAAGTGATACTGGTATTGAGAAATAATAGGGTACTGTGATAGGTAATTGGCATAGATGGAGGAATCCTAGCTAAATTTTAATTGTTCACCGTTAGCTGTTAATTCAGACACTTCTTTACTTATAACCTACAAGAAACGCATTCATATTTTTTTTAACGATTTGCCACTTCTTTCCAATTCCTCGTCCAACCCAAACGTAACAAATAATATTCACTTAAAGAGACTTTTATTTATTTCAGGGCTAATCCCGCGACAAAGGTAACTTCACAGTTTGGAAAAAGCAGGAAAGCAACTGGAAACAGTGATCACAGATAGTTAACTGTGAATACCTATATACTGATTTGACCGGATAAGAATAGCATGCATCGTGGAAGTAGGAAAACATCGTACTTCCAAGGCTTTTAACTCTCCCTTACCAATGTTTACGGTGCACGGCTACTTCTGGGTTTCTCAGGTAGCAGGTGATTGGGAGTACAGTACAGCTACTTTCTCGATAATAGGTAGATGATTTTATCCTGTGAATTGAATCCGTGCCATCCCTACCACATCACCGGTTCCGAACCCTTGGTTTATACTCGTATGGGTTAAGAGCATCGAGATAAGAGTAAGTCCTTAGTCCTAAGTCCCACTCTTATCTTGATGGTTTACCCAGTGTCCTACGTGAAACCACCGCGCGCGTTCAGGCGTTTCGGCGTTAAAGCAGCGGACCAATGAAAACCCAGAAATTGTCACGTGACCTCAGCCGCGCGTCGACGCGTTTGCGTTGAACGCTCGGGTTTGATTTTTGCCGTCGCCCCACGCGTCAAACGCCTCGTTTGATTTATTTATCTCTTGTTCTGTTGATCTCTATGACATAAAATCATGTTTATGAGTGTGACTGGCGCGTCGAAGATGGAAATACTTCTTTCTGCAGAAGTTCGAAAACAGCCGTGTCCGTGGAACAACAGGTCAGAACAAAATAAAAATCGTTGGTACTTGGGTAGTGTAGAAAGAATCAAACATTCAAACATGAAGGTACCTACCTACCTTTAATGGGCTTCTCCAAAAATAATAAAGTTTTTTATGAATAAATTTAACTTGGGTATCATCTTCATTAGAAGAAAAGTCATGGTGAAACTGTGAGTCCTTGAATTAGTAATGTAGTCAACTGGTAATGGTATTATAGTACATTGGCTCAGAAGACATTGCTTTAACGTCTGTCTGACGTCTGTTGCCGTGCTGTTCAAGTGGTTGTTACTTCTGCTGGGCTAAAAACAAAATTCCGCTGAACGTAGTTACCTACACAGGTAGATAGGTACTTACTTGCCATGTTTGATTCATCAACATTCAATACTTTTTACATGGTTACACCAAACCAAGATTTTACTGTCCTGACCTCTACTTAATCCACACGCAAGACCCTTTTTGGACTTCAGCAATAAGTACTTCCATCCTTACTAAATTACTGAAAGAAGGCATAATGAAAACACTTCAATGTAAACTACAGGTCATAACACCCCGTTCTGTCCACTGAAATGTGAAGCGTCACGCGTTTGAACGTAGTTAGAACACCTTGTTTTTCGCCGCGCGTCATGACAACGCTCCGACACGTTGACGCGCGCGGCAGACTCACGTAGGACGCAGCCTAAAAAGGTTGTATGAAAAAAAGTACTACTTACTTAGAGTGTGGTTGTTGGACTTGTTGTGGTCGAGTTGTCCCCTCAGCGCTCTGAGTTTGGTAAGTTTGAGCTCCTGAGCCTCGACTCGGTCCCGCAGGCGGCGCAGTCGGTCGGTCTCATGAGCGACCTGCGCGTGCCGCACCTCGTGCTCCTTGAGGTAGCGGAGCCGCTGCTCTTTGACCGCGAGGAGCTGCCGCTGGTTGGCCATCTCCTCCTGCTGGCGGACCGCCATCGCCTCCAGCTCCGTCACCGTCAGCTCCACCCCCCCGCTCCGAACCTGCAATCAAATCAATAACAATATTTTAGTCAACTTCCTGAACAACAATTGCACTCAAAACATCAACAACATTTTAGGCAACTTTCTGGAAAAAACACTACAACGCTTCAAACTACTTTCCCTACCAGTAAAAACACCAAAAATCCCATGAATTATTAATAACATTAGAATTTCACTCTAATTTGGTCCATTAGGATATTTTCCTAGAGATGAGAGGCAGTGGGAGCTGCCTGTAACTCAGAAAACCTCGTAAATGGAATATCAAAAAAAGATAGCATTTTTGATAAAATTGCTATTTAGAAAAAATGTTGCAAATTGCTATTTTATTTTTATTGCAATTATTTTTATATTTATTTCATTGCTATTGTAATTGTTATTTATGTTGAAAATTGCTATTTAGGAAAAATGTACTTGTGATATCTTAAAACATTGTATATGTACTACTTCTAGATCAACTAGATTTGTACTATAATATTCTGGGTGATACTTCATCAAATCTTATCAAACCCTAATTGGCGCAAACCGACGCTTGTCCGCAGCAAATAACAAATATTTCTCTGTTTCTCAGAGCATAGTAAAATTTTAAGTAATTTCACATCGAATTAAACCTATTTTTACCTTAAATCAATGGGGTGTGAGCATAGTTTTTTTTTCCAAATGATAGATCTTAGCGATAGCTTTCTGAAATGGTGCAACATGGAGGGTATCCTATTATCATACAAGCGCTTGAAGTTAATAATGATGAAGTCAACGACTCTCAGTGCCAAATAATTCAGACGTCACGCGCCTCTTTCCAGCTATTTTCTGGCTCAAACAGACTGAATGTTCAGTTAAAAAGTGGTTCACGGGGGTTTTTGAGAACGCTGTACCCGAATTAGAGGTCAAAAATTAGAATTCCCGACCCATGCGCACACAATATTAATTTTAAAACTACCTATTCACTTGCAGAACGCTAAACCCAAATTAGAGGACAAAAATGAGAATTTCCGATCTATACGCACACAATATTAATACTAAAACTACCTATTCACTTGCATTTAACCATTCCCAATTTAATTGAACATGATGAAGGTATCATTGAATGTGAAAAAGGGTAACTACAAGTGAAAAGGTTTCATTCAATGTAAAAAATGTTAACTCGATGGAAAAATACGAAAAAACCATACCTTTGGAAAACTGAGATCCTGAAGATCATCGTTTCCCAAACACATGAGATTATTAGCAAATTTTCGAAGAAAATGAAGCTATTGCAATGGCTTCAAAATTTTAGTAATGCAAGTTTTTGAAAATTCGCTTCATGGAAATCTATTTCAGACCATTCTAAAGCGATTCTTGAAATTAAACACTTTTTCATATGTATCTATTTGTCTCACTCCAGACGATATCTGACACTGGAGTCGGGCTTAAAAATACCTACCCAAAAAAATTAAAATGTCAATAATATCAAACGAAAGGATGAGTTCGTTGGCCAGCATTTTTGGAGTACTCCAACGAGTCAAATTTTGAAAATGTAGTGTCAAAAATCGCTAGAAAAAAACTTGTTTTTTTTTAGTTTTTGTTGAAAATCGTCTTAAACATAGGAATATATTATGATATATTCGGAATCATCGTGAAATTTCCAATAAGAATCACCCCACCAAATCGGTTAAAATTATTCTTTTGAAATTCGCTCATCAACTCATGATGCACGAATGGAACTTTTTCGTTAATTTGTTTTGGGAAAAAAAATTCAACTTCGCAAATGTGGTGAAAAATATTATAACTTGAAGAATTTAACTTGAAACGGCAACCTTGGGTAAACTTTGGATGGCGAGAAACGCGGCAATGTAATATTTATGTACACAATAATTTGGTTGTTCCTATGATAAACGAGGAACCGCAGATTCCACGATTCTGTTTGTTCCCGCGGAGTCATATTGAAAGTAAACATGGGCGCTTTATTTCAACCAGCAGGAATGGAACCAATATTGGTCGTAGGGACTCATTTACATGGAAATACGTCGAAGCGAGGGGAGGATTTCGCCCAAATGATGACGAAAACCATCAAGAAATC
The DNA here is from genome assembly GCA_030264115.1 of Lygus lineolaris. NCBI lineage: Eukaryota > Metazoa > Arthropoda > Insecta > Hemiptera > Miridae > Lygus > Lygus lineolaris. Next base: position 3,109,443 of record JAEMON010000004.1, on the reverse strand, counting down.
ATGACGATCCAATGATTTCCAGACGGATGAAGTCGATGCATTCAAATAGGGCTGGGATCGGTGGGGCGAAAGACCAACGGGGATGCTTTGCGCTAATTGGGGTTTGAATTGATTCGATGAGGTATCACCCAGGAATACCCTCTGACCATTCAGGCTTTGATTTTAGCATTGGTTTGTTCGGAAACCTTATTATTGACGGTGAAACGATTAGCATATAACAATGCTCATTAGTGTTGAGGGTGAAGAGGAAGAAATGGCTCCTTCAGTTTTAGATTAGCCTGAGTAGCTTCGCCGTATATTTCCATGACCTCATTGGGGTCTTCAAACACGCCTACCTTTCATTCCTTGTAGGAAGTACGAAGGTAAAAAACAGCCCAGGATCTATTAATATTAGTGCGTTGGACCTAAGTATATTGCTTCATTTAGGTCACCATTCTTGGATAATGGGGAATAAGGTAAATCCATTTAAAAAAAAAAAATTCTGAGAGACAATGAAGCAAATTAAGCAATAATGAAGTCGTAAATTGGCAAAAATAGTGTATCTGTAATTTTATAAAGTTCATTGAATTATTTATTATTATAATATGGTGACGCTTAAAAGGGGTGTCGTCTGTCATTGGCCAATCCCGTCCAAGATGCCAACCGAAAAAAACGAAACACAAAGCCCATCACTGTTTGGGCCCCCGATTAGTGAGAATATAATTTACACACCTAATAAATGAATTGATCGAATAAATTAATTATTCAAATTATTCCTATTTTCACTGCTCTCAATGCGATCTCATCGCTTCTTTTTCGGTTCAGTTCTTTTAGTGTGACGTAGGAAAGGGTTTCTCAAGAGCCATCGGAATTCCGCCTGTTATTCAAACAGCTGAGATTTTATTCGAAGTTTTCTCCACACTCGAACGACAAACCATTATTTTCTTTGCATTTGCAGTATTATTCTATTCCAAATAACAATATAACGGCAGAAAAAATGTTATTTTCTCGTACATGATAATTCCCCATTTCTTTGAGGGGATAAAAAGAACTATGGTTTAAGAAGTATTTTACTGTTTTAGAAGGTCCTAACCCAAAATTTTGTGACAGAAGGCGTGTCATTCCTTCTACAGTTAAGGCTAGTGCATCAGGACTAGTGTTTGGAAAATATACCACTTTTTCTACTCCCACATAATATGATTTCACGAATGGGAAAATACGCGAAATATGCTTTAGAATTACAGAATAAAATATCCATTAAACCAAAACACAGTTAATCTAACGACCAAATATGTCAATGATAACCTTGATTTTGGCCCATTGTATACTGTAATAATTTTATTAATTTCGGAATTTTTCAAATAAAACATGCGGAATGCTGGCCAAGTATATTATAATTTTCACTATTTTCATCCTATTTTCAGGGTTGTGTAGATTATTCCCTAGATGGTCCAGTGTGAATTATTTTATTGTGATTGGATCAATAGTAAATGGGCTTTAAATGGGAACCCAATAAAACGCTCACGTAAAAATCCTGCTAACATCAATTTGAATATTTAAAGACCTAACGTAGGTACTTGTTGGAAATAAGTCCGGATTCAGCCAGAAAACTCACTTTATTAGCAGATCATTCTTTATTTACGATGTTTCGGGTCGCCGATGGACTCATCTTGAGCACCTGCTAGTGAGAAAGTGCACCTGTTTTAGTTGATTTTGACTGGAAGTCACCTCCCTTCTCACAAGCAGGTGCTTGAAGATGGGTCCAGTGTCGAACCGAAACGTCACAAATAAAGAATGATCTGCGAATATTATGTAGTCGTGAGTTTTCTGGCTGAATCCCGACTAATTTCGAACAATAACATAACCGTACAGCCGACCCTTTTATTATTATTTATTCATTTATTATTATTTATTTCCATTATTTCTTCCCCAACTACGTAGGCAGGTGCCGATTTTGCACAAAATAGGTGGATTTATCAAGGAGTGACCTCTACATCTACATATAATAGTAAGATGGTCTTCTACGAAACGTTCTACGTGAACCAATCTATATTAGACATTACGCAAGAGCGAACGTGACACACCCGTTTGGTAGACGTTATTCTTTATTGATGGCTGCAAGCAAATATCTCTTGAATTCGATTATACACCACTAACATTTACTTAAGATAAAGGAAGAGGAAGATCCAAGTCTAAAAAATCATCCGAAATTTATAAAATCCATTTTCGACTCAACTGATCGGCGAGCCCAATTTTCGACTCAGCTGATCGGGGAACTCAGCTTATTATATTATATTATAGCTTATATAGGTTGTTCAACATCTTGCATACGAGTCTGAAAGCAAGCGAGACATTTTATGTCTTTTAGTAACGTAACGTAAAGACATAAAATGTCAAAAACGAAACAAGAGTTCAAAGCGAAAGATGTTCTAAGTTCAGGTTAGGATTGCGAGAAATGCCTAGAAAAAAGTACAAGTAAGTAAAAGTAACTATGTGGTTTAATCTTTGGGAACGTGCCCATTACTTACAACGACTTGATGTTTCTAATATTCATATTATATCGACCTCATTTTCCCCTTTTTCATTCCATATTATATAAGCCCTCCGATTTATCCTTCGACCCGAGTTTCCCGCAGTGACGTCAACTATCCCGCGGAAAACCCGCAACTCCCTCGGCGTCGGTAACCTCTCATTAACCGCCTCGACCTGAATTAGTGGCCTCTCGCTCCTCCGATATGAAATACCTGGTAGGTATAAGGAGAATGGAATTCCCGCGGAACCTCATAAATTCCTTCAGTCGACTCTTTTTCGTCTGGTGGTTCCCCGCGGATAATTATGTTGTATTATAATGTTTTCCCGCGAGATTATGTCAAACTCTGGAAGAAGGAAAAAGCTTTTAAAATAACGCCCGAGATGAAGAGGACTTGTGACTTATCGCCGCGCAGTGACTCGAAATAGGGATTTTCCACGGACAAATATCTCCTATATAATTCTTATAGTAAATTTCGCGCTGACTCAGGATATAGGTGTACCATATTTTTTCACGTTCCTACATTATATACACATAAAAAAGCTAAATAGCTACGACGACAAAAAACCTGGAACATTCACGTTAAACGACTAATGAGACCGCTCAAAATCGTATATGGATGAGAGGTAAGTGGTAGACTATTAACTTCTGCTTCAAATGAGGCCAAAGCCAGTCAACCAACGCCGTATCCAACAGTTTTGACGATTTTCCACATTTCCGGTAAGGTACCAAGTAGCACTGAAAAGACGTAGACACAGTATTCGTACGCTCTTTGGATCTGGTACAACTACCATCCTTCGAAAACTGAGCGATAAGAAGTGCAATAAATCCTATGGAAAAAATACCACCAACCTATTTTTTCTTTTTTTCTGCTTTTTGCACAAATTTTGCTGTACGTACCTATACACTTTACACTCACCTTGTAACGCCGGAAGGCCTTTACAAATAAACAATTTCATTTCATTTCATTTCATTTCACTTTACACTCAAAACTCCGAGTTTATTTTTATTTCACGTAGGTAGAATCTGAAATAAAACGCTGCAAATTATTACACAACGGTTTATTATTTTCTTTGCAGATCACCATTAATTTGCAAAGATCCATTAGTAGAAAGGTACATCCCTTAATGATATCGCGAGGTTCACTATCATTTCATGGTACAGTGAGTAACCTATCTGTAATTATTTTTGAACCAGGAGTTATAAAGTCCTTCATTCATAACGGAATTCAGAAGGTAACAATCGGTGAAATTGAAAAAAGTTGCAATAATTTGATCAGAGATGATCATTGAACGGGATTTGGCCTACGCTTTTGTTTCTGAACTTTTTTTAAATTTTTTTTCGTTCAACCTTTAAGTCCTTACAAGCGAACGGTAGGTCCTTTAAAGCTCCGCGAGGTCTCATTCGATGCTGAAAAATGCGTTCTTTTCGAAAACGAAGGAGAAAATATACCTTTCTATTAGAATTTTTCGAGCTAGGGCGTTTTGAAAATTGCATCCCCTATTTTCTACCCCTTAGAGAAGACTGAAGGTAACACCAAGCTTCGGGGCACTACTAGAACCGTAATGGAGCCGGTACACCGAATTTCATTTAATTTGGTCCATGGTAACTAAGGAAAGTGCCACGGACGGTGCCGGCGTACGGAGGACGGACGGATTATATTCAAATTCGATTTTTGGATTTGAAACATCTAATTTTTAGGGGGTTAATTTTTTCGTGCTCGATTCCAAAGGTTTATTATTGAAAATAATAAACTAAAATTGGGGTTTATATTTTAAATAAAGAATGTTTATTGTATTTGCCGGCATACAAAATTTAAGTACATACGATTTTTGAACTACAACTATAGGTACAAGATCAAAACCCACGTTTTTTTTATAAGCGTGATATTTTCTGGATCAAGTAGATTGTTGAAGTTTAACGAATTTCTTGCCAATGAGCGCCAAAGTGGCCCTCGGAGAGGGTCAAGTTGGGCGATGTGTGGTTTTCAAGTCGGGCAGGTCTGACAATGCAATTTTAGAGCACTCATGGTATTTTTCTCTGAACTGCTATTGATTGGAACTGCTCCAGAACTATCTCAGCTGCTGTTTGGTAATCTAATAATGAGAATTCACTTTTTTAGGGCGTTCTCAACCTACTCCTACGCCGTAACAGAGGAAAGAGGAAAATCCGTCCCCCAGGTCATCAAGGGCCAGGCCAAATATCCCTAGACGGTATCTATGTGGAGAGACAAAATTTTTGGCCAGGGATTTTTTTAGGGGAAGGGGGGAGGGGGGGGGGGGGGGGGGGGGGGGGGGGGGTTGGACAAGTATTAAAATGGAGGCAACTAGCGTAGAGGCAACTATACTACGTTCCAAGTAGATGTCGAGCTCTAAGTAGCAGGTACCTACTTGTATGATAAAATATGGCTCTTTCTCGAAAATAGGCGCGAGCTGAAGGTTTACGAGCTCGACTTTCTCTGCAATACGACTTTTACTCGGTTCCGACTCCTTCGCACGATGCAGTTTCTTTATTTCCCTCGTCGAGTTCACGGCGGGAGCATCAAAATGCACGAGGCGAAGACAAAACACAAACGAACGGCTCACATCTCAGCATGTCGGCAGCACTTTCCCGGATTAGCATAGAAGTTCTCAGTAGTAATTCAGAAAGTACAACACGAGGTGGAGGCGCAGACTTGGCGAGGAATCCGTCGAACGAGTTTCTCTGCTACGCCCTGAGTCACAATACTCTGGAGTCATTTTTGAAGCGAGCCAATACGTCGCAGTCACGAATCGTGATTTACATGCTAATCGGATTTTATAAGAATCCCCGCAACATGGCATTTTTCGGCGAATTTGTGCAATTCTTGGGTATAAGTAAATATTGCCGTCATTTTTTTTTTCAATATTCGACCCATAAAATCTCATCAGAATCATTGAAATATTATAATGTTATTCTTGAGATTATACTTTATGAATAATTGTATCACATTTCCTTAAGCTAACAGGTAATTTCTCGTGATTGTTTCCTACTAACCTTGAAAATATGGTTTTTGAAGGCGTTGGGTTACTGTTTTCAATAATGAACCTTCGGAAGTGAACACCTAAGAATCCAAAAATGGGAAATGAAGGAAAAATTATCAGAATTCCTCCAAAACGTAGGTATCAGTCAGTGTACTAGGAAAATTCACAATACTGGGCATGATAGTTGTGCAACGATACTCAGCGTTATTGTCAGTCTGTTCTAAAGAGTGAAAAATAGAGAATCCATTTTGTTTTGATTTTTTTGTTTTTTTAATTATATGTCATTGCTCAATAAGTATGTTTATTGTTACGATTCCAAATTTATTTAAATCTTCAAGATTGAATGGGACCACTCGGACCCCTGTACTACTGATTGTTCTCCCTGAATGACGGCTGGACTTTCACAATTTGTATATTTTTGTTTTATTTGTTCCCCCTTAGATAGGTAAGTTAAAAAAAAAAGTAAGTATCTATCTTTCAGGGGAAAAAAAACGAAAATGAATTATACTGTAGAAATGATACATCTGTAATTTTAAGGAATTGAATGATCACCTACCTGAATGTTTTTGAATCCAATACGTTTTCCAGCCTCATTATTTTGAGACTTTATTACGCGTGACGTCAACTATAGGTTTCCTTTCTGATTGGTCAACCGCGGCCAACCCGCGTCGATGCAAAGTACATAAAACCTTGTCTCTGTGGCCATGGATGCTGTACGAATCTTGAAATATTATGCAGGTCAAGCTGCAATAGTATCCATGACGTCAGTGTTCTTGTTTCTGACGTTTTTCGTTTCTTAAATCAACCTAGGTACCGCCTCTTTTATAACTTCTTAGTTTCCGTCTTGGTTTTCCGTTTTCCAAATCGGTATAACAGTTATTACATCCTCACAACAGTGTTCTGAATAACAAGAAACAGGCAACATAGTCATGAGTTATTTTCTCTGCATATACCCATTCAAATGTCAGCTGAGAATTTCGCGGTTATTCATCGGATAGAGTTTCAAATTCTTCCTTGGGTAGGTACTGCTTTCCTCAGTAGAGTATATTGGAGTATATTATTGAGTGACTGATAGAGGAAGCCTCAGCAACCAATCACTACAATAAATTACAGACCATAGTTTGAATAATAGTTGAGGTACAACATGTTGATGTTATGTTTTTGACTGACTTCAAAATCAAGATAAGATCTCTCTATTCGGTGTGTCTTTTCTCTGTTAACCACTGTTGGGTCTTCGTGAGGAGCAAGATGGTTGTGCGTACAGTGCTTTTATCATTGATAATGATTTACAGGACGTTGCCATTTGTTTTCTGAACGTTACAAAAGTATCGTCACGGCGAAAATATCTCACCTTCGCGACCTATCGTCACGTTTAGAAGTTCCACGATCGATTTTCACGATCATCACCGTTATTAATCGTCAATAAATTATCTGAGCGTAGAACCGTACGGCCACCGTCCGTTTTTTCATGAGTGTGATTGACAAAATATTAGGATTGATTAATTACTTTATGGTAGTATCGTCCATTCAAAACAAGGAAGTCTTAACACTTCATCGGCTACTCCATAATGGGCAACAGTTTCAAGAGAAATTATTATGAACACCCAGTTTCGTATTCAAAAGGTAGCATGTAAAATTGGAAACAATTTGCGTTCGAGGGGAGGATCATTAATTTCGTGTGCGATGGATATGAACGAGCGCATGCATCGACCTATCGGGGCAAATGTTCAGCGGACGAGGCAACAAAAACTGAACTCAATCGGAATAAATCGAATGCTAGAAGCGGGAAGCACGAACTGGTAGTAAAATGGGGGCTCCGATGTTCGCATTTGAGTGAACTTCAATCGAGTAGACCTCCTTTCCAATAGAAAGGGTACCTACGATGGGGTTTTATAAGAGGTTTATTATATCTACGGAGACCTCCCGCAACATGATGCGCTTCAAATGTCGAACGATGGTATACCCAACTCGTAAAAGTAACAGTCTTGCGTGTAACATAGAACAGTCGTGGCCGATTTTCTTCATACAACATGCTCGTATTTTACCTACCTAGCCGAACGGGTGAAGGCGAAGCAATAGACCTGTTCAGATCACGGAAGTTCAGCAACGAGCGTGGCGACTACTGGATGGGTGACAATGACCTAAAAATCTCCCTTTCAAAAAATGTCTTCAATGCGACGAACCCCTCACAACTCAAGGGGGCGATGGGATGAGTATTCACCAATCATCGGATGAGTGGCGAAATCATCAGATCAAATTCTGATTCTTTGGAGTACAGCCGACGACGTCTGTACCTAATGGCTTATCGTAAATCGGACAAAAAACCCCAACTTCTATTTTTAACATCAAGGTACCTACCTTCCAACGAATATTACTCAATACCCAATAAATTATCATTTTATGGTTTAAACTTTCAAATCGGGGATTTTTTCATTTTTTTATTTTTCAATCAACAAGGATCGAGGAATTATCAATGATCAGATTATCAGTTCATCTATACCTACGAAAAATGATAAACTATTGAGTAATAATTTGTAGTATTTTCTCTGTCTGTTAGTTCGATTCTAAGGCCTAAAGTGCCATCAGATAATTGAGGCGTTTGGTATCAAAACCGGATAACTCCACAAAACCAAATTTTACAGGAGAGGCAAAGTTCATTTAGGGCCAAGTTAAATTCATTAACCAATACAACAGTTTGCCTCACTGTTTCGCATGGTTTTATTCCAGTTTTGAACCCAATATTTTGGGAGAATAAAGTTCTTTGGTAAAATTTGTGAAAAATGTAAAAAAACCAATTTTTCGACATTCTGGTGTTATTTGGTTTTGATAAAAAACGCCTCAATTGATGTTGTAGTCAGGGAGTGGGATAGTTGTCGGACGGAAATGGCGTCTTCCAATCCATGATTTCGGGGACTTCATGGTTCTATCATCAGGTTCGGGAGGACAGTTCATATAAGGCTTCCCGATGCAGTTGATCCAGGATAAGAGTCAGCAAACTCATTCCATTGCTGCTCAGGATGTGCTGTTATTTCAAAATGTAAGGATTGGACAATATCACGAGACAACAATAAGTAAAAAAAAAAAGTTGAAAGTTTCGTAAGCACCGATTTCTCAAGATTTATAATGGCCAAGTCGAACTTGAGAGGTAGTTGGGTCTACCCAATCGAGTCATTGATAGCCACTGCGGAAGCAAAAACAACAACAAAACGACAACACAATGGAGACAAAGTTATTAATCGTGTTTGTCAGGTCAGCTGAACATCAACAAGTTCGAGAACATAACTAACTACGTGCCACACCAACATTTCAGGCCGATTGCTCTTATTAACCTCGCATTGCAACCCTTAGGTACAACGTGGAATAGAAGCCCCACCAAACACGAATTGCGCAAAAAAATGCCTTGCAGTCTTCTCTAGAAACCAATTCATTATCAAACCGCTTTTCAATATGAAAATCAAGTTTTTAGGCGCTGCTGTTGTGAAAGAACGGTTATCAATCTTTATAACCGCGCCAAATATAAAATATATTTCTCTCCGAGCTGCGGTCCCTCCATTAAAAGATGAAACCTTCAAAACCCCTTCTGGGCAGAAGAAAAACCTTATCGACTCGAAGAGCTCTTATCTTGACTATAATGTTCTTAGGTGGTTCTCGTTAAAGCCGAAATGTTTCCCCACCTTTACGGAGGGGGGGGGGGGGGGGGGGGGGGGGGGGGGCTCTAAAAAGGCATGGGTGGTGAAGGAAGGGTCACAAATCCCATCAAAAGTTTAGGAAGATGTCGCTTTTCCTGTTCGCTAGCGCGAGCATCAACTTTCCGTTCTTCCATTTTCCTTGCACTCCATCAGCGTTGTTGGGAAAATAATGATGATTTTGTTATTTATTATTATTTAGGGATACCTAATGCTTAATAAACATTACTAATATATCATAATAGTATACACCATTAATATAGTGGATAAGTGATATTTGATCAGAGAATACAGTATTCAGCTATAGGCTATCTAATCGCAGCAACTATACTGCGTATTCTCAAATTTTTAAAGACATTCAAGGAAGGACCTATATTATCTTACTCTGAATCTACAGCTCTCAGGTTTCTATAATGTGCTAAGATATAAACAACGCAATGTTGTAGGTATATTTGACGGGTACCCGATGTTTGCTATTCTAGAGGTGATTGAAAGATTCGCAACAATAATATAAAGTATATTGATACCGATACAAAATTAAACAACCGTGGAAGCTATAAACTTGTATAAACACCATGTTACCTCGTTCGCAAGCATTGTTTAGTTCTACTACTTTGAATGTGGGTGAAGAAGAGCCCTTTCTCCCGTGTTCGCCCTCTTATTTATGGTTTTGGCACAAACAAAAACGTGCAAAACACACAGATCGAACTCATCGCTATTATTCATCGACGTGAGCGGGCATCGCTATGCCACCAATAATCCGATAATCCCTTTATCGGAACGCTACGTTACCCAGCCACCTCTCAAGTAACCCGTTCCTGAGGAAAAGAACGGTTCAACAAACTTGTGAACGTATACTTTTACCGTATTGTTACTGCTTATGGAATAACTGTTTCCAAGCAAAAAGATGAAACTGAAGAAATGAAAAAAAAGGTGTTGAAACATTTTTTATTAAATTTTTTCTATTTCATTTTATACCATCATTCTCACGTTCAATTTTTACCATATTTTCAGTCAACTTTCTAAGTTTTATTTAATAACACTTCACTTGGGCGATATGTTAGTAAGGTGCTAGCTAGTGGCCTAAATTTTCTAATATTGCTAACTAGAATTTTTTAGCATAATTCTATATCATAGGAGCTGCAATTATGCTCTTCAAGTTTACCTTCCTTAACTACACTGCTGCAATCTCAATGTGTAAATGTAAATTTATTTCAGGGCTTCCAGCATCTTCCACGGACACGGTTGAGGAGCGTTAACGGGAGGATTGTTGAATAAATTGAAATATAACAGGGGTGAGCCTACGCGGGAGGTCGCAATATCGGGCTGAAGTGACATGCTAATAACACAAGAAAAACTGAATCCGAAGAACCGCTCATTATTGTGCGGGTGGAAGGTGAGGGATGGAGGGTGGAAAAGTGAGTAAGTTATTGAAACAGGTGGCGTTGCGTAGCAGGGGCCAGGGGGTGCCGCAGAAGCGGCAGCTTGAGGGGCGCCACGGCACAAGTAATACAAAAAAAATTGTACAAATTAAGTTGGATGTACCTACATATAACATATTTTGGAAAATTGTGTAATTGTGTAATTTTGAATATTACGTTACATATGCATCTATTGAACAAATACATAATTTGACACCAATCGAAGTAGGTTTGATTTGAGGTTTTGCGCACCTTATCATTAATTTCAATTTGTGGTGTATTAATAACATAATAATAGGTATGTAGCATAATGAAACGTACTATATTATAGTACTTTTTATGGGTGTTAATATTGTCTTACATTATTTGAATGGATTTGATTATCATCAATATTAAAAAAGATTTTCATCAAAAATTCTGGCCTCAGGTGCCTTGTGAATCTCTTCTGAACAATGGTTTCGTGGCATAGCGATGACTCTCATGAACTCTCATGTCACCAGTTCAGGGGTACTTTTTTTTTTTTTTTTTTTTCAAAACATGTAACTTACCTAGAGGCAATGGGAGGATGATTGTGGGGTCACGGATCGAGCCTGATTTGAGACACCCTCCCCACATCAGTAATAAATTATACATACTTATAATAATATTACCTATGTTTGGTTCTGTTACCAAGGCACTTGGAAGGTATTAGGAAGCTGACGTCATCGTACTTGACTGTACAGCACCTTCGAACGAGGGTAGTTGTAATTCGAGTTTGATGACGTCAGCATCCAAATACCTTTCGAGTACCATGGTAACAGAACCAAACATTCTCTTGACGCCTTCTTTCCACAATCAAAACTCTAGGAGTAGGAACCAATCTGATCGGATATTAATTAATAATATAAATATACAATTTCAATCATGTTTTATTCTCGTTGAGTTAATAATAATTCATTAGGTATATTTTCATATAATGAAAACGTCGCTATGAATAAAAAAATTATAATGAATTATGAGACCTCTTATTGACCCATCTTTATACCGTACCGACTCATAAATTTAGATAGAGAGTTACCTATAGCTAACTATTATAGAGTTAACCAGGGAATATAATATAACCAGGGAACACGGAACAACTTCGTGGAATTGGTTCACAAAACACTTCATTTCAGTTCAATCGCATCAACAAACCTCTACAATATCGAATGAGGAGGTGGGAAAAGTCAATAGTGTTTAGAAAATGGTAAGCCAACTTTGGCTCCAGAAGAGGGCCGATTTGAACGACAAAAATTTGAATGTATGGACCTTTGATACTGATTTTGAAAAAGAAAAATCTATCTTCTGACTGGGCTCCAACTCTCGGGAGGAAGGGCATCAGGATACACAGTTCCCTTCTTTCAAAAATGTTTTTTGGCCTGAAGGTCGGGTCTCAGGGGCCAGTCCCTGAGCAGAAGAGTCCAATAGCAAGCCAATTTCAATAGCCAAAACCAATTTCAATTTCAGGCCAAATCGCAAGAGATTCAAAAATTGGATTTTTTTGATATTTCGTGGTTCTGGCATGACGGGACGAAATCATTATTAGGAGTCATGGTTACTTTCATAAACCTACACCTCATGAACAAACTCGAAGTGGGTAAATTAGTGCAAATAAACGTTCCGTTTTGAAGAGAGAGTGTTATGTGATTCGTATAGGTTGATCCAGAGTGATAGTCCGTATGGTCGGAGGCTCTCGGACACATCTACAACCTGCCTACTCTCGTACTATACATCATCCTCATCAGTACGATCAATACCTCCTGCAACAGCTAGAGTTTCATCTCATCTGATCTATTCATATTTAGCATGTTTACCATCTATCAATATTGATATATCAGCGGGTGGAAATTAACTGTCCCTCCAATCAACACGAGATGGTCCCGCACCGCTTATTATATCATAATATTCTCATCATATTATATCAATCTCATCTTCCAAGCTCTCTGATTTTACATGTGGTAAGAAACATTTTTTCCCCTCCAACATCAAAAAAATTCCACATGAAATTCACATTCTACACCAGTGGAACAAAATGTTTGTCTTTTCTGTAGGTAAGTAGATCTAATTGTATACACCATGTCTGTGTTAGGTAGGTATGTCATTTTCTCATCTCCCCGAGGCCCATTGGAACGAATAGTGGTATAGGATCCCCATGGATAAAAGCACCAATTATTGACTGTATAAGAACAATTTTGCTGTATTATTTCAATAAAATCCTCATTTAATAACCAATCCTTACCTACGCTTCAAGTTTTTTCTCACTGGTCACTCCCACTTATTATTTTTGTCAACATTCTAGGTATAGTTTTCCGTTTTTTTAAGCTGCAATTCGATACCAAAATTTTTGTCAAGTTATTGAATGCAAGAATCAAATGTTGACATGGATTGGACATGGAAATATGGACATGAGTATTGGAATACTTACCCAATTATAGACATGATTGGGGGCCAATTAGTGACAACCTGTCAGAATTCTAACCCTTCAATATTTCAAAAAGGGCCAGTGTATGTTTGGGACTATTGTGTTCCTAATGGGAAATATTGTTAATAAGCGTTAGGAAGAAAATTCTGAGAAATTCATATTTACTGATAAGGATGTCAACGATTAGATGCCTAAATGATGTTTTGGTAAATAACTGTTACCAACACTAAAAGTTGTTTTTTTATTCCGAATTTACATTAGGAAACTGTATTGCCATGACCCAGCGATAGCAACGAAATGGATACAAGATAATTCAAGCGGGAAAACATAAAAGAGATGGTTATTACAGCCAAATCCATGAAATTGCTTCTTGGCAAAATCCTCAGCAAATTATACCGGAAATCCTTCAATCCCGAGCTATTTACGGGAATCTGTGGCTGAAAAGTCAGCTTTTCGTTTGGCACCAATATTGAATTTCTAGGTGGTCATAAACGCTTAGTTTTAAACATTTAATGGGGCAAGAGTGTCATTAATTAGGGTACTGTTCACAATGGGTGCTTCTGCCCTATATTTTGAGCTGAAGAAATGTAAAGTTCCATTCATGCAGCATGAGTTGGTGAGGGAATTTTCAGAGAATAATTTTAACCGATTTCGTGGATGATTCTTATAGGAAATTACACGCTGATTCCGAATGTACCATACGTTCCTATGTTTAGAATGGTATCTCACACCAAAAACCTCAAAAAACAAGTTTTTTAGCGATTTTTGAAAATAAATTTTCAAAATTTGACCCCTTGGAGTACTCCTAAAATTCTGGCCGACGAACTCATCCTTACTTTTGATATTATTGACATTTTAACATTTTTTTCGGATTTTTTATCTCGATCCCCCGGGCAGATATCGTCTGGAGTGACACAAAATATAAATAAATAAATATATATATAAATATATATGTATGCATATGAAAAAGTGTTAAATTTCAGGAATCGTTTTAGAATGGTCTGAAACGGATTTCCATGAAGAAAATTGTCAAAAATTTGCATTACGAAAATTTTGAAACCATTGCAATAGCTTCATTTTCTTTGAAAATTCGCTAAAAATAAAATATTTGAAATCTCGACTTCCCTCGTTCTGCTCCCTTTGAGGGTCATACAGTAGGTTGTACATTATTACAACTGTTGGTTTCTTCATAGTGTACCTACCAATGGTGTCAGTCGTCCCCTTCACTAATACGGCGTTAAATCCGCGAGGTTCTGCCCTCCACCTCATTCCATCGCCTCCACTCGACAGTCCTGAGGATAACATCATTACGCGGTGGATGCGGTCTCCCACACTTTTCCAGCGGACGTCACTTCACACTTAGCGAATCAATTTGAAACATCCCCAGAAAAATGAAGAACGAAAATGCGATGGGAACAAAAAAACGCTTCATTATTCCGGGGGAAAACGTGCAATAACGGATGCATTTCTGCGCTCATTAGCGACGGCTGAGCGTGAAAAAACGGCAGAAAACGCTATAAGTCCACCGGAGAAAGAGTCTGCTAGAGAATAATGAACTACATTTCTATTTAGCATTTTCCTGCACGTACGATTATTTTTGACCAATTATGTCTTACATTTCCCTCTAACAGCTGCTAAAACGAATAAGCTTTTAGAATGTGAAATAACATACCACCCGCGTCTATGGCTCTCTTCTTCCGATCCGATTTGTCCTTCTTCCCCAATTCTAATAGTCGGCGCGTGGTTTGGAATTTTCCATTTTTGACCTCTAAAACCCCTAATTTTCAACTTTCAGCACGAAATTCCGCCAAGTTTGCCCACAAAACGGGCGGAAAGAGCGCTGGTGACGCAGCAAATTCACGTAGGAAGCTCAGTTAGGTGTTCTGTGTAATTGAGGAAAGTAGGTGGGTATTCATCTGAACACACTTCAATGAAGGGAGTAACGTTCCAACCAACAGGAGGCTTATATTATCCTGAAGACAAAGAATCAGGTTTGTTCCTACAGAGATGAGTCGATGAACTTGGGTGCAGGAAACTTGAGTTAGGGTTCAATTGAGTTCAAGAAGGGTAGGGGTACAAGCAGCGTTAGTGCAGGAAAGTTCTGAGTTCATGAACGAACCACTTGGAACTCAAAAAGTTGTCATGACTCATGAATTAAATCGCCTGGCAGGTGTACCGTCGCAATTAAGTAACCGTGAACGTAACCTTCCCTTTTCCTTCAGGAAGAGGTTATATCATCCAGAGATCGTGTACATCTATGTCCAACATAGCATTATTTAGTTTTTGAGTACATCACATGGAATAAAGTGGAATACAACAAAGAACAAATCAAACAACAAACCAGTCAACAAACAAGTCGGATCGAAAACGCGGAATGCGAAGGTTCAAACAGGTTTCCTATTGAACTCGCAATCAAGGGGCAAACCTACTCAAGAGTTGGTGCAGGAAGTTCATGAAATCAGTGCAACACCTTGATGAACCCAACGATCTTGGAACACGGTTCAGTGTACAGTCTGGGTAGAAAGTGAAATTTGGGTTCATGAAGTCAACCACTTGGAATGCCGTACGCGAGAAGACTGCGCAGAACCGGTTCATGAACTCAGAGTTCATTTCTCTTGGAATTAGCCTATGCTGTTCCCATCCATGTGTCCTATGTGTTTCCATCACGAAATCAAGATGCAGCGCTATGATATGCTTTTCGGTAGGTCTCTTGAAGAGCGTTATAACGAAGTTTTATTGTACGTTCAATAAAGTACCTACACTGACAAGCATATTAATAATCAGAATACCATGACGGATGGATCTCAGCTATGAATTAGGTATTTTCTAACGTAGGTAATGATATAACATAATATTCTCGAACACAAAAATAGCTTACCTACTGAATACCTTTAGTGAACAAGATCGTTTTCAATAAACTGGAGAAAACTTTCATTTCATCTTACAGAAATTGTCGCCTTAAATGAAACTCATCGAGAGGTTCTTCAACGAGACGATTGCAAGAGGTTTTTACGGCCCCCTCGAGAGGCCTTGAAGTTTGAATGATGAGATGCCCTCGTCATTTCTCATCATAAGTCCTCACCTCTCGAAAACCTCAGCCGCGAGAATCTTCTATCTAGACACCCCCCCCCCCCCCCCCCCCCCCCCCCCCCCTCCACCTCATCAATGTTGTTACTTTCTTTGCTTTGAAAAGGATGGCCATACAAACGAAAAAACCTCTAGTCATTCATCGAGAGTTAATATTCATGATAATTTGGAATCACTTGGTACTTCAATACTTGGTGGGGTATTCTCAGGAAGTTTCGAGCTGATTCCGAATATATATCACAAGTTCACATGAACAAAATTCATATACATTTATATATCTGACATGGTAATTTTAACAAACCGCATTTTAAGGAATTTTTGGTTTTAAGAATACTCTGTTCAACGTATTTTACGCTATGTATTTCAAATAATAAAAACTGTTTCTAAAAATATGAACTAAATTATAACTTGATACAACGCTTGGCAGACGTTTGTAGAAAAATGGTTCAAAAATAACAAAAAATGTTTGTACTAGGAGACAATAAATTTTTATTTATAGTGTTTTTGGGATACAATCGATTAAAAATTTGATTGCTTACAACTTCAAACGTTTTGAAAAAGCTGGGTAGATCACCGTTATTCTATCGTCCCAAGAATTATTTACTATCCACTTCGATCACAATCATGTTTATTCATTCTTACGAGGAGTGCCTACCTGAAAACTCCCGATAAATTGACAAACCTACAAAAGTATAAAAGAAATGATTAGTTTTGAACGAGTAAATTCTACTTGATAAAAATACAATAGCATTAAATCAGCTATTTGCATTGATGAATTCACATTCGTCTTCAATTGATTGAAAAATCTCTCTTATGAGATGTGAACGGATGGTCGTATGTATACGGCTCCGCGTGGTCTCATTCGATCTTGAAAATAGTTGTTAAAATTTAAACGTTCTATTCTAGGGAGAGAATGGAATAGGAGGAGAATTCGGAAGAGAGAGGAGGGTCACTTGAGACGGCAGTATCGGTAACCCTGAGAAGGTCTTCATCTGCACTGATTGAACTAGAAGTCCTCCAGAGAGTAGAGAAGCAAATTGCACCCACCTTTGAGGACAGGAAAGGTCCTACCAGAACATCAGGTCCTGTCTGCCTTCCTCGCCTTTTGAATTATTCTCAAAGGGAAACCCTTGGATCGGTGGAGGCGGGAAGCCGTAGAAAATACCGAAGGAAGTCATACTTTTCATGGAAGTGAGATATCCGGGGGCCAAATAGACACTATAAACTGACTCTATCGTCCCTATATTAACCCTTGTTGGATCGAAGCCGACCCCAAACGATATTATGTCCCCTCTCACTCATTTCGAAGGATGAACGGAACATATTTTGCCATGTAATTATCAAATGATTGCAAGCAAATTAAAAAAATTCTTGCTGCATGATGCTACGCACTATTACTTGCTTTTCTAGTCCATAAACGCTTGAAAAATTGTTTGCCAAACAATTCGGTGTTTTATCGCTGATTTCGGCCCTCAGGATATTTTTTCGGGGATGAGGTGCATTGGGAGTGGTTTTTACTTGGATAAAGAGTAAATCATTTGAATTCCACCAAAATCCTTGCATTGATTCTGGGAGTATAGCACCTATTGCGATTTTAATTCTCCCCAACAATAAATTAGGTAACCTACCTGGAAGGCTCTTGCACGTTCGTCCTCCAACATGTAGAAACCAAGCCTCGAATTCGAGATTTGTTTTATCGTGTTCAAAGCAAACGGCCAATTTACATAATATTATGTACACGTACTCGAAGATAAGGACTTACCATTGTTCAATTTTGTCCCAAAGGTGAAGAAAGTTGTTCAAATATTATTCAGAACTATTTTGAAGAGGCGGATAAGAAATACGGTGTTATATACGTATATAAACTTTCCTCTTCACCTTCCATGTGAGCTGAGGTGGGAGTAAGAGTCTGGAGCCCTGGGAGATGCACAGTGGCCAAAAATACGGTTTTCGTGAACTAAATTATTTTATAGGCTAATCTTATAGTGATAATTTCACTACGAATTTACTATATACGTTCTTGTACATAAAATAGCTTCTTAAGACATTTTCTGCCAAGAAACGTCGAAAAAACGCGATTTTTTTTTTTTTTTAATTACATTTGCCATAATTGTTTTTGTCATTTGATTTAACACCAACTCTAGCTCATCAGGAGGTATGTTTTAAGTAGAATATTCAGTAGTTCCAATAGAACGAGCAAAACCCGTGTTTCGCACTTTCTCCAAACATTTGTCCTCACTCTATAATTCATCCAACTTCTCAAATTCATGTTCTGCATTATTTATTACCTCTTATCTTGAAGGGCTAAGTATCAACCCACTTTACTAGTAGGTATTAATATTATTCACAAATTATATTAGGGTGATTACCGAGGTATTCCAAAATGGTCAATCCACAGCGAATTAAATTTGAATGGTTCGAGCCGAGTGTCCCCGAACGGAATTCAAAAGCTCTAAGCTCTATTATTCTTGAGATATTTTAGAATAATATCCCCACACCTTACCCTTGGGATCCTCCACTTTCATTTCGGAAAAAAACGTATTCCGAAGCGAAATGGAACGTAAACTCCCAATCTCATATTACAGGTATTGTTGCCATGCGATGTGAGCCATGGTAATGATGAGCCCTTTTTAGGTTAATGCTCGTTGGAACACGCCATATAAACAAAATCTTTTGAACGCAGTTGCTCCTTCTGAGTTGAAAGAAGTAAAATTTGTTGTTGCCCCTTGTTCAGTACGCACAAACGAAGACTTTAAGACGATCCTGGTCACTCAGCCTCACTTAGACCAGAATATAAACCTTATCAAAGTAAAAAATTCGAATAATGTCCCAGTATGGAAGTTGAATATTGAAGTATAATTACAAGCGTGTGTGAGTGTCAATTCACGCAATTTATTTGCACTATTTGGTCACCATGTGACCACCAAAAAACAGTTTTCAATGTTCACAAATAATATTAAGGAGAAATAGAGCTATGGAACTGTCCTAAATTGCAAATGTTTTCAGCGAAAAAAAGTTCTTTTGAATTTGGTTCTGCGTTAAAATCGTTCTGGATAATTATGAAAAATTGTTCGGTAATTTTTTAATGGGGGATATTAGGTATATAGAATTTATTTAATGTATCACCATTACGTAAAAAGTTACAAATTTGACTTTAGTTCGTATTTTTCAAATAATTGGCCACTGTGAGATGGGTTGAAATTTGAATCCATAAATACTCGTTTATTTGACTTTTTATTTTTACTCATTGAGTTATTCCTTGTACAGTTAAAAGCAATTTAAAATTATCATTTTCGGGTCCATGAAGTTATGGAAATCACTATGAAGGTCGACTCCAAATGTTTTCAAAATAAGGAACCCGAAAATTTCATGTAAGCATTCTATGAAGGAGGTACCTACACCTGGAAGAAGCACATAATCAGTTGATACGTATGGGTAGGTACGTAGTTTTCAAAGAGGAATATGTGAACCTACACCAGTTTTTCGCCCTCTTCGAGACAGAAGAAGAAAATTGCGGGTGGTCTGTGGAACTCCTTCCATGGCGGGTCCTTGACACCTCATTCCGACTCAATGGAGTCAAGTGCCGCCTCTACCAACAGCCATTCACCGGGCCAACAGCCTCCCCACAACTTCACAGGAGGAAAAATGAGGTTTTTTTAAAGGTCTGGAAACGAAAAAAAAAAAAAAAAAAACGATGCAGACCGTCTGAAACATGGGCGCAGTGTTAAATCGTCATCCCATGTTTTTAGGGGAATTCTGTTTTACTTATTCTTGTGAAAGAAATTAATTATCTTGTGAAGGAAATACCGTTTTGCTTACCATACCTAATGAAAATACCGTTTTACTTTCGTACAATAATGAAAATACCGTACAGTTTAGCCTCATAAGAAAATTCTTCATAGGTAGGAGTTTCTTGCGACAACTCATATTCGTGGATCTTGAATACCAGAGTACTTAGTCATTGTTGTTTTTTGTAAACTACATGGACAACTATTGTGTTAGTGACTTCTAGAATAGTCAAATAACATCCATCACAGAATATTCAAACGGATTGAAATTTAATCGATCTATGTGTTTTTTTTTTTATCGTGTTTCGTACGAATTCTTTTTTAAACTTTGTGAAATTTCTGTAGGATACTCATGCAAGCATCGAGAGAATTTATGGAATTTAACGACCCTTTCCCTGTGTTATCACATAAGTGAATGGAGAAGACACATTTCAATCAGGTAACCAAGTGAAAATATTGAAATTCACTCAATTCGAAGGGATTCATGAGGGGGTAATGACAACGAGCTAGTCTTGTGGAAAATTTTGGCAGATTCCATAAATATATCCCATATTCATGTTCCTTACAACTCCCACAGATGGCTGTATGATATTCCCGGAAAATTTCGACTGTTTATTAGAAATCGTCCTAATAACGAATAATTATACACTAAAAGGATACTTCGCTTGCAAGTTAAACAATCTCCTATAACTTTTTAAGGGGCCAAGGACCTGACGTAATTCGCTTTTCACATTTTTCTCAGCCAATTTATGGCCGATTTCGACAAGGTTTGCGACATTTTTCTTGTTATTGAGTTCTCTAGGGGGATCAGCCATCAATAATTGCAATTCCTTAATTTTGAATTTTTCAGTTCCTTTTTTAAACTTCAAATAGGCATGAAGGCACCTCACTCCCCTAGAGAATGTAAAATAGGAAGAATGACGCATCAAAATCCGCTGAAAATTGACTGAGAAATGTTTGAAACTGCGCAAACCTAAATGGTTAGGGGAGAGGTAGGGAGGAGGTTTTCCGTTTTTTGAACTTATTGGTCCTAAGCATAAATATTATAGTGTGTTATATAATATATTATACTGTGTTATAGTAAAAGTTCTCATAAATTCTTCACTAGCCGAGATTTAGACGTTTTTGAGGAAATTTTGGGCTCAGTCCCTTGGCCCCTTATAAGTTCCATCGATCAGAAAACGATAGTAATCTACTTGAAAATTCATTACTTGCCGAAAGGGATTTTTCTTACACCTACAAGATAGTCTCTATTAGGGACAATAATGGCGGTTTTCTGATATACTTATTTACGACGTGTGAAAAGGGAAAGTTGAAAGACCGAAGAGAGAATTTCCGTGACATTTTCCGGTGATTTATCTCAAATGGATGATGGAGTAAGTTGGAGTGGGAGTAACAGTTATGGAGGGGAGTGGAAAACTCATTCGTAACAAACTTTGCTTCTCCCGAGAGGATGGAAAGTGTTTGAATTTGTCAAAGAAACGCGCGCTTAATTTCTGGATCAGCTTAGCGAAGCGAGGGTTTGAGGAGGTCAACGTCACAGATATAGTATTTTCAAGTAAAATTCAGCGTTTCCCGAATCAGATTGAACATTTTTCGAATAAAAGTGGATTAATCCTACTTTGCCAATAAAATTCAATATTTTTTAAATAAAATTCAATGTTCTCGGATCAAAATTTTTCCAACTATCATAAAAAACTTACTTGATTGGGGAAATCGTAGATTTTATACGTAGGGAAATAAGAAAACGGAGAGAATGAAAACCTAGTCAACTTCCGAAAAAAATAATGAGTTGCAAAAATATGAAATCTATTTCCACAGGTAGGTGACCATCAGTAAAACAAGAACAATAATAACAAAGAAGGGGCGGATGAGGAAAAATTGGTTATATATAAGGGTAATTCGATTATGAACCTGCTCAACATGATTGTATGTTGTAATTCATTAGAAGCAACAACTCGTAGACAAGATTTGCATTAACTCCATTTTGTTAATGTGGTTTTTGGAAGGGTAATTATTTCAGTTCTACGCCGATTTTTTGTATGTTCACAATTTATTATTTCTGCTACGACGCCATCATCAGGACTGAAACTAAATACGCAAACCTTGATCTAAAGGGTGACAACAACTTGACTACACACACCTACTTCTAAACTGCATCCATACAAATTCTACTACCTCTTACTATCTACCTATTCATAATATCGTTCAGATAATAGTAGATGAAGTCACTGACAAAGTTACTTAGGTGGTCACTACAGCTTTGAATGGTGAAGAGTGGTAACTTGGAGACTCAACTTTTCAGAAGGGGAGAAGTGTGCAGTTGCCGGTTCTTCTTCACTTCTGATATGTTGAATCTCCCAATTTCCACTCTTCACAATCTGAAGCTGCAGTCAGCTGTCTGTGACTACACGTTCCTACCATAACCTAGTTGAGTTTGTCAGGTATTTTACTAGCCTAAGCCGATTGGCTCTCTGATTTGTTTGTTGTAAGCCCTGATGATGGCAATATCTGCCTAGGTTTTCTCCGAAAACTTGGAGGAGTGAAAGTTATGCATATGAATGGGCCCCATCCCCGATCCCTGACATGGATATTCAATACTATTACCGACATTATGTATCTCTGTCTGTATGCAGCTATATATTACAAGACTATCCTCCAACGCAATGGTTAACCAGCTACTTTCTCTATGAAGATGCATTTCTAGGACCGTTTTTTGAAAAAAGGCAATCTAAACAACAGTAAGTCAGTAAGTTGATTTATCCTCAGAAATGGCTGCTGAGGTACAAGCACCAGAAAAAGAAGAGTTGTTAGGGCGAATCAACCCTGTTGGCCAACAACGAGCCGCTATCAAGAATGAATGGCATGAGGCCCCAGTGACTGTCACATTGTTTTTTGCTGCTCCACATTTCATCCCATTTGATTTTCGGCAGTCAAACCTACGATTGTTTGGCGTCATAACAGGGCATAGTTATACTATACCAATATACATACCAAACTTAAACTACTAACGCTGGTGTAATTAATGGGATCACTACGATTCAACACGCACAAAAATATAATTATGAAAGTTAATTATTTGTTTACATATACCCACAACTGACCTCAAGTGTATGAGTGTTCGAGTATCAAGTCGAAAGTTGTGAATGAACGGATTAGAGATCAAAATCCGTGCCGATAAAACCGTTTTGACCCACAAAAGTAAACTTCTATAGAACCTTATGAGCAGGTTGTATTGACAGTTAACCAACTCTTTAGAAAGAAGAGATGGAGGAAGAGAGAACGATGGGACATCATGAGAGGAAAAAAACCGACGAAGTTTTAAAGGGTGAGAAAGATCTGGCAGGCAGAGAACAGAACCAGAGAAAGTGAACCCGAAAAAAAAACGCACTGAAGGAAGTTGGTTTTATGAAGATGAACGGCTGAGGATGAAGAGGGAGGAGGAGGGTAAAGACGAAGTATAAGAGGCGTTTTTTACCGTCTTGGCAGTAGCTTCGGCCGTGAAGAGGAATAAGGATGATCGAAGTCAAGCTAGTTACTCAACCCTCAACTCGGCCTCACATCGAAAAAATCTCTCGTCCTCCGGAAAAACGGATTTTGTTTCAATTTGGTTTGGAAACAGTGAAAAATAAATAAAAAAGAGAAAATAAGTTTAAAAAAGAACCACCTCTCCACTACCACCACACGGAAAAAGTTGACTTCTTAGCCATGTAATGAGCTCCCATAGAATGGAAGGGCGGAAACTCCATAATTGAATTCAACCTCGAAACGCCGTATTTTCTCCTCTCTCGCTTTATTTTGTTTCGCATTTTACGTGAATATTTCAAAAGAGTATCCTTTCCCGTGAAATTCAGTTAATTTTTCGTCGCTTTCTCGGGAATCGGATTATATTATAATTTATAATGTTTTCCGAAAGAGGACCCTTGTTTTTTACCGAAATAATTTATGTAGCTTTCGTAGGAGTTTTCGAGGCTAATGAGTCGAGTTAGGATGGGCGTCCGGTGATAGCATACTTGTTACATAGAGAGTGATTATGAAGAGTTGAGGCATTGAAAGAATATCAAAAATCCCGTCGTAAATACTCCGAACTCCGTCGACCAGGATAAGGGTGTACTCAGGTATAAGAAAACTGTATTTAGTTAATAAAATTTTCTTTCAACAAACTAACGCAGTCGAAAAAAATAAGTATACATTTTTTTGAGTTAACGCAGGCGATTGTGTAGAGACTGGTAATTCGTGGTTGGGTTCGCATTGATTTTTGCTCGTTCGGTAAGGTCCCAGTAGAAACCAGATTTGTTTAGTTGTTGGACAGGATAGCCGGAGGACCTTGCGGGCTTGCGGTGCTGTGAGTGTCACTCCTCGTTGGCCGAAGCCCTATCAAGTTGAAGGATACAGAGAGTCACCAGGGACTGCGGGGATTGACTACATTTTCCTTCCCACTAAATAATAATACCGAACTGGGTTATTCGTCCAGAGAGCAAAGAAAGGAATCCTACAGTTTACATCGGTTAAAGCCAAATGAAACAATATTCAAATAGTAGTGAGAGTAGTAGTTCTAATATACGCCGACTAGATTATACGAGTAATAAAGCGGATATAGATTAGAAACTGAAGAGGCGAACACACAAACATGCGGTGAGATTGAGAGGTTGAAGTAGGTACAATGATATTAACTTAATAGCTCAGAGCAAAAATAATGGGTGAAATTTTCGAAGAAAATGAAGCTATTGCAATTTTGTGCAATGCAAATTTTTGAAAATGTCCTTCATGAAAATCCGTTTTCAGACCATTCTGAAACGATTCCTGAAATCTAAGAATTTTCCATATATATATTTATATATACCTACCTATTTATAAATATCTATATATATTTATATATGTAGTATGTAGCAATACTTATTGCTACATACTACGTATACATCAACGGTCGATAGCTCATATACCACTATATATTTATATATATTTATTGTTTAAATGATTGGGAACGAAGTACACAAATATAAAACTTACGACTTGTCTGAGCGTTTCGCACTCAGCGTCATCGGCAGACCCACTTTCGATAACTGGTTCTTACGATTCAAAATCCATCAATCCTAACTCGGCCTTATCCTAAGCTGAGGGATTTTTTCGGAGCTGAAATCTCCAACAAGGAGGGGCCAGAAAACCTAACATTCTGCACATATCAGATTGATGAACAGGATTCTAGCGGCGCTGGCGCTTACACTCTAAGAGGCAAAACCTAACTACTTCATAAATTAACCAGTTAGTAGCAGAAAGTGTAGGGAAGCTGAATCCATGCTAGAAAAAAAGCCCCATTCTTGCAGCATGAGTTGATGAGCGAATTTTCAAAGAATGATTTTAACCAATTCGGTGGGTGATTCTTATGGGAAATTTCACGCTGATTCTGAATATAACATTATGTTCCTATGTTTAATATGGTACCTACCTCTAATTCACACAAAAAACGTCAAAAACGAGTTTTAAGCAATTTTTGACTCTAAATTTTCAAAATTTGAACCCTTAGAGTACTCCAAGAATTCTGGCCAACGAACTCATCCTTTCTTTTGATAGTATTGACATTTAAGAATTTTTTCGGATTCTTAGCTCGATTCTTCGGGGAGATATCGTCTTGAGTGACACATAATATATAAATGTGAGATTCCCTACTTCACTTCTCCACAGTCTTGCATAGTTTATTCCAAGAAATTCCGGAAGTCTCGGTGACGTCACTACGGATTCTGGGCATGGGTACTTAAAATAGCATCCAAGGTCGATTTTCTCTGTATGCCAAATCTACTAGCAACCATGTTCCAGGTTACGTTTCAGCTGATAACGAGCGTCAAAGTGTAGACCATGGAAGTAGTGGGTGACTTTTTTAATCCCACGGTGTAAATTTCAACCACGTCCACGGATGCTTACTCCAATTTCGGAAAATTGGAACAGCTATAGTAACACCATGGATATCATGAGAATCTCCTCTCAACGTGACGTCACTATGTACCTTCAGGTGGTAGCCCTATTTCAACAACCATCATGTTTTTCTGCATAGCCATTAAATTTTTCCTATAAAACTATTCTGGACAACAGTTGGCCAACTTCCGACCCAATAGGGTATTACGAGACTCATTAGTAGAGATGCAACGTTAGGGCCGACTTACGAGAGGTAATTCAATATTGTAGGACCTACTACATTGTAAGGCCATTGTAAGGTCCAAGCTCCAGAGAGCCTTCACCGTGTGAACTTTCAAGGCTGAAATGGACGACGTGCGACCACACGAGAAATACCTGGCGTGCCTGCCAAGGGAAACAGCGGCCCTCACGTGTTTACCTCGGAATAGTTAATCGATCTATCGGACGAAGGGAGCACAGTGGCATATCTGGGCCTGTCAACAGACTTGGGAAACGCTGATTATGACGTGCCCTGATGATGACGAGGGTCCGACGTGACTCGGGTCATTCCTGGGAAGCAACACCCTCCTCGAATATTTAATCATTTCGAACTATTCGTCAAATCCCTAAAGTCACTGTGGATCCTCGATTCTGTGATTTCAGGAACTATTAAACCCCATGTAATAGGATCGATGATTGTTTAACAACCTACCGTTTTTTCACAAAATTAGGTCGTTTTTCACGGATTTTGGTCTAGAGGCAAACTAAAATTATTGAAAGAATAAAAAATAACCACTAATGGTGACCTCTACCATTAGAGCTAATGAGACACAATAGACCACCAGTATCTACTTTGGTGTGAGAGTATTACTTTTTTATTTATATACTATTACTATCAGTTACTTCTGAGAATATTGTATGTTACTTCTCCATGATGTATTGAGATGTAGATGGCTTGTTGTCCTTTTTTGTAGTTTCATCAAGAAGTAAGTAATACAGGGTATGGTGGAATTTTCAGGATTTTACGAAGCAAATTCTAAACTAAGATTTCCATCAAGTAGTTTTCAAAATTCGATTTTCTAGATTTATTTGGACTCATTGCAGTAGCCTAATCTTCGAAAATTAAGAGCCAAGCTTCTCCAGCTTCTCATAAGAGCCAAGCAAAATACATAGCTTCCTACCTCCAGTAGTGAGGAAGCAAAACATCAAATGCAGCACCCTCGGAAGTACTAGGAAAAAGAACAAACTATAAGCCTGCAAATCGACTGTTTTTTTTTTTTTTTCTAATGTTACCTATTACGGCGGAGTCCTAATAGTGATGGTAAAAGCACCCGCCACCTTTTCATCATAAAATATAGAATAAGGGGGAAAAGGGACAAGACATAAAGAGAGGGTAAGTGAGATAATCAACTTGAGGGCTTCCTAAAGCTCGTCGTAAAAGAAGAGCGATGGCCATTTGGGGATTTACGGCTTAGCTGGGAATGATTTTGATAGGAACATAATCAGAATTTTTATTGAACGTTCGTAGGTAGTGAGAACTTATTGGGAGTAGTTCTGAAATAAATGTCTACTGTCTGTCCTAGGTTTTTGGACCGGAAAAGTTGCTAGAAAAACGCATGAAAACACTCAAGACCTGAAATACAACATGCCACCCGATCCCTCATGCTCCAAAGTGGTTGTTCACGACAATCTTGGATTCCCGATTATACTCAACTTCTGTTAGATAAGACTCCAAATGTTGGCAGAAAAATGTTACTAATGTCGCTTTACGCATCATCCAGGGGCCCTGACTTGAAATTCGGGAAGATGATGAAATAAAGAAGCGAAAGGTTTTTTCTGGGAGGGGACCACCCCGTAAGTCCAATCCAGAGAGAACTTTAGTAAATTCTGATGAGAGACTGGGGCAATATATACAGGGTGGCCCCAAAAGTGACGGACTTAGTTTGAGGTTTCATGGGAAATTTCACGCTGACCACGAATATACCACACATGTTACGGGTCCTTGAATACATCTTTGTGCCCACTTTTTCCGAAAAAAAAACACTTTCTTCGACGTTTCTTGAGTGTTTTTGGGCAACAAAACACGGAAATTATCTAGGACATCGAAAAACACTCGATTCCAGTTTATTCCGCCGCAATACAATCGGAAGAACATTCAATCAACCACATACAAATTGCGTTTGATGAACTGTCTCTGGGAACTTAACAAACCCGCAGTGGCCCATCGCAGTGCATCATTATTGCAAGTAATACCTACAGTTTTTAAGAATATCAAATAACGCTGTTTTTGAAGCTCAAATAAAAATATTTGAACCTACATTTTAAGTTCATACTAACTGCCTACCTTCCTGCTCCTTTGAAGCAGTTTACCAACAGATCAAAACTTCTAAAATTCGACAAGAATCGTATGTACAATCTTGAGAGCTGGCGTTGGTCTCATTCGACGCAAAATTTAATTTCCTACAACGTCCCTATTCGTGGAGTTTTTCGATTTTAGAGATAATTTCCGTGTATTTTGCCCAAAAATACCCCAAAAACGTCGAAAAAGTGTTTTTTTGCGAGAAAAAAATGGCCAAGATTTATTTAGGGACCCTTAATATTTATGTGGTATATTCGTGACCAGCGGGAAATTTCCCATAAGACCTCAAACTAAGTCCGTTACGTTAGGGACCACCCTGTATAGTTGGACAATAATATTAGGTATATTTTCGATCACTGTCCTGTCAAACGCAGGGTTCAACCAGGTAGTAAATCCTAATAGGAATGAGGTTACCGAACTATTTTCGTTGGACTAAAAACGATACGGCTGTGAGGTGAGGGGGGGGGGGGGGGGGGCTAGTGTCGTGACCTGAGGTCGATATAAGCACGTGACTTTGGAATCGATCATTCTCAGGCACTCACGCTTCATTGATTGACCCCTGACAATTACTATACCTACCTCTGCCCTCTACAAGCTCGTTTCACCGGCTTTCTTCGTGACCCCATTTTCGACTTGTTTATTTTCTGCGATCAAATATTTCTCTACTACGTTTACTTCGCTCGCTGATATTTGAGGCGAAGAACGTGGCGAACAAAGGTTGGGAACATTCTAATAACAAAAGCGAGCTTATACAGTCAAAAGTAGTTTTCGATCTACTTGGTCGAGAAGAGTGATGGGTCAAGAAGGATAACCATTTAGGAAGCAGTCAAAGTGAAAGAGAGTCCAACAGCTGGGAAAGTAACATTTTTGTTAAGGGGAGAACCAAGTTATTACAGGAATGAAACAAGGTACAATAAATTTATATTAAACTGGAGATTTTGGTGGACTACGTCATTTATAAATTTGATCCGTCATAAATTCCTATACATTTCCAAGTAGCTCCAACATCCCGTTCAAAAAAAGTGAGGAATTTCACAAAACGTACGTGTCAGATCATAATTGAATTTATGATTCGATCCACTGAGATGGGTTGTTGAATCGTCAATAATCATTCCTGCATAATTTTTATAGTCCTTTAAACGTTACTCAATTATTACCCTCCATAATCTACCAGTTTCAATATACGAGTATAATATTAATGACATGAAGGAACTTCAGCTTATAATTAACGCTTTTACTTTGGGCTCTGGGACGTACGGAATGAGAGATCACATCGTTCATGATGAAATCGATAAAATGCATATTTATTCGACATGATAGTGGTCAAACAAAAAGGATATTTAAATGTTTTAATTATCATGGCAACGAAACAGGGAGGTTAGGGGTTATGGGAGGCTCAAATTTCTCAAAACGCTCCCTTCCCGAACGTTTCTCGTAAATGAGAACACTTCAGTTGTGTGGGAGTGCACACATCAAATAGGGGTAACTACGCCAACCTCACCCCTAGGACTCCCAAAATTCATACGTATATCGTACGTACATATAGAAAATTTAACGTTGATTCCAAAAATGTGGTCCAAAGTAGAAATTAAATGGTGTAAAGTGGAGGAATGTGAGTTTAAAAGGGAAAAAACACGTTTTTTCTGAAAACCCCTTTCAAAAATCATAACTCGAGAACGGAATGAGATAAAAATATGCGGTTGGTGGCATTTCACTCCATTTTTTATGTAGTTTTACCCAAATTTTTTTTGCATCTACGAGCAGATCACCCTGTATATGACTGAAACTTAACAATGGCTCATGAAGGAGTATAGTGATGTTGTGCTTCATAAAATGTCGGCTCTAACTTCTGTGCATAAAAATGAACTATTAGCCCAGACCACCCGTGAATACCCTTCTGACCAGAATGATCTCAGTACGTAGTATTCACGTGAATATTTCTTCTTAATGGAAGACTCAAGGACATTTTGCCAAGTGCATTCTTCGTGGATGTATTTTTAGCGAATTTTCGAAGAAAATGAAGCTATTGC